>ML777443.1:1266481-1291140 GCA_009831015.1 Picea engelmannii | reverse complement strand
CTCATAATGAGTATTTTTTAATGGCTTTGAGCCTATATGTATTGGAAAGTTGTCTTTGATTCAATTGGGAGTGGGGTATTTTTTGAAATTTAATTATTTCATAATATTATTCATAGCAATATCCATGGGTGTCCAATCCTATAGTAATATTTTGAAACGTGCACATGTAATACTACAACGAGAAACACTCATATAATAAGTAAATTGCAATAGAATATGCATATTATATATAACACTGATAAAATTGAGAGTGGCAATATTTACCCAACACAAGAAACACTCGGCATAAATATTCGTCCATTGTAAATAATGTAATTAGAAAATTTCTCCTAATGATTTTTTTCAATAAGGAATTATTTGCAAGGTTGGTATACTTTTCCATGAAAAAAATGAATGACTCTCCAAACTTAAAATGGAAATTGAATACAATATTCTCTTACCTTTATAAACTCTACAATAAATATCATATCCTTAAATTTTTCCCTGGTTACAACTTACATGGTTTGAACAAAAAACAATTACTGTAACCATCTTATGTGGAGTCATTTTTCTTGAAGGCAATGTTCATTAGAGGTGTTTCTAGTAGTGTTATGTTAATCAACTCTATTGTGTGTCATAGATCCATGTAATGGAATAGTGATTTATAGCCAATTGGTTATTGAGGATAGTGTGATATTGGATAGAAAAATCAGAGTTGTAGTAGAGAAAGCAATGGTGTTATTCTATATCCTAAGATTTCATGTGTGTCACGGAATCTTGGATCTACAAAAATATGGAATCCATTTTTTCCTATGAATGTCTAGGATTGGTAAATGGATCATAATGTGTAGATTCATTATTGTGTATGTCACAATGAAAGTCAACGTCAAAAGATTCATCCGTTGTGATACCAATAGTTTGAGGATTACTTAGTGTGTCTGATTTAATCTCTTTCTTGGTGTGTTTGAGATGATCATCATATGGATTGGTGTGTTTGAGTTAAGATAGATAAATTTATTATTATGTTCGATTTGATAGTTTGCTTGGTGTGTCATCACTGAATGGAGGATATCTTGGTGTGTCCGAGATGAAAACTGGATGACCCCAATTATGGTGTCTCCAAGTTGGGAGGTTTGGTCTATATGATGAATATGTGAGTGCAACTTAAATAGAACATTTGGATGTGCATCCTCATGTTTGAGCACATAAGTTGAACTAGCCACTAGATCTTGCTTGAGCATTAGGGAAATTGATGCATGTCCATATGGCATAGTCGAGTTGAATATTCGAAATGACCACCTATTGAATTTCCCCAAAGGGGGATTATATTCACCTATATAAGGATTTTTATAACACTTGGATGAGGTGGTCATGTGTTGGTTGAATTATCTATGAGTGGACTATATGTTGGTTGTGGACTCAGGGTGATGATATGGGATCATAAGTCTGTATACAAGTTGTTATCTGTGTCAGAATGAGGTAAGACTCAAGGGTCAAGTGTTAGCAAAGATTTGTTGCATTCATTGCAGTATTTATCTCTTGGAATGTTGATGGAATTGGTTTCACATCCAAGGGGATTCCATCAATAAGTTGAATGAGCCATGTACAAAAAAGACTTCCTATTACAAGTACTTGTTAAGGGAGAGTATCGGAATTATTAAGTCCTACCTATATTATAGCTTCATGTGTGATATTTGATCATATAAGAAGATTGTGGATTTTCTTGTATTGGTCATTGTAATGTAAACTTTGTCTCTACTTTAGCACTTTTTATTCCAAGAGGTTAATAGATTAGTTGGCTATGAGGGATTCTCTCTGACTTTTTAGCTCCTAGTTTGGTGTGTAGTTGAGATATTCTCTCAAATAAGTTGTTCCATTGCTAAGATAGTGTGTCTATCTTAAGGAAAATATTGATGTGTTTATATGTGTATTATTACATTGATTAAATTTTGTTTCCCTTGGAAAAAAAAAAATCATTGTTATTCAATATTGAATCAAAGGAAACTTCCCAAAACTTCCCAAAATATAGATACGTCTATTTATGCTTTGAGACAATCCAAAAAGAACTATGTTCTTCATACTATTTTGTGACATACCACATAATTATAAGTCTCTAATAATGTCCTCATTGATAATAAACCTTACAAAAGATGATTTTTTCATAAATTTACAAAACTGTGACGATGTTCTTGACAAAAACCAAAGAAACACACTGTCCTTAGACTTAGAAGCCATAAAATTGACCATAGATTATCAGAGAATCCTTGTAGACCTCCTCGAAATGGAGCCACCCAGGATTCTTCTCCAGTGCTAGTTGTGAAAGGTAGTCTGCCATTGAATTCAACTATCTATGGACATGTAGACCCTTCCACCATCTAAATTGAATTTTTAGTTCCTGAATGTTCACCTTCCATGGCCTTAAGTTGAGTGCTTCCAGTTGAGACTTCCCATCCAGCCCGTCTATGAAAACCCTCGAGTCAATGTGGCATCCATTTTCAATAGAGAGGAGGGCCCATAATCCAAGAAGTTTTTCCTTAGTATTAGTGCCAACACCATCAACAAAATGTTCTTTGAAGAAATGTTTAGTTTTGAACTTCAATACAATTCCTACACCACAAATGCCTCTTTGTGAAACACCATAAAAGAACCCAATAGGATTATTATCAAAATAAACTGGGTTCAAAATGAAATCAATGCATTCACCTTTCATTGGAACAGGAAAATTCTTGATAGCCAACACTATTCTTGAAATAAAATAGATATGAAGAATTCTTTCTAAAGTAGGAATGTTCCAAGATCCCTCTAATTTCATTTTATTATAGACATTTTCCCAGATAGATTGTGAAATTGAACACTGAAAAAACAAATTCATTGTATACTCTTCTTCGTTCAAGAGAGAGTGCAAACATAGGGACCTATACCCCCCTTGAGCTTGTAATTTACCCCAGTGAGGACACGATCCTTTAAGAAGAGCCACATAAAGAGACTTAACTTGTATGGAGGCTTAACTTTCCACAATTCTTGGTACCACCAAACTGGATCCTCCACCACATCCTGAGTTGTAAGGGCATCATAAGCTAATTTGGCAGTCACTGTTCCCAATGAATTATTCCATGTCTATACTAAGAGGTATGCATCACTTTTAATAGTAACACCACTATTTATTAACATTTCTAGATATATAGACCATTCAATAGCCAACTCACCCTCCAATCCAAGGTCCACTGCTGAAAGCCAATCTTGTGTATTGGAAGAATTTAAAGAAGATGTGTATGTGATATGTGACAAGGAGTATACATGTAGGTCATTCAAATGTCGAACTAGAGCATCTGGCAGTTTGTACATGTGATAACAACATATGAAAGGGTCTTGTCCAATATGAACCCTAGTCCCATTCCCAACTGACCGTGCTAGCTACCTATTCACTAGATGCAAAGAACCCAGAAAATTCTTCTAAAATTTAGAAGCAACAAGAAACTTGTTATAATCAGTGCACAACCAAAATACAACCTCAACACCTTTCAAGTACTTTTTTATCAAAACCTTGCTCCATGGATAGAGTCCAAACAACCCCCCACAAAGGGACTTTGCATCCTGTGCTTTTTCAAACTCGTTCAAGTTTTGAATTCCCCATCCTCCCAAATCCTTTGGCCTTGTAATCGAATTCCAAATGGATAAATGAAACCCAATGGGTTTTTTAGCACCTTTCCATAGAAATATAGAGAATATTTGACTGATGTTATCAATAATATTCAAGCCACCTTTTCTAAACAGAGCCAATAAACCAACATATTTTGTAAAACAGAGTTGACTAGAACCAGTCTACCACCCAGGGAGAGCCATCTACTTGTCCAATGTTCAATCTTCTTCTCCACTTTCTGGAGTAGCCAATGCCAATCGTTTACTCTATAATAATTGAGTTTCAAAAAAAATCCAAGGTATTTCATCCTTTGATCCAAAGGAGAATCAAGCATCCCAAATATCTCTACTACTCTATTTTTAAATGTGTTTAACCTGCACAAAATAGATATAGATAGAAAATACCACACACATTTGCAGAGAGAAATTGAGAAAGAAGAAGCAAGAGATAAATAATGGAAGAATTCTCATTAACCGTATGAATAATAAATAATTTACGCATGATATACTCTATATAACTCAACCAATGTGCACTGAAGGTGAATCCAATGCACGATAGTGGTGGTATAGAGTGATCTGGACACAAACCAACAATTACAGGAGTGAACTGCCACCCAGTCTAGTCTCTCGGGCAGTTATGAGAGTGAAATGCCACCTAGCTGAGTTGACTAGTCTACCAGTCTTCAGTTAACTGACTAAAACAGAGTGAAGTGAGGAGGAGATTATAGAATCAAGGGTAATGCGCTATCCTGTTTATTATCCCAAGGACAATGCGCATTAGCTGGTGATGATCCCAATTTTGCATGGTGACAAAACCAATGCAACATCTAGACTCCACTCAACTAGTCAAACTAAAGTGAAAACTAAAGAGAATATTCTCCCTAAACTTTAGTAGACTGGATAAAGACTAATAAACATAGGAAAAACCTTAGGAAAATTAAATCCTAGGTGTGTGTGAAGTAACTCCAACACCCCCCCGAACATCACTATGGTGAAAATAAAGAATGGATCCCGATAATGAGGCCATGTTAGGTACCCAAATACAAAAAATACACTGAAATAAAGTGAGGAATGAGGGAAAACCTCATGGGAAAACCCCCCACTAAAGGTACAATGTATGTAAAAAGAAGATATAATAGTTGCTAGGCAACTGTGTCCTTCACTCCAAGACGAATTCACAGAGAATGGAACTTCTGCTTAGTGAAGGTCTTGGTGAAGATGCCTATCGTTTGTTCTGCTGAAGGACAGAATTGTAGGTCTATGATCCCCTCATGTACTAAGTCCTGAATGTAGTGCATTTGTATCTCTATGTGCTTCATCCATTGCCTTTGAACTAGATCTCTTCAGAACTTCAAATTTCTCTGGTGTTCACACCAGATGACGATCAGTCGATGAAACTGAATGTCCAACTCAGTGAGAAAAATGTTGTAGCCACATAGCCTAAATGGTTATGTTAACTACCCCTCTGTACTATGCCTTTGCTAAATATAGAGAAATAGCAGCCTGCTTCTTCCTTGACCAATAGATACGCCTAAAACCAAGACTGAGTGAGTAACCATATGTGGACTTGCGATCAGTGTTATCGCCAGCCCAATCATAATCAGTGAAATTGATGAGATGTAATGTAGAGTTCGTTGCATAATGAATCCCAAAGGTGATGGTTCCATGTACTTATTGAAGGATACACTTTGCATCTTTCCAATGTAGCTCACACAACTCCTTCATGAACCTAGAAATTGCATCAACTACATAAGAGAGGTCTAGTCTGGAGTGTGTGAGATACAAAAACCTCCCCACTAGTTCTCTGTACAATGTGCTACCAACCAGTGGAGTGTCCCCACCAACCTCAAGTTTGAGTCCTGATAGGAAAGGAGTCGGAGCATACTTGCAGTTTGTCATGTGAAATCTCTCAAGGATATCTCGTGCATACTTCGTCTGAGACAATTTGATGCCTTATGCAGCATAACTGATCTCAATTCGAAGGAAGAATTGTAGCGGACCCATGTCCATCATCAATAACCTGTCATGTAGAATCCTCTTGATTGTAGCAATCGCTAAAGTCGAGAAACTGGTGATCAATAAATCATCAACGTACAAAACTAAGAGTAGAAATGAGTCAGTCATCCTAAGCATGTAGAAATTCAGGTCTGATTTACAATGTACAAAGTTCTGTGACAACAAGTAGGAGTCCATCTTGGCATACCATGACCTCGGAGCTGTCTTGAGGCCATAAAGATATTTCTTCAGTTGAAATACCAAAGAGGAATCCTACATCAATCCACGGGGCTGCTCCATATAGATCTCCTCAAAGAGATCACCGTGAAGAAATGCATTCTTCACATCCATATGATGGACTTCCCATCCCTTGTTTGTCACAATGTAAAGTGCCAAACATATGGAATTCGTCTTCACTATTGGATTGAAGGTCTCATCATAGTAAATGCCATGCAACTGTTGAAATCCTTTGGAAACTATATTGGTTTTGTATCTGCTAATATGTCCATCCACTGTGCTCTTGGTCCTGTATACCCATCTGCACTTGACAAGTTTCCTTCCTGAAGGAAGGGGAACCAGATCCCAAGTCTGGTTCTCGAGGAGGGAGTTGTACTCATCCTGCATGGAAGATTCCCAAAAGGGATTTCCAGCAGCCTCGCCATAAGACTATGGATCTGAAGACTGAACGAAGAAAAGATGCTTGGAGGGAAATGGTTTAGCGGTAGTGAGTGCAATAGGAGGCTCCTAGAAATCATATCAAGTCCTCCTAGTGTTGGCTAGATCACCAACAAGATCCCCTTCATCTTGAAGAGTAGTATGGGCCCACTTGGGCCTCTTCTCTAGCTATGCATCTGCATTTGGATGCACTGAATATGCATCTGACTATACTGACTCTGTCACTGGATCATCAGAATCCTCTAAATTAGAACTCTTTTCTAAAGAAGTGTCGACATGTTCATTCTCATCATCTCAGACAAGTGGAAGAATGAAGGTGCATGCAGCTGTTGAGGTACATGTGAGACACTTTCCTGGAATTGGACACTTCGCTCAATGATGAGCCAATCCAAGGAAAGATCAATAAATATATATCCTTTCACACCCTTGGGGTATACAACAAAGCTAAACTCTGTGCTTTGTGGATCAAGTGCCTTTCTCTTTTCAAAGGGAATCTGGGCCCATGCACATGAACCGAAAAGAGGAAAGTGGGTCACTTCCAGTTTGAGGTTGCTCCAAGCCTCGTAGGGGGGTCTTATCCTTGAAATATATATGGGGAGATATGTTTTGGTTGTAGGTTTCACAATTAAGTTCTTCGTCCTACAATATCTGTGGAAGTGACTTTGCATGTAGCATGCAAGATTCCATCTCTTTTAGAGATCTGTTTTTCCACTCAAAAACCTCATTTTGCTGCAGAGTATAAGGAACTATGTGATGAAACTGAAGCCCTGTCTCATGAAAAAGATTTTGGATCTCATGATTGACATACTCTCCCTCATTATCAGTTCATAGGACTTTGATTTTCTTTCCTAACTGCGTCTCAACTAGGGCTTTGAAATCTTTTAGGTGTTGAAAGACCTCTAATTGTTTCCTGAGAAATTAAATCCATGTGAAACGTGAGAAATCATCAACAAAAACAATAACATACCTCTCTTTTCTGATTTATGGATTTGGAAAAGGTCCCATGAGTTCACTATGGATCATATCTAAAGGAGAGGAAGCTATTTGAGTCTTTCCTTTGTCGAGTTTATCTTGAGGGTGTTTTCCAAGAACATGTCCCTCACAGATTCCTTTGGAGAAATGGATTTCTGGTAGACCATCAACCAATCTTTGCTTGCTAAGTTGTTGCATGTTTTTGAAATTCAAATCCATGAACCTTTCATGCCATATCCTACTGCTTTCATCAGCATGGGTAAGCAGTAAAGAAGAATCTGGTTCAATAAATTCAGAAAATTCATTAGGTGTGAAAATTAATTTCTTTCTGGTTCTGGAATTCGTCATCTGATACATAGAGAGAAGATTGACATAAATATTTGGAATGTGCAACACGTTCTCAAAGCTTCTGTTGGTGAGTTCAATCCTTCCTTTGTCGGTGACCTTGACTGGAGAGTTTCCCCCTATCAAAATAGGAGGAAATTTTCATGCATCCAATGAATAGTAGACTTCTTTTGTGGAATCCATGTGATGTGATGCTCCTGAATATACGATCCAAGCATCAAGAGAGGAGTTGATGGCAATCAAGGCATGGCTAGAATTTCCTTTCTTCACATTTTGATATTCTGGCTTCTTCTTCTTGGCACCCTCGTGGATGTGATATCCAAGTTTGTTTTATTGAAGTATTTGAGTCATTAGATCTATTTTTTTATGCATGCATGCAGATTCTGGATGGAATCCTTTATGGCAGTATGTGCATTTATGCCCTTTTCTTCCCTTTCCACCTTTGTATCTGGAGGCATCGGTGAAGGGTTTTGACTACCCTTCCTTCTTCAAATTTGCATGAGATTTCCTTTTTTTTTATCTTTAGATTACTAATATTGATGGATTCCATCTTGCACAGTAAGTGCATGTGCCTTTAGACCTTTGATTTTTCCCATGTTGATGAGCTTGGTTTGCTCTTATGTCAGGGATTCGATAAATTACTCAAGAGAAGGAATCTTCTAGGTGGCTCCAGAGGATTCAGGACCAAGTTTGGAGAGAATGGTGAGAACCATTTGTTTCTCCTCCTTAGATTTATCAACCCTGCAAGCTTTGAGTTGATGCAGTAAATTCTCGTATTTTGTGAATAAATATTGGAGATTGTCAAATCTTTTTGGATCCAATGTGAGCAATTAAACCTTGAGAATGTGTCCCCTCATCTCATATTGTTTTCCAAATATCCCCTCCATGGTGGTCCAAGCATCATTGGGGGTTTTACAGGAAGATACGTGAAAAAGGATATTGGGAAAAATGAGACTGCAAATTGTTCTGAATGCTTCATCCATTTCATTTAGATACTTGGATTTTTCTATGGCTGATGTCAGTTTTGTCTCTGTATTCATTTTTAACCTATACAATACTATTCTTTGAATATGCATGACCATCTTCTCCTTCCATTCAAATAATTTGTAAGGTGTAAGAATGAATTCTTTTGGGAATTCCATTTTTTCGTTGGCTTCAATCTTTGGTACCTGCAAAAATAATCTGGTGTATCTTTGCTTAGGAGTATGTCAGATTTGATACCATGTAAATGTGTTGAAACGGCATAGAATATATCTAACTATAAAATACCACACACAATTGTAGAGAAAAATTGAGAAATAAGAAGCAAGAGAGAAAGAATGGAAGAATTCTCATTAACCATATGAATAATAAATAATTTACACATGATATACTTTGTATAGCTCAACCAATGTGCATTGGAGGTGAAGCCAATGTACCATAGTGGTATTCTAGAGTGATATGGAAACACACCAGGAGTTATGGGAGTGAATTTCCACCTAGTCTAGTCTGTCGGGCAGTTACGAGAGTGAACTGCCACCTAGCTGAGTTAACTAGTATACCAGTCTTTAGTTAACTGACCGAAACATAGTGAAGTGAGGAGGAGATTATGGAATCAAGGGTAATGCGCTAGTCCAGTGATGAACCCAAGGACAATGTTCATTATTTGGTGATGATCCCAATGTTGCATGGTGACAAAACCAATGCAACATCTCGACTCCACTCAACTAGTCAAACTGAAGTGAAAACCGAAGAGAATATTTTCCTAGAGGAATATTCTCCCTAGACTTTAGGATACTGGATAAAGACTAATAAACATAGGAAAAAACTTAGGAAAAAGAAATCCTATGTGTGTGTGAAGTAACTCCAACACTATTAAGAATATCATCATTTAAATTATGAGAGAGGAAACATGGTTTTTAACAGTTGATTTCCATACCCGAGGCCTGATAGAAGCTTGTTAGAAGATCTTATAGGGAAAGCCACTCTTGAATAGAACCAGAGACAATAATTAAAACATCATCCAAAAAAAAATGAGTGATGATGATACCTTTTTCAACCTGGATACCCTTGAATTTCTCACCTGTACACGCCTTTTTTCAAAATTATAATGAGACTTTCCATCACCAACAAGAATAGTAAAGGTGAGAGGGGGAAGCCTTGCCGCAGTCCTCTATGAATTTTGAAGAAATCGATCAGAGTTCCATTAAAAAATACTACATATTTATCACTAGAAACACATCCCATTATCTATTGTGTCACCTCCCATTTCAGGCCAATTTGAATCATCATCATCTGAAGGTAGTGCCAGCTAACCTTATCATAAGATTTGCTAAGATCCAACTTTAGAATGAGAGATTTCATTTTCCTAGTTTTGACTGTGTGCATACACTCCTGAGATAGCCCAACACCATCAAAAATCAACCTGTCTTTTAAAAACCCAAATCCTTCGATGAGATACTAGAAGCCAACTTTCCTTTTAACCTATTGGCAATCATTTTCAAAATGAATTTATATACAAAATTACAAAGTGCAATGGGTCTGAAGTCATTAAAACAGTCAGGCTTCAAATCTTTTGGGATAAGGGCCACAAAGGTGGAATTCAATAATCCAATGACTTTTCCAGATATTTTGGATTCTTCAATAGCCCCCAGGAGTTCATTCCCCATAATATCAAATAAATGTTTGAATAGTTCATGGGTCCACCCATTAGGACTAGGACTTTTGTCCTTTGGCATTCTTGAAATAGTTTCCTCTAGTTCCTCTAGAGTAACGTATTTCCCCACTTCATCACTTTCCTCATCTGTGAAAATACGAGGCACATCCTTTATAACTCTAAATTGAGTAAGTGAATCCTCCTTATCTTCTTCTTTGTACATAGTCCTGAAAAACTTAAAATAAATAGACCTAAGATCAACCCATGAAGTCAAATTCTGGCCTTCTAAATCAGTTAATACCCAATAGTATTAGTCAACCTTTTATGTTCAGCAAATTTATGAATATAATTAGTGTTCTTATCCCCACTTTGGATCCAAATGGAGTGACTTATGAGACTTCATGTTTCTTCATCCAACCTTAAAATATTAAATTTCCGCTTCTCTAAGGAACTAATAAGTTCTTTATCTTTTATAGAGAATAATTGAGAAGGAAAATTTCTAAAGATCTATCCCAATTTCATGTCAATCTAATAAATTTCATATTTTATCTTCTTATTTTTCTCAGTAAACAACTTGATCACTTCTTCTTTGAGTTTTTTAAGATTCTCGACTATTAACCTCATCGCTAAAGTGTTCTCCCATAGAGCCATAGAACTCCAGCTTGTTCAGACTAAAGTGATGAAATATGGTTCAGTCAACTAGGCCTTATTAAATTTGAAGGGAGAGAAGGTTTGATTAAAGGAATCATCAATTTGAAGACAAATAGGATTATGATATGAGAGTGTTGAGTTTAAAGTCCATGAATTGCATCTTCCCAAGCTCCCTAACATCCCTTCATTTATGAGGAAATGATCTAGTCATTTTTAAATACCTGTAGTACCCAACCTACCATTTTGCCAAGTAGGAATATTAGGGTAGGGAGGGACAACGACCAAACCAACATATGTCAACATGTTTGGAAAATAAGTATACAAATGATCCAACCTAGAATGATCACCCCATATATCCCTTGTAGTTATTGTAAGGTTCAATTCGCTACCAATGGTTAATTCCCCTTCCATAAGAAATCCACAGTCCAGCAAGGGATTCCAAAAGTTCACTATATCCTTATATGGGCCATAGTAATTTAGTATTATGACCTTCTTAGTGACATCTTTCAGCCGAACCTAAGGACGGATACCTGCATTGGTGGCAAAATCACGCAGGTCATCACTTCTAGGGTTCCATCTAGAGAGTAGTCCCCTAGAATGACCATTTGGATCCATAGCTACACATTCCCAAAAAGGACAATATTTAAGGAGAAATTAATTTCCTTATCACTAAATTCCATGGTTTCTTGAAGGAAGATAATATCAGGTTGAACATATGCGATCTGGTGTTTGTGGGATAAATGTTTGTTAGTGATCTGGATTATTTTCAGCACGAAATGAGATCGGAGATATAATAAAGAAATGCACAGAGATATCATAGATATTCAATAATATAACACAAATATATCAGATATGAAACCATAAACACAGAGATACAGTAATACATGATTTCTATTAATGAAATAGATGTACAGAGACTATAAAAATACAAAGTGAAAGACTCACTAGAATGGTGGCAGCTTATCTCTGAGAAGAGATGTGACGTCTACTCGCATTCGCAAGAAGATGATTACAATGAGGCTCTGAAGGCCTTTTTACAATAAATAGGAATGCCAAAAACCCTAGACATCCAAAAACCTAACCCTAGGAGATGAAGTGCCAAAAGTCACGTGGGCCCTGTTTGGGTAAGTTAGTACATCATCTTCTCGAGGTCGTAACTTTTGCATACAATCTCCATTTTAGGTGTATGATAGCTCATTGGAAAGGTATCATCGAGGAGATTCATTTTGGGGGATCAACCATGCCTTTGACTATCATTGAGAACCTATATCTAGAAAAACCTTCATTTAGGCCCTCAAAATGTCCCCGAAAGTTAAAACCTGCTAAAAATAGTAAATTGCCAAAATTGCCATAAAACTGTTTTGAGGCAGTCAGAAAAGGTGGGTGGCCACTGATATCCACCCGGATTAGTTAGGGCCCCTAATCCCCCATAAATTGAGAGAAAAAAAATCATGGAACAACACCAGAAGAGGGTTACATTTCTCTAAGGGCCCTATGGGGAGAGGAAGGAAAATGATGAGATATTTCACCAGATAGTGGAGGGATAAAAGGTGCGAGACCTCCATCTATTGCCCCTTTACCAATTTTGACATCTCTTTTTCTTAGCTTTTTTTTCACTATGACATTATATCTATCAACAAGGCCAAGAGGATATTATAACTTGTTATATTCCATTAAAGGGGTGACTGAGAGGACCTCTTTATAAGTGGGGACATGTCCAATGGATCCTATTAAATCCTTCGTTATCTCAAGGGAGCAATGATTATTCCTATGTAATGGGTCAACTTCTGACAACAGTGGTTGAGCGGATTCTTCCTTGAGGCCAATAATATCAAGCCCCTTATCCATGAACAAATGAGTTTAGGGGGAGGGAAGTGTGTTCTCAACAGTGGAACCAAGAACTTCCACCCCAACCGAACAAACGACAGGAGAGACTTGGTTGATGAAATCTGTCTGGATTGAACATGAGCTTCCAACCCTTTTAAACACAGTCCCTTCCTTGTGGGATCCTTCTTGAATTTATTTAGTACTAAGTCCCAAAACCCCCAAAAATATCTACAAGACAATCTTCATGAGAAATGAGGGATCTCCTGTCATCTGTAGATAGAGTGTTAAAAAAGGAAGGATAAAATGTAGACATCTTACCTAGAAAAGAGTCATGCTAGAAAGTAACAACATCAGGATCAAGGATGGAATGACAGCCTAAAACCCTAGGAGAGTCCTCCATGTAGGTCGAAACATCAAGAGGCTTCTTCTCAGTGGGGCACTTATCTTTTAGGTGACCCATAAAGGGGGAGTCTCCCAAAGGTATTTCGATCTCATTAGGAAAACCCAGCTCCAGATCCATTTCTACCAGTACCCAGGCTATCCTTCTATTATTCCACCTTAAGGAATTATTCTCAAAATACACAAATCTTCCAACCGAATTTGCAATATCTATGAAAATACGCACCTACCAGAGTTCTAACGAGAAATCAGGAAGGAGAATCCATAAGAATCTACCCAAGAAGGTGTCCATGAGAGGGTTGAAGCCTGGTCACCAACATTTGATCATGAGGACACCTTGGCTCAAGATCCATGGACGAACTAGTATTTTTTGCAGGTCTTCTTCCACTAGGAAATGGAAGACAAGACAATGATTTGAGAGTAGACTATACCTTGGGAAATAACTGTAATGTCCCCAAGGCCGAGCCTTGTTGTAAATCATGTCTATGAAGTATAAATCTTGCATTATGAATTGTAATTATGTTTTATAGGCTAGTGAGCCAAGTTTATATAAGTTGGTGGGCTTATGTGATTATTAGGCCAGAGAGCCTAAGTATTGAAGGCCAAGAGCCTGATTTTTGTACATGTAAGGGTGCACATTATTAATGCAAAAACATCTTTGTGTGTGGACTGACCACGATGAATGAGTGATGGGGGACTAAGCTTCCACAAAGACTGGGTAGGGAGAGGGGGTTGAGAGGTTGGAAGAGGGGCTAAGATGGGGGGGCTTAAACCCTTGAGAATAATATTAAATTATTATTCTAAAGTGATGTGTGAAACGTGTTTCCCTGATCCCAAATCCATGGAAGGGAAAACGCGTGCCTAAAAGCACACACCAGCTGATGAAGCACATGCAGCCTCATGGGCGATGCGTGTCGGCCTAGGTGCATGCAGTTAAAACCTAATAAGAGATTCGTGTTGGGGGTTCATCCGACATTCATACGCCCATCACCTGAGTTGGGAGTTCATTCTCGATCCTCCGTTGGAAACTGGCGGGTGTCCAAGAGAGACCTCTGTCTAGTGTTCTTACTTAGATCCATCACCTGAACTGTCTAAGCCTCTGTGTTGTTGGTTGAGAAAACCAAAGTGTCCCGTAATTGTTGAGCCATGTTATGGTGTTTCATCTATCTGTCGTCATCTTTGGGAGTCCGTGTCTATGTTCTAGTTGATTGTTGTGGTCCTGTAGTGCTTGACTGCGAGTGGCTTGTTGGCCAGTGTATACAACACTCTCTCCAGGTGAGAGAGGTGGTTGAGGTTGAAGGGACAGGTTTCATTTCCTGTGATCAACCTCTCCAGGTGAGAGAGTGTGAAGAGGAAGGAGAGAGCTCCTGGAAGCAACCCTATGGCTGCCATAGAGCTCAGAGATTTATGTTCCTGTTTGTTGCTGAAGCCCAAGGCAAGGGAGGTTAGTAGCCGAAGGACTGTCTAGGTGACGGTGAAGGTGTATACTCCTGGGGTGGGACAGGCATGTGGGGAAGGAGAGTCTATGGGAAGTGGGCATAAGTGGTTCCTGGGAGAGAATCCTCCTTATTTTACGTGTATTCTTCTTGTAAACCTTGCCTAGCCTAGGAATCCCTACCCGATGGAGCTTAGTCCTAGCTCAGGGGTGACCTACTACTGAGAGTGATGAGCAGTGCAGTCTAAGGCTGGGAGGTTGATGGGAGGTCTACACGTAGTTGGTGAATTACATCTAGTCTAAATGATAAGTATATACATGCGTATAATTTCAATTTAATATGCATGTCTGTGATTCTAGCAATGTTTACATGTAATTCCATTGTATTCGTGAATTATTGTTAATGTCGTAGATCATGGATGCCAATGGTATTAATGTGCTTACATTGTGTTTAACTGTTATTAAGAAATTGTATTTCATAAGAATGCATAATATGTTATAGTAGTGTTTTTCCGCATAGTAATGTTGGCCGACCATGGCGTTGATGGTCGGGGACGTTACAGTATGGTATCAGAGCCTAGTTTCAATGCTGAGCCTGGATGGGTCGGATAAGTTGTCTTTGGACCGAGGTTTTGAGAATAAATTGTGTATAGAGGACTAATTTCAGACCTCAGAATGTTTATGAGTGTCAACGGACTACTTGACCATGTTGCAAAGCTCAAGAGGTGTAGCGGTATTATAAAACTACAAACGATGTGGTATATGGCCACAGGGAGAGAGAGAAATCCACACTGGAAGTGTTGGATCCATAGAATCTGTTTGGGAGGAAAGGAGAACCCTCACAACCGTCAAATTTGGAGAATGTGCACAAGGTTTAAAAACCTTTGGAGTTGCACAAGAGTGTGGAAATTGTGATATGTGAAATCCCAAATACATCAGGACCGCCCATTGGAAGGACACGTGGAGAACGATCAGCCTTTCACTGACTTGTGACTTGAAATGGTCTAAGGGTGAGTTCGTGAGAATTCATGAAATGAGAATTCACGATTGGATCACAACCTTCGATCTAAGAGGGATCTGGACCACTAATTGTCTAGGAAGAAATCGACATTTTGGGAATAGGGAGGATGAAGGTGGAAAATCCTTCGACCTCGTGACACACAAAATCCCAATATGCAAAATGTCAATGAGATCTGAGTCGTCAGATCGTGGGGAATCATGACTGTTGGATCATTTCGTGAATTCAGGGATCATGAACTTGGAGCGCGGGCCAAATTCTTGGTCACTCCAAGTCCCGAATCGCGAAAGAGATTAACAAGGGTAGAATCAGACAGTGGAGCGCTTCCAGGAAGAAGTGCTGAAATCCCATGAGCCATTGGAAAATTTGTGAAGTCGGAGCATTTTCGTAATTCAAAATGGTTTTGAATCTGTGGAATTTGCTAAGAATGACGACCTGACAAATCCCTGTTGTTTGGATGTGTGTTTGCAGAAGCTTAGCAAGTGCCAAAACCGAATAGGGTTGTCGTTGAGAGCAGAGAATGGAAGAGGTGTGGATTGCCTCCAATTCAGAGAACAAAAGAGAAGGAAGGAATGTCAACTTGGGAGTTGAAGGATCAAACTCTAATGGGCAAGGAAAAGAGATGGATAAGGAAGGAAATATGATGAAAATCATTGAAAGATTGAAGAAAGTTGCCCAGGCTCACCGAGATGATAGCCAAAATCTCATGAAAGTCAGGGATAAGAAGGGTGAATTCAACTTAAGGATGTTGAAGAGTCTGGAAAAAATAGAAATGAAATTGGAAATGGAGAGTGACTCAAGCAAGATAGAGAGTCGTAGGACCCCTAAGAGGAAACGAAGATCAAGGAGTGTCAACAAACATTGTCGTCGCTCCCCAAAGCATTCACGTAGGGAAGTACACAGTAGTTCAAGCCCATCTCCTACCAGAAAGAAAAGGAGATCTGGGATGGATGAATTGAAAGGGGAAATGAACAAGATCAAGCCTCCAACGTTCGATGGAGAACATAAAAAGGAGGAAGTTGTCGAAACTTGGTTGTTGGGTATGAGGAAATACTTTCAACTACATAATTATTCCTCTCATGTAGAGGGTAGGATTTCCATGTACCAACTTAAGGGAAAGGCATCCATGTGGTGGGATCAACTTGTGCAGGTGCAGCACATCAGCGAAAGGGACATCACATGGAAATAATTGAAGAGGTATTTCGAGAGGAAATACTTAACTAAAAGATATTATGACAAAAAGATGAAATAGTTCTTTGAACTCAAGCTAGACAACAAGACCATTGATGAGTATGAATGAAAATTTTTGGAATTACTGAAGTATGTTTCGTTCATCAAAGATGAGTCTGTCAATATTCAGAGGTACCTGAGTGGATTATTGCCTCCTATTGGGGATAATATTCAGTATGATGACCAAAATACTATGGAAGAAATGATAAGAAGAGCGAAGTGATTATTTGAACAACAAAGAGAAAAGCCTACCTTTCGGAAGGCTTGGGATGACCAGAAAAAGTTCAAGAAAGAACAGAGGGAGAAGGGAAATAAACCACCCTTTTTCAGAAACAGTCCTCAAGTATAGTTGTCTCTTAGAGATCCCAGGAAGGTTGAAGTGAGTGGGAAAATGTCAAGGCCGCCACCTATGGAATGTTGGGGTTGTAAAGAAAACCATAGGTATAGAGATTACCCCCACATAAATGATAAAGTAAGAGTTCTCCACAATGTTCAACAAGATGAAATAGTGGAGGACATGGGCAGTAGAATTCCAAGGATCTACATAGCCCTGGACAACAAGCAAGCTAAGTATCAGTCACACGTGATTGAAGTAGAAGGTATGATCAAAAACCAACCATTTACTATTTTAGTTGATTCAAGGGCTAGCCATTGTTATATAGACCCTAGAGTGGTAGAAAGTTTGCATTTGATAAGAAGCAAACATGAAAAGTATTGGTTAGTACAGATAGCTATAGGAACCAAGAGGAAAGTCACGGAGTTAGGCAAGTTTTGTCCTGTAGACATGAATGGACTGAGCACGAAGGCTGATTTGAATATTCTGTCGTTAGGCTTTTATGACTTCATAATTGGGATGGACTAGATGGACCAGCACAATGCCATATTGGACTGTCGGAACAAGACATTCACTTGTGTAGATGAAGAAGGGAATCAGAGAGCCGTCTAAGGAA
Source organism: Picea engelmannii (assembly GCA_009831015.1). NCBI lineage: Eukaryota > Viridiplantae > Streptophyta > Pinopsida > Pinales > Pinaceae > Picea > Picea engelmannii. The sequence goes on along the minus strand of ML777443.1, from coordinate 1,273,390 downwards.
TTTCTAGAGTTGTTACTGTTAGAGAAATCTCAGCAATGCAGCTGAAAAAGTGCTACAGAAAAGGCTGTCAATTATTTGCAGCCCATGTGGGGGAAATGCCTAAGGATAAGGTGTAAAGTATTGAGTATCATGAGGTACTTAAAGAGTTCGAATATGTATTCTAGGAAGTACCTAGACTACCTCCTAAAAGGGATATTGATTTCTCTATAAACTTGATTCCTGGAGCAACTCCAGTGTCAAAGGCTCCATACAGGATGAGTGCACCAAAACTGAAAGATTTGCAGCTGCAACTTGAAGAACTTCTCAAGAAAGGGTATATATGCCCAAGCATGTCACCTTGGGGTGCCCCAGTCCTGTTCATAAAGAAGAAGGACAGAACGCTGAGATTGTGCATCAATTTCAGGCAATTGAACAAGGTAATTGTGAAGAACAAGTATCCTCTGCCAAGGATTGATGATCTCTTCAATCAGTTGAAGGATGCTAATATCTTTTCGAAAATAGATCTAAGATCAGGATATCACCAAGTAAGAATAAAAGATGAAGGCATCAACAATACCACTTTTCGAACAAGGTATGGTCATTACACGTTCACAATGGTGCCATTTGGACTGTCAAATGCACCCGATGTTTTTATGAGCTTGATGAGTGTAGTATTCAGAGACTATCTAGACAAGTTTGTTATCATTTTCTTGGATGACATTCTGGTGTATTCTAGGATTGAAGAAGAACACAAACAACATCTGAGGATGGTGTTGCAGGAGCTAAGAGAGCACCAACTGTGTGCCAAGCTGAGCAGGTGTTCATTTTATCAGGAGCAGATCCATTACTTGGGACATATTATCTCAAAGTATGGGATAGCGATAGACCCTGAGAAGATTGAAGCAATTAGAGAATGGTCAATGCCAAGTAATGTAATGGAAGTTAGATCCTTCATGGGATTGGCTGGTTATTATAAAAGGTTCATCACAAGGTTTTCCAAGATAGCTCACCCTATCACTTCCTTACAAAGAAAGGGGAAACAGTTTCCCTAGATAGAGGGATGTGAGGAAAGTTTCCAGCGATTGAAGCAATTATTAACCAGTGCTCCAATCCTGAGGATTGCAGATCCAAATGCAGATTTCATAGTATGCATTGATGCATGCAAAGAAGGCCTGGGAGGGGTCCTCAATTAGAATGGATTCATAATCTGTTATGAGTCAAGGAAATTAAAAGAGCACGAGAAGAACTATGCAACCCATGACTTGGATTTGGGAGCCATAGTTCATGCTCTAAATAAATGGAGGCATTGCCTCATGGGAAGGAGGTTTGAACTCAGAACAGACCATAACGGTGTGAAATATTTGTTTGATCAACCAACCTTAAACACTAGACAAAGTAGGTGGCTAGAATTTCTGTGTGAGTACAACTTTGAGATGAAGAATATTAAAGGAAAGGAGAATAAAGTGGATGATGCACTCAGCAAGAGGGTGCATGAATTACATGCTACAACAATTAGCATGTATCAGACTGATATTAAAAGTAGAATTCTAGAGGCTACAAATGTAGATCTATAGTACAAAGAATTGGTAGCCAAGCTACAGTAGGGTAAGATGCCATAGAATATGGAAATTTATAAATTGGAAACAGATGGAATACTGTTGTACAAGAAAAAAAAATTGTACCCAATGTCCAGTTCTTGAAACAAATGATTTTGCAGGAGATGCATAATGTGCCTTATGCAGGGAACCCTGGATATCAGAAAATAGTAGAAATAGTCAAGAGCCATTACTTTTGGCTGGGTATGAAGAGAGAGATCATTGAATACATTGCCAGATGTATGGAGTGCCAGAAAGTTAAAGCTGAGCATAGGCACTCATCAGGGTTGTTGCAACCTTTACCCATCCCTGAGTGGAAGTGGGAAGTAGTAACGATGGATTTTATTACAGGATTGCCAAGAACAAACAAGCTGCATGATTTGATCATGGTGGTGGTGGACAAGCTTACAAAAGTTTCTCATTTTATTCCACTGAAAACTACTCACAAGGCAGCAGATGTTGTTGATATTTTCATAAAGGAAGTGGCGCAATTGCATGGAATTCCTAAAACGGTTGTGTCCGACAGAGACCCGAAATTCACCTCGAATTTCTGGAAAGGATTGTTCAAAGGATTCAGAACGAATCTGAACTTTAGTACAACTTATCATCCTGAGTCTGATGGATAGATAGAGAGAGTGAATAGAGTAATAGAATACATAGCGAGAATGTATGTGATGGACAAACCATCAAGATGGGAAGACTACCTGAACTTGGTAGAATTTGCCTACAACAATGGGTATCATGCATCATTGAAGATGAACCCATTTGAAGCACGTTATGGAATAAAGTGCAATACTCCAGTGAGTTGGGATAATCCAGCTGATAGAGCAGTAGTTGGGCCAGAGTTACTCAGGGAGATGGAGGACCAAATGATAAAAAATAAGAAGAATTTGAAAGCTTCCCGGGACAGGCAGAAAAGTTATGTTGATAAGAACATAACACACAAAGAGTTCAAAGTGGGTGATCATGTTTTCCTGAAAGTGAAAGCTAACAGGAGTTCCCTAAAGCTGGGAAGTTGTGCCAAGTTGGCAGCCAGATTTTGTGGGCCATTTGAAATCCTAGAAAGGATTGGGCCAATTGCATATATGCTTGCATTACCTGCATCCATCACTATACATAATGTGTTTCATGTTTCATTGTTTAAGAAATATATACCTGATGCTAATCATGTTATCTATTGAAACGTGATTCATGTCGAACAAGAAGGTGTCCTGGAAGTGCATCTTGTGCGCATATTGGACAGGAAAAACAAATAGCTCTGGAATCGAGCTATAGGGCCTGTATAGGTCCAGTGGACCTGGTATGGTCTTGAGGACGCAACATGGGAGCATGAATATGTTATGCGAGCAGAGTACCCACATATTTTTTAACATTTTGAAAAATGTGTAGATGCATCTATGTGCAAGCCACCTCCAGTTGTAAATCAATGAATTGCGCAGTTGTCCTCCACCTCTTATACGATTGAACTGTTAAAAAATTATGATGACGAGGCGAATGATGATTATTGCCTAGACTAGAAATGAGAGGATTACTGTACTCGACAAAATCTCCCACCCAGCTACCCCATTCAAAGAAAATATGGCAGTGAGAATCGCTCCATGACCGCCAATGTAAAAATATAATAAGCTTTCTATGCCATGGTGTCAATCTAACTGTCCATTTCGGTTGGCTACAATGTTTCTGCAGACAAACTCATAGTCATTATTATTGATTTCAACATCCACAATAACAATATAATTTCTAGTGAAGTAGACACCGCCATTGATGTTCACTTGATATGCCATGGAGAACCTAATTTGGCAAAGCATACAATTAGTATCATTTCATACCCTAGTATTTAATTTAGAAAGATGCAAGTGGTGGCCAAAAATAGAAAAATGTTTGAAAAGAAATCCTGAATTAGGGTGTAGTATATTGCAATAACTGAATAGTAGTGTATGTTGAGGCCCCCTTCCATCATAAAATATAAATTGGAGAGACAAAACAGAAATAGAGACAGAGAGCTTCAGATCTCGACAAGTGAGAGCAATAAGTATTATTTTCATGAAAACTTTACTCTGGTAGAATCCACATCTTCAACGTACAATAGACATGGTTAAGGCCTCAACCTGAGTAAAGTTGAGTCAACGTTGGACTCTGAAGGTTGAGTTCACAAAATTGTTTTCATGACAGCTGAAAGTTCACAAAATGGACAAGTATTGTTTTCACAAAATGGACAAGTATTGTTTTCATGAAAGCTGAATCCCTGAAATTTCCATGAAACCTACTCTGGTTGAATCGTCAACAAGGTCCTAGAAGGCTCCATGAAAATAAAGGTGAGGCCACATTAGGTTGCTTTTTTTCAACAATGTTCACTAGATTTGTACATCTACCTTTCACCTTAAGTTGCTGACATTTTCATTTACCTTTCACCTTACATCGCATTCTAATGCATCAGATTCCCATCTTTCTTTTCTCTAAATTCCTTAAGGAAATTGCAACTACATCCCCTTATGGTGTATATTATTGTTATTAGTCCTAGCCAATGGGACTATAACAATTTTTTTTTAGTTCACTAACTGTAGCTACTTTTGTTGTGTTGCTATTTTTTTCAAAAGCAAGTCAAATTGGTCAAGGGATGTAGGTCGAAAATAGTCAAAGGTGAACAGGAAGAGAAGGTGTGTTGTTTTGAGATTATATTGGTCACTTTGTTTTTGGGTTGTTTAATGAATTTATCTACCATGTCATCTATTATGGTTCAAAAAGATGGATTTGTTATGAAGTTCCAAGTGCTGGGAGTGGCGAGTTGGAGGAGTTCTAATTTTGGAGTTGTGGAAGTCTATGTCAGAGTGTAAAAAATCCTCTGCATTGTATGCTATATTCTAGGGAATATTACATCCTGATTCTTATTTTTCATTTCCCTGTTGTTAGTGTGTATTTTTCTTCTTATTTTGTAGTTGCTTGATGGTATGGAGATAGTGCACATATAAAGTTAGGGAGAAATGCATTATTTTGCATGTGCTGCAAATCAATGTTGTTCTTAGGTTGGATGCATTTTCATATGTGGTTGGGGATTTGTTGGTAGCCACATATGATTTTTGATATTTAACATGATCGAAAGATATTACACTTTTTTCTAGTTGCCATCAACTCAAATTTGTAAACATTTTTTATTTTCGAAATGATTGTTGGATTAAACCTTACCTTATTAAATTTTTATTGTTTGCATTTTTCGTTTGTTTTATTTTTAATTCATGACTATAAGCATGAATTAAACATAAAGCTTGGCTTGGTTTAATAATTTTTTTCCTTAGAAATATCCTTTAAAACACCATCCATATGTAATTAAAATGCAAACCTCATGAAATGGTTGATTAATCCATTTTTCGATTTTTTTGGTTTTAATATGGTTGTTATGGATTCAATATTTCGATTGTTCATTGTCGAATTGTTTTGGTACATGAAAAAATTTGGTTAATTATTTGATATTCTTTTCATAAGTTTAATGGTCGTATCAACATTCATGCCAATGAGTACAGACCTGTTGTACTCATGTTTTCAGCTTACCTTGTTGGATCAAAACATTAATGAAGCTATTCATTATCTGCATAGGGTTTTGTACTTTGTAGTTTTTGGCACTCATCGTAAGAGATGGTAAGGAATACAATGAATCCTCTGGTTTTCGCTCTCACTATCTGAGTTATGATAACCCACGGGCTCTGCCACTTCCATGTTTCCACTCTCCGTTCAGACCTGTTTATGTTTCTCGCACGATTGGAACCTAAAACTATTCTGAGTAATCTTTGTTGCATCCTTGCTACAATGGTCATGGCACCCATCGTTCACATAGAGCCAAATATATGCGAAGCCTTATTATCCCATGACAATGCTATCGATGACCTAAAGAGTCATGGCTGGGATGTATTTCTCAAAAAATTCGAGGGTTATGATCTTCAGGTGGAAAAATCCTTTGCACAAACCTTTTATGGTTTCAGAGCTAAGATTGGAGACATGGAGTTAGAATTGACCGAGGAATTCGTGAGCAAAGAAAAAAGACTTCCATCAAAGGGAGAGAGGTGGTTTAAAAACACCTGAATAGAAGAAGTTATGTGGAATCTATTTATGGCATCTCTTAAAACCAAATGTTGCATCAAAGGTATTCCTATCGCTCTGTTAAAACCTAGATGACATAGATTGTTGTTAATTCTGAAACAATTTGTTATGTGCGAAGGTCGATACGGATTGGTTTTTCTCTACCATATCTGTTTGCTCATGAATTTCATAGGTTTCGATTTAGATATGCCCATTTACTTATTGATGATTCTTTATAAGATTTCCAAACGATACAAGCAACAAGGTGTCGATTAGAGCCTATTTCACCATGGATTGGTGAAAATCTTGTTGATGTATCATCTGTCAACCATAGGTGACAGTTGGGAGACCTTTTGATGAGGACTAGCTTCACCCAAGTTGATCTTACAACAAACCCTAACTCAGACAAGCAAGTGGTTGAAAACTAGTTCGTTAATTTAATTAATTGACCAAAGTTTACTGATAAAATCCCTCTAGATAAAGGATCACCGCATAGGTTTTCGCCCGCAAGATCTCCAGAACAGGCGACTAATGAATTGAAAGGAAATGACCCTTGTGTGCCTATGAACGATGATAGTTTGAACATTAATGTTAATTCTGATGTCAAGAAACTCTGTAAAGGAACAAAACAATAGTGCACACATTTGGGTTTCAAGAATATGAAGGTTGGTTGCCTAATCTATAGAAAATTAAGGAACCGAAAGGATACTCATCTGAGCTCTATCGATCCAATCGAGATTTATGAGGTTTCATATCGTGAGATAGAGGATTTCCTAGCATGGGAAGATCCTAAAATGCAGTGTTCCAAGAAAGAGGTCATCACCCATGTCGAACCATATGATTTCGTGACCAATTTTCCCCCATGTCTTAAGGGTAAAAAGGGGTTTTCGGGTATCAACCATGATTTAGAAAAAACAACAGGCAAGGTTGAAGCACCCTTGGTCGACTCTGTCTTCCGTCGATCTGCCATCTCCTTGGTACCCTGTGATAGTTGCCTCTGTTGGGTAGAGAGTTACTATACCGATGTCCCTCTCTTACAGGCTTGAATTAAAACTTTGACTACTCAGAACGATCTATTGAAGCAAGAAAACCTCGATCTAAAGGCACATGCTAAAAGTGAGAAGAAATGTGTTAAGGTCCTAACCCGCACATAGGTAGATCAATGTATTCGGATGTAATAAAGGTCAATATTAATAAGACCTTTCAATAAAATAGAATAAGGCGGATGTAAGAAGACCTAATAGAAGCTTCCGCTTCTAGAAGG
>ML777443.1:1231917-1249320 GCA_009831015.1 Picea engelmannii | reverse complement strand
ACATATATATATATACTGATCCCACGCTGCCACGTCACATCGGGATTTCGCGGCTCTACGGGTCCGCGCCTCCAAGTTTCCTGCTGTTGGAGACTTTAAATGCCGAAACTCCGATGTTTCTGATTTGTGCCACCTGTCCCTCTGAAACCGACGGCTCCGATCAAATCGGAGGATCGCACTTCGCGATTTCTACGTGCATGAAACCTTTGCACCTGCCAACTCCGATTGTCGATACACGATGGCCACCGATTCCTGCCTGCGCTCAAGGGTTAAACCCTCCGCAACTCCTCCGCAATCAACGGTACACTAGAGTTCGGGACTTCTCCTTGATCAACTCCAGTCGTCGATTCTCTTCCTCGAGAGAATCCGTTGGTCGCTACCTTGGTCCTGGGCCACTGAAACAAAGGCGCTATCCATCTAGAGCTTTCTAGCAACTTGAACTCTTTCAGAGTTTTCTCGAACACACTTCCTTGTGCTCGGTCTTCAATCACTCCCAAAGTGTTGAAGTCTTCTGGGCCCTATACGTTCACACTTGCAATGGGCTCAACCTTCCTCCCACAGACTTGTCTCTGAGACTAAGTCTCGACCTGCACTCACCTGCACGGCTCGAATAACTTAAACCAACTCTGACCGAAGTGAGAACAAAGGTTCAGCTACTTAGCCTCCTCGACGCACTCTATGCGGAGGTATTCGACTGCACTCGATGCAGGAATATCCTGGCCTAAGCAGAGAAACAATTGAAACTCATTCTCTCAGGTTCCTAACCTGATATGCAATCACATAAGCAGCATATAACAGATAAGCATAAAAAGAAGCAAACATACAAAGGCACAGTTTCAACAACACACAGAGATCAAACACGTCCATGGGATTGAATCAAAGCTCTCTCTATTAATTCAATAGTTGTACATGGAGGTTCTTCACAGACTCTCTGTTCTACTCTACTCTCTTGCTCCTGTATGAATGAATGAGAATAATACAATGAATACAAGGGAGGGTGTCTATACTCTGTTTTCCCTCTCGAATGGTGAAACTGTCTAATCTACAACTAACCCTATCTACCAGCATTTAAATCAGTTAAATGCCTCCTTATCTACATTATATTACAATTGCACTCGGCTTTGAATGCCTTTAGCAAACGGCGGCGCAACAATACCAAGGTGAAATTTAAAATAAAAAAAGGTTTGTTGGCTTGTCCAGTTGTACGTTCTCTTTCTCCTCGCGCTGGCTCATATGATGTAGTGCGGATGTTGCGGATGCTCCTGCATCATTGGGGCACTCAATACCTCATCAGAAAGGTATAAACGATGAGTACACATTTCGACTAGGTCCAGGACAGAGATTTCGACTACATAAAAGAATGTTATTTAGAGCCTCAAAATGGTCATGGAAGTTCAAGACCTGAAACAATGTAGAAGGATTGCCAAGGTGGAAAATTGTGTTTTGAGCCAATGGAATAGTTAGGTGGCCACCGATATCCACCTAGATCATATGACCCATGCAGGTTCTCCAAACAATGCTTAAAAATAGATTGTCTTAAGTAGACCAAGTATAGTTAAGCAGACTGCATGAGGATTCAAAATAGAATGAGAAAATGCTTGCTCTATTTTCAATCCTTGTGAGAGGTTCTACACTTTTGACCCTTTTCCTGAGAATTCATGCCACTTATGTTTTGGAATTGGTACAATTGATCACATGTGCAATTGGCAGAGCGATGTCATTAACACTTTTTCACATGTATATGTTACACAAAGTTGGTACTTTGTCTATTTAGCACTATGTCTATATTCAAATCTCGTATGAAGAACTAATACGTTTTCTCTCTCTACATTGTCACAGTTTCACATCTCCTCACTTCCAATAGTTCCATGTGAGGTATTGTTACAAGTGTTGTAATATTCAGGATAGCTCATTGATTTATGGCACATTGGTTTGCTCTAATTTATGAGGAAATGGCATGGATCTAGAAGCAATGCGAAGAAAATATTCCAGTTATATGTCAATTGCTCAATGTTTTTTTTTTATCATTTCCCCTATTCTAAAGCTAGTTGATATAAGTGGAAAATAAAATTTATCAAATTCACATCCTTTTGTTTGATAGTGTGTGCGATATGCACAATGTAGTTACTTGGTTTCATTCAAATTTTCATTAGCATTGGTGTAATGTTTAAGAAAACCAATCCTCTTTTATTAATTGTATTGATGAATCAAATGGTTGGATGAAATATTCTTGATGTGCATCATATATGCAAAAAATAATTTAGTTCCTCATTATTTTTTCATTTTTATGGGTGGATTGAATTGGTCAAAATCTATTTCAAAAACTAAATATATCAAAAAGGAATCAAAGAGAATCATAAAAAAAAAACTATATTGTTTTGATATTGGAATTGTTTTCCCTGGGTTGTGCGATGCTATAGACATAGCTTAAGCATCATTTGAATGACATAAATTGAATGAAAACGTGTTTTCATATTCTTGTTACATATTTAAAAAGTTCTTGTTTCTATGTTGGATCAAGAAATTGTGTTGGACATTGCAAGCAACTGATATAAGAGATATTTTGGTCCCAGAGAAAATAAAATATCGGCAATTTGCATTGTCTTTGCATCTCACTTCCATTGATCTGAATTTCTATTTGACTTTTTCGATGTGCAATACATCAAAACAATCACCAAAGTTTAAAAATAAAATAGGGAAAAGAAATAAACATGGAACGAGAATTAGAGAGGTGTGTTTTTCTAATTTTATCTGTGTATTATTTATTTGCTTCTCTTTTTTCATTCATTAATATTGCATATTTCATGTGATTTTGACATAAGGGTTTATTTTCCGGTTCATTGCATTTGTTGCATTGCTTTCACATCAAAATTAAATAGAGAAATTGTAGGAGAAGAAACTCAAGAACAATGTCCCAAGAGGAGGTATGTATGTAACAATTACAAAAGGAACAACCTTTTTTTTGGTAAATTATATGCATATGAAACAATATATATCCATATTGCATAGTAGTGCATATAATCTAAATTGCATATTGCATATGTGGCTATCCTATGGGAGGTGGGTTTGAAATTTAGGGTTTGTTAATATTTTATGTACAAAACTCCAAGGAATATGCATATTGAATGTTTTGTGGTGGACAGAAGAAATTGTCACCCGAGATGATGTGGGAACGACACATACTAGGTATCCTTCTGTCAGATGTGAATGGATGATGTATTGAAGAAAAATTCTTGGACTTGCACGGATTGACTGATAGTTCATTAACGAAGTAATACACATACAAATTTAAAATAGTTAACTATTGAATTGAGAAAAAACACACTGGATTGCAAAACACAAATAGAATTTGGATTAGTTTCATTTGAAAAGAATGACACAAACAAATAAAAACCATTACACTTCATAGAATTGTGCTATGTACATTGCTCATTTCAATAATGGTTGCATGACTCTGCACCATGGATTATTCCTTCTTAATATGTTCTTGTCGAATAATTTTATGCTTATCTGTTAAAGGAAAACAAGATTTGGAAACAAGATGATGACACAAAACAAGTACAATATATATATATATATATATATATATATATATATATATATATATATATATATATTGCGAAAGGTAAGTAATGTCAATAATACAATCAAGCATCGCATCTCGACGAAGAACAAAATGCACACACTACACATCACATACCAACATAACGACCTAGAATACTAGCACATCAATCAACTTGAAGAAACATACGACCGTCCTACCCTGTAAAAGTTAGGACCTCTAGGACACATAAGCAATGCTCAAGCCCAGGTTCCCATCGATTTTGACCATTTAATGTCTAAAGGCTGGCGACTATTCTGAAGAACAAGGAGGTGTCTACATCCTACACAACACAAGAAAGACCACACCTCCTAATCTAAAAGGAAACATCAAATCAAGAAAACAAAACAACATCAAATGACACAAGTAACTAGAAGTTTCCCTGCAAGCGAGAGACAATCACATTCAACATTACAATACAATGTACAAAACCTCAATTACAATAAATAACATCATCCACATCGGGAGGCAAAAGACCCTAAGACAAGTTATCATATGCTCTTCTTGATCAACACACACAATGATCCAATATTAAAGAATCATGTCGCCACAGTGCCACAAGCGCAATAGGAACCCATGCACAAAAATAAAAAAATTATAAACCTTCGACCAACCATAAAATCCAACATTGTCCAAAATCCAACTTGCACTATCATACATTATACGAAACCATAATGAGAGCATTGTGTTCAATCTAGCTAAACAGGGTGCAATTTAACTACATTCAAGACAGGGTTAAAATTTTCAACCATCTAGATGTATCTCATTGCTATTTTACCATCATATGACTATTCTAGCACATTGTGTCATACCTCAACTAATATAAACTCATAACAATACTTCCCTACTTTTAAAAATAAACCATGCTTCCTGTTAGCGCCACCATTTTTCTTTCCATTTAGAGTCAGTTTTATTTGGGGTATGTCCCATGCACCCAAACATGTGAAGTCAGGTACGTAGCACCGTGGGGCCAAAGTTAGCAAGTGGTCAGTTGGCCCTTGGAAATAGGAAGGCATGTCATAGTCAAAACTTGTGTAAGTGGTATGGGTATGTCTTTTCCAAAGAGTCGAGTCCTATTTAGAAACCAGTCTCTACGTGCCCCAGGTCAAATCAATTAGTTAATGGAAGTCACATCGGCAAGTGCAGAAGCTATTATCAGTTCATCCTAAAGGTCGAGGGAATGAAAAATCATGGCATTCGTATCATGCATGCCCTGCAAACATTATCGCATGTATTCTACACGTGGGGATGTGCCATGGAAAATATGCAATTCGATTCAAAACATCCTGTCGCCATGAATTCACTATTCTCTGACATGATTCCTCCTTCTTCTTGACTTTTTATAAATTTGAGATGCTTGACACTCATTTCAGTCATGAAACTAGGTCCGGAATTTGTTTGCAATTTGCCTTGCCAGTTCAGGTTGATCAAATTTTCGTCCCTGTACATTTTTTGGATACGCCGTGCACAGAATACATACTAATTGTGCCATGGTGACCTCCCAAAGCATGAGGAAAGGTACGTAGAGAAGAAGAATTTCTAGGTCCAAGCCCCAAAATGACTGGGAGTCATTCTCACCTATAGCAGGCATTCCTAAGGACATGAAAGGAGTTATCCTTTTACCCACAGAGATGATCAGATCAAACCATGTAGAACCTGAAGTGGAAAGACTTGCGTACGGAGGAAAGAAAGTGGAAGCCTTGTCTCCCCTATAGAAAATACCTGGGAGAAGGGGAAGGCCAAGGAAGAACAAGGAAGCTAGGGAAGCCCGATTTTCAAAAGCGCCACGTGCCATATCAGTGCACTCATGCCCACCATCCAACTGGAGCCGACTGGGGGATCGAGCAGCAAAAGCAGGAGAAAATCAAGGGAAATGGATACCACAAGAGAGAATGATCAATATCCATCTCAACAATTGAAGTAGGCAAACTTAACTATCATTGAACTCTACCAGGAGAACATGGAGTTAAGGTGACAACTAGCGACAAAGACTATGGAAGCATCAGCAGCACAAGGTCGCGAAGGAAAAGTGTCATGGCTAAAAATACAACTCAGAGAGGTGCAAGACACCATTGTACAACTACGAGTAACATAGAGGTTGTCCAAGGAAAAACATACAAATAATTATAGAGAATGTGAAGCGACCAAGAAGGAAGCCCGTGCAGCTCTCGCCAGTGCGTAGAAAAAAAAAGTTTAGTTGGTGTTCATTTCTACATCCACAAACATAAGACAAATATTGCAAGTTTTTGAAGGACAATTTTCGCTAAATAACTCTACCATTTTGATAATGGTCGTGAAAATCAAACAACCACTTGCCGCACACATTTTTCCTAGCAAATGAGCACTCAACATAAATCAAAGAGTTATAGCAGATAGCGAGTTCCTGATAGACACATGTCCACTCAGGCATCTGACCAAAGGGAAACACTAACACATATTTTTCTCATATCGAGACCTGACCGATGATCAGATCCTTGTGGAAAAATTGTGAATAGTCATGTGTAAACAAACATGATTATTGCCTATTTTTGGAAAGTGCCATGCAAAGAGTCTCCAACACATACTACTGGAAGAGAAAGTGCAAGAATTCTCATCCCGTTTCTTGAAGGTGTACAACTCAATCCCTATAGAAGTCAAGCTACTTCTGGGGCTACGCAGTTGCAGTAAGCAGATTCCTTTGACAGTGATTTCGCCATGTTGTTGAGAGAAAGAATATCAATAAGTCTATACGCTATAATGAGTAACTCTGTCTAAGTCGAAGTAAACATGATGGCCTCGGGGAGAATAAAATCGAGGTCCAACCGAGGCAATGAGAGAACCCAGGGATATGCACAACCATCGACGTCACGGTCCTTAGATGACAAGTTTGACATGATTATGAAGACCATGGAGAAGATGATGGAGAGAATGTCCATAGGAAACAGACCTGCTACCTGAGAATAGAATGAACCACAGCCTAGGAATCAGAACCTCAGAAGGGTTCAAGTCCCTCATATCAGATAGAGGGAACAGAAAGAGCATAGGGATCAAGGTGACCAACAGATAATACCTCCATTCCAAAACAACTATGCAGACGAGGACTTTGATCAAGTGTTTGAATACCAGATGCATTGTTGTAACGATAAAAAACCACGTGTGTTCTTGACAAAGAGAGAGCATGATCGATACATGAGAAAAAATGATGACTTCATGTTGGAGACAAACGATGATATGATACTCAAAAAAGATGATGTTCCATCTTGGGAGACAGAAGAGTTCAAGAAAGGCTATCAGAATGCTATCATGCAGTTCCATAAGAAATATAACCTCCAGAGAAAAGATGCGTCTGTCGAGCTGCAACAAACGAACCCCATAAGGAAATCTCCAGCGGACACCCTTTCCACAAGCCGACCGATGTCGGACAGCATGACCAAGTATGCAACAGAGAAGGCTAAGTCAAATGAGGAGGTCCCCAAGAAAGATCTGGATGTAGGCTGGGAGGCAGGTGGAAAAGAGGTAGAGAAAGTCTGTCCCCCTTTCAATTTTTAACATGAGATGGCCAAAATAAAAATATATGTCCCGTTCAATGAACTTATTAGAAATTGAGAGTATCGGGAGAAAATCATCAAAATGATGAAAATGGGAGGGACCCCCGATACTTTGAATATTCAAGATGATCACCCCGTTATCCTTTTTGGTCTGCGTGTTGAAGAGACAAATGATATCGAGGATGTCCCTTCATTCTACGTCAGTCTAAAGGTCCATGAAATGATCCTGCATAATGCCATGTTGGATTCTAGCACGTCGCACAACCTCATGCCAAAGGTGATCATGGATGAATTGGGTTTGGATATAACGAGGCCATACAAAGACCTTTTCTCTTTTGATTCGAGGAAAGTCAAGTGTTTGGGCCTCATCAAAGACCTAGTTGTGTCATTGGTGAAAATCCCCTTAAAGAACATGGTTATGGACGTAGTCATTGCGGACATACCCCCAAAGTTTGGCATGCTACTATCAAGGTCATGGGCTGCGAAGTCAAAGGGAATTTTCCAGATGGATATGGCATATGCCACCATCCCTATTTTTGTCCATGACAGACAATTGTATAGAGAAGTGTTGTTGAAATACATGGTAAGCAACTAGACACAGCCAAATAACCATCCTATATACACCATCGACACTGAGTTTTGTTCTTCTATATTCTAAAATGACCTAAGCTTCAAAGAGGAAGAGTCAACAACCATGATCACAGCTAACGAGAAAACTGTGTAGAAAATAGTTGAGCGTGCCGACCCGAAAGACCATGTGGAAAACGGGGTGTGGAACATGAGTTTTGATGGCACAGTTAGAAAAGAAGAGATTGGGGCCGACGTATGGGTAATACCCCCTAAAGTGGGAATAAAGTTGCACTCATACAAGATCGTTTTTTAATGCACCAACAACATGGTCGAGTATGAAGCATTAATTTTGGCCCTGAAAGTGTTGAAAGAATCAGGTGCAAAGAGGATAGCAGTGCGCAGAGATTCTGAACTGGTCATAAACCAAGTTAAAGGCATATATCAAACAAGACACCCTAGGTTGAGAGTATATAGGAACTTTGCGTTGGACCTACTTGAAGAATTTTTGGAGTATGATCTATCTGCTATCCTGAGGGAGAAAAACCAGATCACTGATGTTTTGTCCACCTCGGGCTCATTTTTCAATATCCCCATCTTCCCCAACATAAGGTATGAAATTGAAGTCAAGCATAGGCTGACAACGCCTGACAATATCAAATACTAGCAGGTGTTTGAGGACGACAAGAAGGTAGAAAGATTTCTTCAGATGAGCGTCGAGTTCGCTAATACTCACATTGATGATGACTGTTGCTGCAACGAATATGGGAGCGCGGATGCGCACAATAACGACAAACCTTTCCAAAACCATATTGTGGGAAGGGACATAATACAACTAAAAAATAACATTATTCCGAAGGGGTTAGTGTCGTTGTAAAAGTTGTTTGACAAAAATGACGTGGCTAAAAATCCCAAGATCACTGCAAGCAAAAAATACGTGGAAGACTGCAATATCGGGATTGAGGAGAACCCAAAAATGATAAACTTATCGAAAACGCTTAGTCCATAGGTCAAGCAAGACTACTTCAATATCATGAAGGAATTCCCATACGTTTTCGCTTGGAGCTATGATGATTTGAAGGTGTGCGACACCGATGCAATACAACATGTTATCCCTCTCAAAGAAGATCAGAAACCTTTCAAACTAAAGCTGAGATGGATAAATCTCCTATTGTTGTTGCTGATCGAAAAGGATGTAAAGAAGATTTTCTACACTAATATTATTGTTTCTTTGCGATTCTCTAAATGGGTAGCTAATTTGGTACCCATAAGAAAGAAGAGCGACGAGATAAGACTATTCGTCGAATTCTGGAATCTAAACAAGGTGTCTCTTAAGGACCACTACCCTCTTCCAAAAATGGAGTATATCCTACAAAATGTGGTGGGGTCCCAGAAGATGTCCATGCTGGATGGTTTTTCAGGGTATAACCAGATCATGGTTCACCCAGATGATAGAGAAGAAACATCTTTCACAACTCCATGGGGAACGTTCATGTATGCTAAGATGCCTTTCAGTTTGATGAATGTTGGTGCCACTTTCTAGAGGGAAATGGACATAGCATTTGTCGACGAAAAGGAAAAATTCATTGTAATCTATCTAGATGACATCATGGTATACTCTGCCTCTAACAAGAAACACCTCGAGAACCTAAGGAAAGTATTCCAGAAATGCATTTAGGGATCATGGACCATCAATCCCTAATAACCCTGCCATGATTGATGATCCATGATCTTCCTTGATCCAACGTACTAGAGTACATCGCAACTTCGAGTTTCAGGATTTTGGTCGCACCAACGATCGAATCTCCCAATGTGTGAATTCCCGATCTCGCCAATCTAACGGTCAGAGAGGGCCCCGATAGATCCTTAGATCTACGGTCCTAATCACGTCGTAATTTCAGGTTTCAGGAGTTTAGTTGCACCAATGTGCAAATCTCCCAATGTGCGAAGCTTGCGAAGTCTGAAGGGGTTGAGGAGTTAACACCCACGTTCCTTCCTCAAATCTAATGGCTATGATAGTCCATGGATCTTCCCGAATAGATCTAGTTTGTTCAACTACCAAACGAAAGGATACTCCCTTTTGATACTTGAATTCCTCACTATCCCTCCTGAGCTTCATCAGTCATGAAGGATTTAAGAGCATTACGCTCTTTCTCCTGGACTTAATACATAGAGGGATCTTCGACGCAACTATTTGTCTCCTTCATCAAGTCTAGGACATAAGTGGGTCTGGGTTTCTACATACCTCACAGAGAGCCTATGAATATCTACACTACTTCTCCGACACTTAATAGACTCTGTCCTCGCAAGGATTGCGGGATCCAACCTCCGCATTCATGGAAGTACTCACTCAACTCTAGAATGGTGATGTAGTTCTCTAGGGAAGGCACCTTCGAGTGATTAAACCGGGGTGCATGGAACTCCAAGTGGAATTATATGCTCTCAAGGAAACAAATGCATATTCATAACTTAATCATTTAATACATAGAAAGAAACCTTTATAGACATGTAAATATTGGCATGCATCCATTATTTGTAGTTCAAAAGCATAAGGCAAGAAAACACATATCAAAACCATAGAGTGTGATGCGACTACTGAAATGGGTGCTCATTTCCACCCAAAAAATAGGCTCATTCACTCCCAATGGATTTATCGTTGGCCACCCCTGAGCTTAAGCCACGATTCTTTGAGATTCAATCTCTTACCTCCATTTCAATGGAAGTTCGGTATGAAGGTTACCCTCCTTCTCCCAATATAGAAAACTAGATTAGAATGAAGGTTACTCTCCTTCTCCTAGTTCAATCTCTAATTTATGTGATCAGAACTTACTATTCATCCTTCAGTCCTTCCTCAGACCCTAGAGTCTCTGCTCCCGCCTCTACATTCTTCTCTGCCCGGTCTCCCTTTGTCCACCATGCTTCCTTTCTTGCATCCATCGACAATATTGTGTGTGGATCAAATACTCCAATCCATGGTCAAGTCTAGAAGCCTTACCGATGGGCAATTTTTCCCATCACTCATTAACTCTTGAGGAGGCCTTCCCACCTACCAGCCTGACGGGAATTCATTCCTAGTCAGAGGGTTGTTCTGATCTAAAAAAATTAATTCCAGCATGGTACTGGTCCAGTGAAGGTTAACACAACCATTACTAGTCCCCTCCACCACCTTTCACAACATTTCATTCTCTCTCTCTTAGCACATCCCCTCTTTCATCGACCTCCTACACAAGGTCCATCAAATCAAACATTCACACTTTCAATTTTTCCATAGTTCCTCAACCCATATATTTACATTTACAAACTAGGGGAAACATGGTGTTACAATTCCCTCCCCCTTAAAGTAATCATCATCCTCGATGTTCTATCTATCAACATGATATGTATGTACAGAAGTAAAAAAAATCGGATATGTCTGTCTCATGGCATATTTTATTTCCCATGTAGCCTCATCTGGGCCAAAGTGTTTCCATTGCACCTTAACATGTGCAATGATTCGGTTCTTGAGTGAGGTTTCCTTTCTGTCTAACATACATTGGGGTTCTGGAAAGAATTATTCCTCTGGCTCCACATAGATCACAGACCAGTCAATTATATGATTAGCATCATGTACATATTTCGTCAATAATGAAACATGAAAAAAATTATGTGCCTTTACAGTGGGAGAAGTGCTAGCCTATAGGCTACAGGTCCCACTCTATCTAAGACTTCAAAGGGTCCACAATACCGAGGTGCCAACTTGGCACAGGCTCCCATTCTCAGGGTACTCTTCCTAGGTATAGCTCTGAGATAGACATGGTCTTCGGTCTCTAACTCTCTGAGAGTTCTCTTTCTGTCGGTGTAACTTTTCTGTCTATCCTGAGCAATCTTCAGATTTTGTCTTATCTGAACCACTTGTTGTTCCATTTCTTTCAACATGTTAGGTCCTATTGAAATTATGTCCACTAGATTGCTCTAGCTGATTAGAATCTTGTAATAGAATATGCATTTTAGATATAACATTGATAAAATTGAGAGTGACAATATTTACCCAACACAAGAAACACTCATCATAAATATTCATCCATTGTAAATAATGTAATTAGAAAATTTCTCCTAATAATTTTTTTCAATAAGGAATTATTTTCAAGGTTGGTATACTTTTCCATGAACTAAATGAATGACTTGCCAAACTTAAAATGGACATTGAATACCATATTCTCTTACCTTTATAAAATCTACGATAAATATCATATAGTTAAAGTTTTCTCTGATTACGACTTACATGGCTTGAACAAAAAAAAATTACTTTAACCATCTTATGTGGAGTCATTTTTCTTGAAAGAGATGTTCATTAGAGGTGTTTCTAGTAGTGTTATGTTAATCAAATTTATTGTGTATCATAGATCCATATAATGGAATAGTGATTTATAGCCAATTGGTTATTGAGGATAGTGTGATATTGGATAACAAAATCAGAGTTGTAGTAGAGAAAGCAATGGTGTTATTCTAGATCCTAAGCTTTCACGTGTGTCACAGAATCTTGGATCTACACAAATATGGAATCCATTTTTTCCTATACATGTTTGGGATTGGTAAATGGATCATAATGTGTAGATTAATTATTCCATGTGTCACAATGAAAGTCAGTGTCAAAAGATTCATCCGTTGTGATACCAATAGTTTGAGGATTACTTAGTGTGTCTGATTTAATCGCTTTCTTGGTGTTTTCGAGATGAGCATCATATGGATTGGTGTGTTTGAGTTAATATAGATAAATTTATTATTGTGTTTGATTTGATAGTTTTCTTGGTGTGTCATAACTGAATGGAGGATATCTTGGTGTGTCCGAGATGAAAACTAGATGACCCCAATTATGGTGTGTCCAAGTTGGGAGGTTTGGTCTATATGATGAATATGTGAGTGCAACTTAAATAGAACATTTGGATGTGCATCCTCATGTTTGAGCACATAAGTTGAACTATCCACTAGATCTTGCTTGAGCATTAGGGAAACTGTTGCATGTCCGTATGCCATAGTCAAGTTGAATATTTGAAATGACCACCTATTGAATTTCCCCAAAGGGGCAATTTATTCACCTATATAAGGATTTTTATAACACTTGGATGGGGTGGTAATGTGTTGGTTGAATTCTATATGAGTGGACTATATGTTGGTTCTGGACTCAGGGTGATGATATGGGATCATAAATCTGTATACAAGTTGTTATGTGTGTCAGAATGAGGTAAGACTCAAGGGTCAAGTGTTAGCAAAGATTTTTTGCATTCGTTGCAGTATTTAGCTCTTGGAATGTTGATGGAATTGGTTTCACATCCAAGGGGATTCCATCAATAAGTTGAATGAGCCATGTACATAAAAGACTTCCTATTACAAGTACTTGTTAAGGGAGAGTATTGGAATTATTAAGTCCTACCTGTCTTATAGCTTCATGTGTGATATTTGATCATATAAGAAGATTGTGGATTTTCTTGTATTGGTCATTGTAATGTAAACTTTGTCTCTACTTTAGCACCTTTTATTCCAAGAGGTTAATAGATTAGTTGGCTATGAGAGATTCTCTCCGACTTGTTAGCTCCTAGTTTGGTGTGTAGTTGAGATATTCTCTCAAATAAGTTGTTCCAATGCTAAGATAGTGTGTCTATATTAAGGAAAATATTGATGTGTTTATATGTGTATTATTACATTGATTAATTTTTTTTTCCCTTGGAAAAAACAATTTCATTGTTATTCAATATTGAATCAAAGGAAACTTCCCAAAACTTCCCAAAATACAGATAAGTCTATTTATGCTTTGAGACAATCCAAAAAGAACTATATCCTTCATACTATTTTGTGACATACCACATAATTATAAGTCTCTAATAATGTCCTCGTTGATAATAAACCTTACAAAAGATGATTTTTTCATAAATTTACAAAACTGTGACGATGTTCTTGACAAAAACAAAAGAAACACACTGTCCTTAGACTTAGAAGATATACAATTGACCATAGATTATCAGAGAATCCATGTATACCTCCTTGAAATGGAGCCACCTAGGATTCTTCTCCAGTGCTAGTTTTGAAAGGTAGTCTGCCATTGAATTGAACTATCTATGGACATGTAGACCCTTCAACCATCTAAATTAAATTTTTAGTTCCTGAATCTTTACCTTCCAAGGCATTAAGTTGAGTTCTTCCAGTTGAGACTTCCCATCCAGCCAGTCTATGACAACCTTCGAGTCACCAACCACCATTAAATATTCAACGTGGCATCCATTTTCAATAGAGAGGAGGGCCCATAATCCATGAAGCTTTTCCTTAGTATTAGTGCCAACACCAACAACAAAATGTTCTTTGAAGAAATGTTTGGTTTTGAACTTCAATCCAATTCATACACCACAAATGCCTCTTTCTGCAGCACCATAAAAGAACCCAATAGGATTATTATCAAAATAAATTGGGTTCAAAATGAAATCAATGAATTCACCTTTCTTTGGAATGGGAAAATTCTTGATAGATGACACTATTCTTGAGGTGGTGGCCACATCATTCCTAGCCCAATCCTCAAACAAGATTTTGTTTCTATAATGACAAATTCCTTAGAGAAAAATAAATGGAACTACCCCAGAGTTTTCATTAATTGAAATTCTGTTAAAAATTTTACAGCCATATAATTTTAAAATTTATATCTTGAGTTTTAATTAATTAAAATTTTGATAAAATTTTTACATTATATAAATTTTAATTAGGGTAGAAATATGATAATTTAAATTTATTTTTTTTTTAAGTTTCCAATGTATAGAAAACATAGCATTCACTTTAGAATTTTCAACGTTTCATTTTAGAATTTTCAACGTTTGGACCAATTCTTTTAGTTAATCGAAAACATCTAAAATATAATAACATATATTTAACTATTATTTAAATATAAAGTTTTAAAAACCTTCTTACAAAGTTGTTAAGTTATTTTAAATAAAAAACATGCTTAAGATATATCATATATGAATTACTTTTTTATTATGCTACTTTGTAGCCCAAACACAAAAGGAACTTTATATCATTTCGTCAACATGACCATAGGAACTTTAGATCATCACCATCAACATATTGAGATCCGACGGTGTAAAATCAGATACCATCAATGTATTGAGATCCTACGTGTAAACTCAGAACGATCACTTGTGGTTGCATGATTAACATCTACATCTACCTTTCACCTTAAGTTGCCGACATTTTCATTTACATCGCATCAGATTCCCATCTTTGTTTTCTCTAAATTCCTTAAGGAAATTGCAACTACATCCCCTTATGGTGTATATTCTTGTTAGTAGTCCCAGCCAATGGGACTATAGCAATCGTTTTTTAGTTCACTAAGTGTATCTACTCATGTTGTGTTGTTGGTTTTTTCAAATGCAAGTCAAATTGGTCAAGGGATGTAGGCCGAAAACAGTCTAAGGTGAACAGGGAGAGAAGGTGTGTTGTTTTGAGATGTATTGGCCACTTTGTTTTTGGGTTGTTTAATGAATTTATCTACCATGTCATATGTTATGGTTCAAAAATATGGAGTTTCTATGAAGTTCCAAGTGCTGGGAGTGGCGAGTTGCAGGAGTTCTAATTTTGGAGTTGTGGAAGTCTATGTCAGAGTGTAAGAAATCCTCTGCATTGTATGCTATATTCCAGGGAAGATTACGTCCTGATTCTTATTTTTCATTTCCCTATTGTCAATGTGTATTTTTCTTCTTATTTTGCAGTTGCTTGATGGTATGGAGATAGTGCACATATAAAGTTAGGGAGAAAAGCATTGTTTTGCTTGTGCTGCAAATCAATGTTGTTCTTAGGTTGGATGCATTTTCATATGTTGTTGGGTATTTGTTGGCAACCACATGTGATTTTTGATATTTAACATGATAGACAGATATTACACTTTCCATCAACTCAAATTTGTAAACATTTTTGAGTTTCAAAACGATTGTTGGATTAAACCTTACCTTATTAAATTTTTATTGTTTGCATTTTTCATTTGTTTTGTTTTTAATTCATGACTATAAGCATGAATTAAACATAAAACTTGGTTTGGTTTAATAATTTTGTGCCTTAGAAATATCCTTTAAAACACCATCCATATGTAATTAAAATGCAAACCTCATGAAATGGTTGATTGATCCATTTTTCAATTGTTTTGGTTTTGATATGGTTGTTATGAATTCAATAGTTCAATAGTTCATTGTTGAATTGTTTTGGTACATGAAAAACTTTAGTTAATTATTTGATATTATTTTCATAAGTTTAATGGTCGTATCAACATTCATGCCAATGAGTACAGACTTGCTATACTCACGTTTTCACTTTACCTTGCTGGCTCAAAACATTAATGAAGCTATTCATTATTTGCATAGGGTTTTGTACTTTGTAGTTTTTGGCACTCATCGCGAGAGATGGTAAGGAATACAATAAGTCCTCTGGTTTTCTCTCTCACTATCTAAGTTAGGATAACCCACAGGCTCTACTATTTCAGTCTTTCCACTCTCTGTTTAGACCTGTTTATGTTTCTCGCATGATTGGAAACTAAAACTATTATGAGTAATCTTTCTTGCATCCTTGTTACAGTGGTCATGGCACCCGTCGTTTTCATAGAGCGGAACAGATGAAAAGCCTTATTATCCCATGACCTAAAGAGTCATGGCTGGGATGTATTCCTCAAAAAAATTGAGGGTTATGATCTTCAGGTGGAAAAATCCTTTGCACAAACCTTTTATGGTTTCAGAGCTAAGATTGGAGACATACAGTTAGAATTGACTGAGGAATTCTTGAGCAAAGAAACAAGACTTCCATCAAAGGGCGAGAGGTGGTTTAAAAATGCCCAAATAGAAGAATTTTTGTGGAGACTATTTATGGCATCTCATAAAACCACTTCCTGCATCAAAGGTATTCCTATCGCTCTGTTAAAACCTAGATGGCATAGTTTGTTGTTAATTCTGAAATAATTTGTTACGTGCGAAGGTTGATACGGATTGGTTTTTCTCTACCATATCTATTTTCTCATGAACTTCATAGGTTTCAATTTAGATATTCCCTTTTACTTATTGATGAGTCTTTATAAGATGTCCAAATGATACAAGCGACAAGGTGTCGATTCGAGCCTGTTTCACCATGGATTGGTGAAAATCTTGTTGATGTATCATCTATCGACCATAGGTGACAATTGGGAGACCTTTTTTATGAGGAATGGCTTCGCCCAGGTTGATCCTACAACAAACTCTAACTCAGACAAGCAAGCGGTTGAAAACCAGTTCGTTAATTTAATTAATGGACCAAAGTTTAGTGATAAAACCCCTCTAAATAAAGGATCATCCTGTAGGTTTTCGCCTGCAAGATCTCCAGAACAAGCGACTAAAGAATTGAAAGGAAATGACCCTTGTGTGTCTGTGAATGATGACAGTTTGAACGTTAATGTTAAGTCTGATGTCAAGAAACTCTGTAAAGGAATAAAACAATAGTGCACAGATTTGGGTTTCAAGAATAAGAAGGTCGGTTGCCTAATCTATAGAAAATTAAGGAACCGAAAGGATACTCATCTGAGCTCAATCGATCCGATCGATATTGATGAGGTTTCAGATCGTGAGATAGAGGATTTCCTAGCACGGGAAGATCCCAAAATGCAGTGTTCCAAAAAAAGAGGTCATCACCCATGTCGAACCATATGATTTCATGACCAATTTATACCCATGT
>ML777443.1:1156577-1172359 GCA_009831015.1 Picea engelmannii | reverse complement strand
TAAAAACTACCACCTATTGACTCTGTTTGCATTGGTCCACATAGGTCAGTGTGGACAAGTTCAAGATGTTGTTTGGCTTGATTGGAAGACTGTGGAAAACTGGTTCTCTTGTGTTTTCCAAGTATGCATGACTCACATGGGGGGATTTTCTCTTTAAAAATAGGTAGACCTTTGACCATGGAGTTTTTCTGAAGTAGACTTAGACTATGAAATGGTAGATGTCCAAATCTAGTATGTCAAACCATTGTTTCATTCATGGTTGATGCATTCTGTGCATAAGGTTGACTCAGATTTGCAGTTCTGAGGGTGAGGGGAAACATCCTGTTGGGAGTCATATAGACTTCAGAAATCAATTTTCTGCTGGGTTTTCTATCATAGATTTTGCAGGATACTCCCTCAAAAAGTACCTTATATCCTTTTTCAATGAGCTGTCCTACACTTAACAAGTTATGTTTCAAGTCTGGAACATGATAAACATTACATATGTCTTTCTTCACATTCTGTTTAGTAAGAATAGGAACAGTTCCTCTTCCTTGAACTTTGACTAAATAGTCATTTCCAAGTGTAATATCAGATGAAATTGAAGAATCAATGCTGGAAAGTAATTCGCTATTACCTGTCATGTGATTGCTGCATCCACTGTCCAGCAACCAGAGATCTTTAGGTTGTTGTTCAGTTTTGTGGCATGAGAGAAACATACCTTCTGAGTTTTCTCCCGTGTGATTTGACACATGTGCTCTGCCTGAGAGTTGATCTTCCTGCTTCTTCCTGCATTCAGATTCATAGTGCCCATGCTTTTTGCAGTAGTAGCATTGTATGCTTGATTTGTCATTTGATCTTCTCCCTCTGCCTCTTTGAGGCTGCAAATTCTGATGTTGATATTGTTGTTGATTTCTTTGACCTTGGAAATTCTAATTTGGATGTTGTTGTCTATTTCCACCACTGTTATGAGGGTTACCCTGGTTGTTCCCTCTTCCTCTACTTCTTCCTCTTCCTTTCCCTCTTCTGAATGCGAATTGAGATTGGAAGGCATTTTAGATTGACTCATCTGTGAGATGTAGTCTTGTCTCATGTGTCACCAGAGAACCAATTAGTTCATCTGTTGAAAATCTTGACAGATCCTTGGATTCAAGGATGGCTGTGACAACCATTTCAAATTTCTTGGGAAGACTTCTGAGAATTTTCTCAACAATTCGTTGATCAGTGATGGTTTCACCAATCAGTCTGATCTGATTGACGATCCCCATGACTCTGGTCATGAACTGATCTACAGTTTCGGACTCTGTCATCCTGAGAGTCTCAAATTGTGTCCATAAGGACTGCAATTTAACTGTTTTTACCCTGTCATTTCCTTGGTAGGACGTTTTGAGGATGTCCCAGGCCTGTTTGGAAGTACCAGCGCCTGTGATTTTCGAGAATATCGAATCATCCACAGAATTCTGAATCCAGAATTTTGCTTTGTTTTCTTTTGTCCTCAGAGTTGCCTGAGCAATTCTCTGCGCATTTGTCATGGCAGTGAGGGCTGCTGGATCTGGTTCTACATAGCCAAGATCCACTGGTTCCCAGCACTCTTGTGCTTGCAAGAACGATCTCATCCGAAGAGACCAGAATTCGTAATTCTTTCCCAAAAGAATCGGACTCTGAGTTGGGCCGAGATTGCTAGTCGACGCCATTTTTAAAAAAAATTGTAGGAAAAGAGAGGGAAAAATTCGTATTTACCTCCGATCTCAAAAACGTCGATTTGTCGATGGTCGATGGGAGCTTATCGGGCTTGAATTGGCCCTTGGTCTCCTTTCAATGTGACCACGTGCCTTGTGTTAAAGCGCTACGGGCTTTTCCCGTTCCTTTGGCTTTCAAATCGTCGAAATGCGAAAAAATCGCCTTTCAACTTTTCAACGGTCCAGATCGTGCAGTGATCAGACGATCCAGATCGTATCGGGATATCGCGAATCGGGATTTCGCGATTCCTGATGTCGAGGTTCTCTGTCTCCTCGATTTCGTGATCGTCGATATTCCGATGGCGTGCTTCCTTTCGGGACTTTTCCCGATTTCGTTGATGGTTGCCACGTGTCCCAGCAGACGGACGGTCGTGATCTCTCCTCGCATTTTCGCGATATGTTATGTCCCGGACCTCTTGTCTCCAGGATCCGCGAAATGCCGAATCCCGAAAAACTGATGAACTCGCTTATTAAGACTTTTCCCGAAAGCTTCGATCTCTGCCACGTATCCTGAACAGATGGACGGCTAGTGTTGCGTCGGGGATTTCACTGGAAAGAAACCCGATCACTTGTTCTTAGGTTTCCCGATTTCCCGAATCCCGATATGCCGATGGCGCTTTCCTCTTCGGGACTTTTTCCGAGTCGTCGGATTTGCACCACGCGTCCTGGATAGATGGACGGTCCTGATGCGTCCTCGGGATATCGCGACTTGCGATGCTCCAAATCTCTGTCAACGTGAAGCCCCAGATGTCGATACGCTGAAGGTGCCCTTGATGTTCGCCACGTGTCCAGGAGATATGGACGACTGAGATCTGATCGGGATTTCGCGTATTGTATCGCTATATCGTGTATCGCGATTTCGCGAGTTGTGATGTCAAATTTCTTTGACAACTTGAAACCCTAAACTCCGAAATGCCGACGGGCGCTGCGATGTTCGCCACATGTCCTGGCAAACGGACGGCTGTGATCATTTCGGGATTTCGCGATTTCACGTATCGAAGTTTTTGGAGAGCTGATTCTCTCGCTCGTCCAACTCCCGATTCCCGATTTTGCGATGGAATAGGATCTCGCCACGTGTCTCTTGATGAACGGTCAAGATGACGTCGGGATTTCTCAAGTGAAAAAACCTCCTGTGCGCTCCACATGACTAATCGTCGTGCAACTTCTTGCTGATCTAATGGCTGTCGACCTGTGTTCAAGATCTGACGACTGAAATTCTTTCGCCTTTTTCAGCACTCTCCTCGTCCCTTCTGGTCTGGTTTCCCGCCTTGGAACCGTTCGCAGGACGAATTTCATGGCTTCAATGGTTGTTCTTTGCGCCTGAGATGCGTTCTTTACACCTGTGGAAGAAAGATTCGTGAATCTTTCAATGATTTGAGAGAATTTCACGATTTCTTCATGATCTGCTTGAATCTTTGACTGATGAGAGCGATTTCCTAGAATCTTTAAACAATTTTGCCTTCTGCTTGAATCTTTAACGAATAGAAGCGAAATCTTCAAGTTCTTTAAGCTTCTTTCGTTCTGCAGCTCTTCTGCGTCAATCTTTGACGGTTCTTAGAAAAAAAATTGTGCAGGTTTCTTTAAAGTTTCTTCTCCTGCTACCTCTGCTTCCTCCGCAAGATTCTTACGGCAATCTTTAAAGAGTGTTGCAGACAACTTTCCAAACCTTGTGAAAAGTCTGTGACGCGTGCTCTCAAGATCTGTGAGGCTCTGCACTATGAGGATCGAGTTGCTCTCCCGACTGTGTGAAGAGGCTTACTGCTGAAGCTCTGATACCATGATAAATTGTGAAGGACAGAGAAATGCAAAGAGAAAAGAATAGTATATTCAAATGTATGAAGAAGTACAGAACTTAGAAGATGAAGTGATTGTTACAATGTAAGATGGTTGAGCTATATATGCTCAAGCAAGACAGAAATAGAAAGTACAACTGTCCAGTACAACTGGCAGTGTACGGTTAGTCTGTTGAGGATACAATATATTTAACAATTATTTAGAACGCATACTGAGGAGGGCGCGAGCACCACATATCCAGTGGATCCGCTGGTATAAGTGTACACACTCTTGCCTGCCTTCATGGATTCCCATGGAGAATTTAGAAGTTTTGGAAGTGGAAGGGAGGAGATTAAGAGTATTGTGGGAACGTAAATCTCGGGTATGTTTATTTTTCTTTCCTCCATCGTTCCACTTCATTTTGTCAACGAAAATCATCATAGACGTTTTTTCTGATAGTTGAAACGCGAACAGTGCCTCACCAGTTGCGAGAGCTGAGTATTTGCGCTCCCCTTTCAGGCTTTCCCAAGTTCGAAAAGATTGACATATGCCATGCACTGTTCAAAACTTTGCCAGAAGAACTATGTGATGTGCACTCCTTGAAATACTTAGAGTTAAGAGACTGTTCAGAAATGATCTCTTTTCCTGATTCACTGGAAAATCTAACAAACCTCCAGTTAATAGATTTGACAAATGCTTCCAGTTTGCAGATGCTTCCAACTTCTTTTGGAAATCTAATTAGAGGTTGCCCCCATCTGACCATCTCCAACGAAGCATTCGGAAATATTACCAACCTGGAACACTTGGATCTTAAAGGTTGTCGCAATGTGAAGGAATTGCCTCCCCAAGTGGCACATCAACGGTTCTTGGTAAAATTAGATGTGTCTGCAACGATGTTAAGAGGATTGCCTGCAAACGGTATTGGAGAGCTATCCAGGATGGAAGCTCTATAATTAGG
Source organism: Picea engelmannii (assembly GCA_009831015.1). NCBI lineage: Eukaryota > Viridiplantae > Streptophyta > Pinopsida > Pinales > Pinaceae > Picea > Picea engelmannii. The sequence goes on along the minus strand of ML777443.1, from coordinate 1,167,910 downwards.
AGGGGATCGTTTGTTGGAATTGCTGTCACCTTTGCTTGTTTATCTCAGGAGCTTGAAGGAATTGTGGCTCTTCAATTGCCCGGTATTGAAATGCTTCCCTAATTCCTTTGGACTGTTGACTCAGTTGATATGGTTGAAGATAGAGAATTGCCCAGAGTTGAAATGCTTGCCCGATTCCTTTGTACTATTGACTCAGTTGATATGGTTGAAGATAAGAGATTGCCTAGAGCTGAAATGTTTGCCCGATTCCTTTCGACTGTTGATTCAGTTGAGGAGTTTGAGCATACGTGGTTGTGGGATAGAATACTTACCTCAAAATCTTCAGATGAACAATCTCAAATATTTAAAATCAGATTATGAATCACTTGTCTTTGATCTCGGCCACCAATGACTGTTTTGAGCGACATTCATCAGTGATAGTGTTGTGCCAAGGAATTTTGTAAATATGATTTTAAAAAAAATTAAAATATGATTTTAAAAAAAATTAAAATATAATTTTTTAAAAAATAAGTCAATAAATATTTAAAAAGTAATTTATAAAGTTTTTGAAAAATAGTGTGGAGAATAAATATAAGTGTGTGAAATAAACACTGTAAAGAATTGGGATCGGGGTAGAGAAATTTATTTTTCTCCTCTAGTTTACATAACTATGAAATATAATTTTCAAAATATTTATAGTAAAACTTAAATCCATAATTTATTAATTTATAAAAAATTAAAATTATAAATAAATTAAAATAATTAATTAAAATTCACAAATTTGATACATGAAAATGGATCTGTTCCTAGTATAATTATTTATTTTTTGTTTTTCTATTAATTTTTAAAATATATTTTAATTTTATATATTCCATTTTATTGTTTTACCATATTTATTTAAAAATGCATACTGACCTCAGCACAGTTGACCAATAAACACCAAACCATGAACATCCATTGTCAACATTTAATAAGAAAACAATTTTATTGAAGACGAACAGATGATAACAAATATAAAAATAACACTGCTGGAGACAGAAGTGTGGAAATGAAGATCTAATCTAATATCTTTAACTTATAACTGGCAAAATTAGACAACAGTACCACGCCAAGTTCCACAGAAGTTCCTTGGAAGATTTAGGGGATGTGGGAGATGAGCAGACGGCTGCAAGCGAACCAGAGGCAGATTGATAAGCCCGTTAACATTATAAGATATGCAGCTCTCAGTGAAATCCACCTCCGGTTCTGAATCAGAGAATTGAGGAGTCCTACTTCGCCTCTCCTGCCATTCGTAAGATCATTAAACTGTTGAATGAATATGTGGACGAGGAGAAGGATGATTGCCGCTGAGACAACTCCGGAGAGAAGGAGTACGCTGCCCCAAATCTCTGACCCAATCGGACCCTGAACAGAGAATACCGCTGTAAGAATTGTTCCATGACTGTTCACGTACCCAATTAGCAAGTTGTTTATAAGGCCGGACATATCGTTGCGAGGTTCTTCACGTATAACCGGAATCTGCGGGCCAACAGGAACCACAATAACCACAATTCTCTCCATGAAAATCCTGATTGCCCAAAGAATAACATACAATTAGTAGTCTTTTGACAAACATAAATTCAGGTCTCTATAAATTCCGCATGGAGAACCTAATTTGGCAAAGCATACAATTAGTACCGTTTCATACCCCAGTATTTAATTTAGAAAGATACAAGTGGTGGCCAAAAACAGAAAAATGTTCGAAAAGAAATCCTGAATTAGGGTGTAGTATATTGCAATAACTGAATAGTAGTGTAGTGTATCATAAAATATAAATTGGAGAGACAAAACAGAAATAGAGACAGAGAGCTTAAGATCTCGACAACCTAGAGCAAGAAATTGCACAATTAACAATTAGTGACAAGCTCGAGAAGCTTATATTTCCGAAACAATCTTGTGACCCAAAATATATTTGTCGACTGGACTGAATCCTATGGACGGCCCTGTAAAAACCCATATGACACTGATTGTCAGTTAAATACACATGAACGTAGAGAAACGAATGACCAGTATCAGACATAAACTATTCACGAATATAATTTACCTTCGAAGCTTTTCAATCGCTTAATATGTTCAGAAAGGATGTCCCCGAAGTGAAGAGACGCGCGAATTTATAGAGACAAAACAGAAATAGAGACAGAGAGCTTCATATCTCGACAACCGAGAGCAAGAAATTGCACAATTAACAATTAGTGACACTGATTGTCGGTTAAATACAATTTATTAAGACACATGAACGTAGAGAAACAAATGACCAGTATCAGACATAAACGTAGAGAAACTATTGACGAATATCAGTTACCTTCGAAGCTTTTTAATCGCTTAATATGTTAATCGCTTAATATGTTCAGAAAGGATGTCCCCGAAGTGAAGAGAGGCGCGAATTTATAGAGACCTGAGCTTATCTCGATTGCAGATCCGGGCATCCAACGGACATGGATCAACATGACTTTGCTGCTGCCCGTTGAATGAACGGAATCTACAATGTAACGCCTTTACTGTATTGGGCGGTGTGAAAAGAGACAAAAAGGCATAGAAAAAGAAACACTATTCACGAAAGAAAATACAATCCGTTAAAACACATGAACGTAAAGAAACACTATTCACGAATGACTATAAACCTTGACTATTCACGAATTAAAACTTGACTATATACCAAAAACTTGACTATATTCACGAATTAAAACTTGACTATTCACAATTTTCTTTTATATACCAAAAACCTTGACTATATCACAATTTTCTTTTATATACCAAAAATATATTGTCTGTTCGGAGTCCGGATTTAAGGGAAGGCACGACCGACCGAAGTGTCTTTCTCAGAACCTTCCGCGAAGATGAATGTTTGTCTCTGCTGTTTTCGTACATTTATGGGTTTTGGTAATAAGAATGTGCGGTACATGTGCGGTACATATGATTTTTTATATTTAACACGTTTTTGAGTTTTGAAATGATTGTTGGATTAAACCTTACCTTATTAAATTTTTATTGTTTGCATTTATTGTTTGTTTTATTTTTAATTCATGACTATAAGCATGAATTAAACATAAAACTTGGTTTGGTTTAATAATTTTGTGCTTTAGAAATATCTTTTAAAACATCATCCATATGTAATTAAAATGCAAACTCCATGAAATGGTTGATTGAACCATTTTTTTATTTTTTTGGTTTTAATATGGTTGTTATGAATTCAATAGTTCGATAGTTCATAGTTGAATTGTTTTGGTACATGAATAACTTTGGTTAATTATTTGATATTATTTTCATAATTTTAATGGTCGTATCAACATTCATGTCGATGAGTACAGACCTGCTATACTCAAGTTTTCACCTTACCTTGCTGGCTCAAAACATTAATGAAGCTATTCATTATCTACATAGGGTTTTGTACTTTGTAGTTTTTGGCACTCATCGCGAGAGATGGTAAGGAATACAATGAATCCTCTGGTTTTCGCTCTCACTATCCGAGTTATGATAACCAATAGGTTCTGCTATTTCCGTGTTTCCACTCTCCGTTCAAACCTGTTTATGTTTCTCGCATGATTGGAACCTAAAACTATTCCGAGTAATCTCTGTTGCATCCTTGTTATAGTGGTCATGACACCCGTCATTTGCATAGAGCCGAACAAATGTGAAGCCTTATTATCCCATGACGATGCTATCGATGACCTAAAGAGTCATGGCTGGGATGTATTCCTCAAAAAAATCGAGGGTTATGATCTTCAGGTGGAAAAAGCCTTTGCACAAACCTTTTATGGTTTTAGAGCTAAGATTGGAGACATATAGTTAGAATTGACCGAGGAATTCGTGAGCAAAGCAACAAGACTTCCATCAAAGGGCGAGAGGTGGTTTAAAAACGCCCGAATAGAAGAAGTTTTGTGGAGTCTGTTTATGGCATCTCATAAAACTACTTGCTGCATAAAAGGTATTCCTATCGCTCTGTTAAAACCTAGATGACATAGTTTGTTGTTAATTCTGAAATAATTTGTTACGTGCGAAGGTCGATACAAATTGATTTTTCTCTACCATATCTGTTTTCTCATGAACTTCATAGGTTTTGATTTAGATATGCCCTTTTACTTATTGATGAGTCTTTATAAGATGTCCAAATGATACAAGCGACAAGGTGTCGATTCGAGCCTGTTTCACCATGGATTGGTGAAAATCTTGTTGATGTATCATCTGTCGATCATAGGTGACAGTTGGGAGACATTTTTTTTATGAAGAATGGTTTCGCCTAGGCTAATCCTACAACAAACTCTAACTCAGACAAGCAAGTGGTTGAAAACCAGTTCATTAATTTAATTAATGGACCAAAGTTTACTGATAAAACCCCTCTAGATAAAGGATCATTGTGTAGGTTTTCGCCTGCAAGATCTCCAGAACAAGCGACTAATGAGTTGAAAGGAAATGACCCTTGTGTGCCTATGAACGATGACAGTTTGAACGTTAATGTTAAGTCTGATGTCAAGAAACTCTGTAAAGGAATAAAACAATAGTGCACAGATTTGGGTTTCAAGAACAAGAAGGTTAGTCACCTAATCTATAGAAAATTAAGGAATCGAAAGGATACTCATCTGAGATCGATCGATCCGATCGATATTGATGAGGTTTCAGATCGTGAGATAGAGGATTTCCTAGCACGGGAAGATCCTGAAATGCAGTGTTCCAAGAAAGAGGTCATCACCCATGTCGAACCATATGATTTCGTGACCAATTTATACCCATGTCTTAAGGGTAAAAAGGGGTTTTCGGGTATCGGACAAGATTTAGAACAAACAACAGGCAAGGTTGAAGCACCCTTGGTCGATTGTGTCTTGCGTCGATCTGTCATCTCCTCGGGTATCCTATGATAGTTTCCTCTGTTGGGTAGAGCATTACTATACCGATGTCCCTCTCTTACAGGCCCAAATTAAAACTTTGACTACTCAGAACGATCTGTTGAAGCAAGAAAACCTTGATCTCAAGGCACATGTAGAAAGGGAGAAGAAACAAATCAAGAGATATGGAAATAGAGTCATTAAGAATAAGACTAGTGTCAAAGCAATTATAAACTCTGAATTGATTGATCCCTCTCTAGCTAATTTTTAATGGTATTTAATGTTTTATTTTCATTTCATTGTTTTCTGTAATCTAAGTTTAAATAAGTAGATTTGAGTTTTGATTTCATTTATTAAAATTAAGACAGGCTATAGAATCTTCAATTTTGTAGCCAATCCTTTTAATAATAATAATTAGTGATTAGCAATTGTTTTTCTAATATATAAAATTGGTTTTTTTATTCTCAGGAAATGGGAGATCCCGTTGCTCATTACTTGGAAGAAATATTTTCAACTATACGCCTAAATGAATAGTAGTGTCTCCTTCTTTATGTTTTATAAAAACTTTGATTTATTTTGGAATAAACCAACTCTGTTATGAGTGGTTTCCAATCCACTATTTTTGTAATATTACTTGATTTTGGAAGATTCAACTCCATCCAGTGAGATATGATTATTTGGATCCGGGATTACTTTAAACACTATTCACTTTTGCTAGTGAAGGCATCTTTGATTAGAACACATTATGGATATGTAATTTCCAAGACTATATGGACAAGTTGTTCACATTTCGGCTTTAGACCAACGTGACACTATTCCATTTATGTTTTGTCTCTTACTTTATGGAATATCAATATGTTATACAACTTTATCCCTATTAGCATATAATGTTTCATTTTATTTAGTGCTTTAAATTTTGTCCATAACTTGTTGTTTCATATATTATATCTGTGATCGTCATTTCACTTTAATATCATGATTTATGCTTCATTTTAAGTTGATGTATCAAATGAATGTTTCACATTAAAATTTCTTTTATTGTAAACATTCATCATTACTAGGTCATTGGATCTATATGTTTATTACTGTGTTCTTAAATCTTTGCTCCCAAAAACACCTTGAGTTTATTCTCGAGATGTTAGCACAAGCCTGTTACAGATTTTTCTCACAGGAAAGATAGCTTGAAGTCTAGATTGCATAGGGATATAAACACAGTATGAGACTAATCTCGGGTTAGTTTTATTCACATTCAATTTTTGTTATTAGTTTATTCATCAGTGAAATAAGACAGTTTAAATTGGTTGTGACTATTATTCTGTTCTTCTTTCAGATTATGTTTTCTTAGTATCTTTTTGAGTTCTTAGATTTTAAATTATAAAATAGAAAATATAAAAATATGTGATTTCTTTATCTGCTTCGTAAACAATTACAAAAACATTGATTTCGCAAGACATCCACCAAAACTTGCAATTTGTAAATACTTTGTTCATAATCACATATTCATATTTATGTTTTAAACACTTGTAAATAATTAGATTCATATACATAGTATTATAGTTATAGCTTTAGAGTAGTTTATTTATTTGTTTTGTTTTAGGATCCTAGTTGGCTAACAGAACCATTAAACCCGTCAAGATAGATCATACCAAACGGCTTGGGTTAATTAGACAACCGCGGTCCAGATCTATCCTTCTAGTTGATGGTGTGTCATTTACGCCTGTCAACATGATTTTTTAGTTGGATCCTTGCACAATGTTCCATCTATTTGTTTTTTTGTGGGCCGGGGGGGTTGATTATAGTATAAGTAGGCATAGTTCATAAAGATGGGCATTTTCCAGTTTTTCGAAAGGATTTTTCTATGAACATATGGCGACACTCGATGCAAGAATGTCTTACGCACCTTGGCACTCGTAAAGGAATATCCTTGGCATAACCACCATTGTGTATTTGCAATGCTTGGGAGAATAATTCACGTCGATTATCATCGTGTAGTCTTGCACCTTCACATGGTGAATTGTGTTAGGGGATGTAAATTGGACGATATCTCAATCATTTTTTAGATGTTTATTTTGTCACATTCGCAAGCAAAGGGAAGCGATTTATAACTACTTCCAAGTGAATGGAGAAAGCCAGATTCTATGAATTCTTGGCACGTGTTGAAAACAGACCAATTTTCTGCTATGTGAGAGACATAGTTGTATAGAGGGAAGAGATATGGCTATAGAAAAACCTTACATCCAACCTCAAAAGTGGCCAAGTCAAAAAAAAATTTACTAGAGAATTGTCCAAAGATAAATAGATCGCAAAGTTGTGATTACCCCAAAGCCAAGAGCAGGATGTGAATCCGCTAAAATGTCTTTTATAGATATATCGACTACCTTTTGAATGGAAATAAGCATAATAAAAAACTATCGAGTGGTCTAAAGATAAGAAACACATTTTATTTGCACTACTTCTAGACGTGTGGCATTTCCTTCTAAATAAAAGAAAATGAATTTACCATAAATCAATGACATATATTTCAAATTTTGTTGCTTGTCAAATCACGAAACTATTGGAAATGTGGAGGTGCAAAAGTGTAGCGATGCAAGAGGATCAACCGTGTGGGTTCTCTGCACAAGGGTTAAAAATAGACCATATTGCGTAGACTAAGTATAACTATGAACATATGGTGACACTTGGTGTAGCTATGTCTTGTACACCTTGAAAATGGTAGAGGAATATCGCTAGCACAACTAGTATTGTGTATTTCCAATGCTCATGTAGAGAATTCATGTCAGTTATTGTCGTGAAATTCTACAACTCTGCACGATGAATTGTGATAGGGGATGTAATTTGGATGATATCTTCATTTTTCAGAAATTGATTTTGTTAAATTTGCAAGCAAAGGGTATTTATTTAGAACTCCTACCAAGTGAATGCAAAAGACCATATTCTATGAATTCTCTGTACATGTGTTGAAAAAAGACTAATTTTATACTATGTGAGAGGCATAGCTGTGTGGATGGCAGAGATATGTATATAGAAAAACCTTTTGTCCAACCTAAGAAGTGGCCAAGTAAAAATTATTTTGACTAGAAAATTTTCCAAAGATAAATAGATCACAGAGCTGGGATTGCCCCAAATCCAAGAGCATGATGTCAATCTGCTAAAATGTCTTTTACACATATATCAACTACCATTTGAATGCCAATAGCCATAATAAAAAACCATTGACTAGTCTACAGATAAGTGATACATTTGCTTTTCACTGCTTCTAGATGCATGGCCTTTCCTCCCAAATTGAAGCAAATCAATTTACCATAAATCAGTGACATATTTTGCAAATTATGTCGCTTGTCACAATCACAGATACAAAACTATTGGAAATGCAGAGGTGCATAAGTGTAGTAATGCAGGGATGTGACGATTCAAATTATGCTAAGAACGAAATGAAGGTGGAGATATTACAAATAAACACACAGAGATATTGTAATAAACACATAGACATAATAATAATCAATTTCTATTAATGAATGAAAGTTGTAGAAATTGTAAAAATGCAGAGTGAAATGAACTCTCTAGAATGGTGGATGCTTATCTCTGAGAAGAGATGTGATGACTACACTCATTTGCAAGAATGCATCATTACAATGAGGCTCAAAAGGCATTTTTAACGTAAAGAATTAATGATAAATCCCTATACATCCAAAACTCTAACCTAGGAGATGAAATTCCAAAAGGTTTGTGGACTCATTGAGGGTAGTTGATACATCAAATTCTCGAGCGTGTAACTTTTGCATATGATCTCCATTTAGGGTACTCGATACCTCATCGGAAAGGTCTAGTGAAGGAGTACACATTTTGACTAGGCCCAGGCCAGAGCCTATCATTCTCACTTAGGCCCTGAAACATCAAAAATATGTCATTTAAGGCCTCAAAATGACCCCAGAAGTTTAGGACCTGAAAAATCGCAGAAAGACTGTCAAGGTGGAAAATTGTGTTTTGACCCAATGGAACAGGTGGGTGTCCACCGATATCCACCTGGATATTTCCTCCCCCATTATGAAGCAATGGTCCCCATTATGTCAAGTTCCCCTAAAATATGAGGAATATTTTGATGAATTTGAACTTTGGTGAGTCGTTGGCCTTTTTGAAGAAGTTGTCATGCTTAGCTTGTTGAAGGACGTCATGAACCTATTGTTGGAGGGGTTGGATCTATCCAACCAATATAGCTACATGATATACCTTGGTTTGAGTGTGAAAGGAATCTGTTGGGGAAGATTAAAAATGAGGAGCTATCTCAATGGTGCCTAATGGTTGGAACCCCAAGAACACCTGAAAAGGGTTGTGGCCAATAGAGCTATCAAGGGATTTGTTATATCTTTTCTTGACTGGGAAGTGTGGAGGAACCCATGTAGGTGAACAAGAATGTCTTTGGGATCTTCTACAATATTCTCAACCTAATTTTTCTAGATAGAAAGGTCTTGGGCCAAGGTTGTAGCGGTCGTAGTGTGCTCTTTTTCACCTTCTGATTGTATTTTGAAGAGGCTAAATTTTCTGGTATGAGAGATTACTTTTCAACATTTTTTTTACATGACACTAGTTGAAACTACCTATGGTACCCTGTAGAGATGATCCCCCAGAGTAACAATGACACTATGACGTTGAGAATCATAAATAACATGACACTTACACATATATGGATATCCTAAAATAACATCACATACTTCCGATTGGGAAACATCACATTGTGCCTCATCCTTGAAGGAATTCATGTCGTAGGAAAAACAACATTGTTGGATGACATTAGATATCATCCCTGGTGAAGCCACCCAATGTTGTATGGTTGCGGGTGAGATGTTGTTAGAAAATATAAATGCTTGACGACCTCTACTAAGGTTAGGTTCTTTCAGATTCCACTATCAATAATGAAATGTAGTGGGCTCACCTTCTCCCACATATATGAATGGAATAGACACCGTATTGATGAGCTCTATGATGAATTATTTTAATTGGCCATCATCTCATCAAAAATATATGTCAGGTCCTTTATCTTTTTGAAAATATATTCCATATAACCTATTTTTATCGTCTCCATTGTAGGTTTATCCGCTCCCCTAGTTGTACGATTTGGGATTCCTTTGCTTACACATATGAAATTTTGTAGTAGTGCAATGGGGCTTTGTCCACTGTGTCAAGCATGATGCTTAAAATATTTTGTTGTTCATTGAAGGAAGATGCAATCTCCCAAAGTTGGATGGTAATTACTATCATGGCCTCTTGTATTTTTTCTAGTGACAAGGAGGGTAGTGCCTGCTTATTTTTCTCGATCTGTGCTTCAGTTGCATGGATCTAATTGTCAACGGTATTGATTTCAGAGGCGTTCTAGAGGTGTTTCTAGAGATTGAATCTATAGTCGACTAACCTGAGAAATTTTCTAAATGCTCCTATCTCTGCTTTAGTTCCTTTTCTTCAATATAAATTTTCTATTGCAACCACCCTTCCCATGTTTGGGGAGTGCACTTCAACTTTTCTCGAAGCTCTACGTTCTCTTCTTGAAAGTACTAGAATCTCTCCTTGACTTTTCCAAGTTTACGTGGCACATGGAGGTTCGAAGTGTCTGCGGCTATGCTTGGGTCTTGCACATAGACTTCATCCATTGTGTTGATCAATGAGGTGTGCATAATCACTTTTGTGCTGTGGAGTTATTTTATCTCCTTATGTGCAAGCTCAATCTCCTCGTGGGAAACTCATTCTTGGTCATGCTTTTTTTTAGTTTCTTTATCCGTTGCAAGTTATTTATCCTTCTTTTATTGTGGTTATGCATAGGAATGGTTGAGTATGTGGTGTTTGTCCCATAGTTCATTCATGATTTCATCCATATAGGTTTGCAAGTCCTGCAAAGGCACCTGGACCAACTCCAACTCAGCGTAAGGTAATAGTTGAGGTTTTGTTGTAGTGGATGGATCAATGGTTTTGAAGGCCTAGTGGTGGATTCCATACTATCATGTCTAGCATGAGTAACACCCAACTGTAGTGAAAATCCTTGTGAAATCATATGCTTCCAAGAAATCTTGTATGAATTCGTTCAATGACTATAGTTCCCAAGCCATTATAACTCCATCAGTGCATCACTTTGTGAAGATAACTTCCCCCCTTGGGAACTCGTCTTTGTGACACTTGCGCAACATTTTGTAGGAAACTATTTGTGTGGTGAATTGAACTCTAACATCATTTATCTCTATGATTATCGATCCTATTGACCCTCTTCATGTACCATAATTTGTATACATGTCCTCAAGTGCGACATTCTTGGCCATCATTCAACTCTGTAACCGTCGAATCCCGACAGGGCTAGCGAATGGCCAATGGGAATAGATCCCAATAGGGCTAGAGAACCACCAATGAGAACGGGCCCCGTCGCGCGGTTAAGTGGAGTACAGGTGGCAGAGAGGGAAACATGACACAGTAGTCGTCGTGACAGGAGGGGGCCCCACTTTACACACCATACCA
>ML777443.1:1045204-1141749 GCA_009831015.1 Picea engelmannii | reverse complement strand
AAGGTGATCTTTTCCTTGTCTGAAAAATTATGAACAGAGAAATAACCTTCTAGCAGATCTAACCATTTATCTAGGGCATCTGCATCTATTTGACCTTCAAATACGGGAATATCAAAATTAACCTGTACCTTGAAAGGCGAGGTTTCTCCAAAGTGGTCGCTTGATGAAGATGAACCTTATGCTATCGGTAGGTGTTGAAGGATGTGGGAAAAATTCTCCATCATTTCGTCCCTCTGTCATGTGAGAGCTTGCTCAAGCAACAGACTGATAGGATTGTCTGCTCCATCGTTTTTCTTTTCTTCCGCCATTGAGGGTTTCTTGGGTGTGCGAGAGTGATTGTCCTCGAGAGAGACAAGCTCGAGACCCAACTTGCTATACTCAGACCTCGTCGGGGACATGCATTGAAAAACGATCAAGAGCAGCCTACTCTGATACCACTGATCCAGATTATTTTTGGCACAAAATGAGAGCAGAGATATAATAAAGATATGCACAGAGATATTGCAGATATTCAATAATATAACATAAATGTATCAGAGATGCAACCATAAACATAGATATGCAGTAATACACGATTTCTATTAATCAGATAAATGTACAGAGACTGTAAAAATACAGAGTGAAAGACTCGCTAGAATGGTGGCAGCTTATCTCTGAGAAGAGATGTGATGGCTACTCGCATTCGCAAGAAGATGGTTACAATGAGGCTTTGGAGGCCTTTTTACAATAATCAGGAATGCCAAAAGTCATAGACATCCAAAAACCTAACCCTAGGACATGAAGCGCCAAAAGTCATGTGGGCCCTGTTTGGGTAAGTTGGTGCATCAACTTCACGGGGTCGTAACTTTTGCATACGATCTCCGTTTTAGGCGTGTGATAGCTTGTTGGAAAGGTATTGTTAAGGAGATTCATTTTGGGGGCTCAATCATGCCTTCGGCTATCATTGAGAATATCGATCTCGAAAAACCTTCATTTAGGCCCTCAAAATGGCCCCGGAAGTTAAAACCTGCTAAAAATAGTAAATTGCCAAAATGGCCAGAAAACTGTTTTGAGCCATTTGGAAAAGGTGGCTGGCCACCGATATCCACCTGGATCAATCCTCTCTCCTTAGGAAGCAATGGTCTCCATTGCGTTGAGTTCCAGAGGGAGAGGGAAAAGTATTTGTTGAATCTGCATCTTGGTGAGCTGCTTGTCTTGCTGGAGAAGTTGCGCTACTTAGTTTGCGGAAATCTATCACGAACCTGTGGCTGGATGGTTTGGACCCTTTTAACTAGTCTGGATATTTTAGATGACTGTGTGCAGAAGGAATCTTCATACTTTGCTGCAACCTTGTCGACCTGCTTCTGTTGGATAGAAGGTGCTTTGGCCAAAGCTGTGGTGGCTGCGGTATCCTTCTGTTCACCCTTTGAACATATTGTGGAGAAGATGAATTTTGTAGTATGAGATACTACCTTGCGGCACTGTTTAGGTGGGGCAGTAGTTGGAACTACCTCTGGTATTCTATAGAGATGACCCCCCAGAGTAATAATGACACTACGGGGTCGAGACTCATAGATAGCATGGCGTTTCCACATATATGGCTGGCCCAAGAGGAAATCACAGACATCCAGTGGGGCAACATCACATAATACCTCATCCTTGAAGGGTTGGATGCTGTATGACAATCGACACTGCTGGCTGACACGAAGATCTCTTCCTTGGCGAAGCCACCCAATGCTGTATGGTTGCGGGTGTGGTGTTGTCAACAATCCCAATTGTTTGACGACCTCTGCTGAGATGGGGTTCTTCTGGTTGAATTACTGCGGTCGCGACAATAGCAGTGGGGTCTGTGTCGATGATCTGTCTTTTACCAGTATTTTTAGAATCAAATTTTGAATCAGGGTTCATCTCCTTGTCTTTGATCTCGGCCACCAATGACTATTTTGAGCGACATTCATCGGTGTTGTGCCAGGGGCTTTTGTGGAAATCTCACCATTTTCCGGTGTCCTTCTTTGTCTTCCCGTGACCCTTCTTTCCCTGTGGCTTGGACTGGTTTTCGGGAGACTGTTTGTTAGGGTTGTGTTTGTCATACTTTGGTTGTTGTGGATTTGTAGACTTGAACTCCCATTTGTTCTAGTGCTTAAATTTCTGCTCGATTTTAATAGCATATTGATAGGCCGCACTGAGTGATGAGATGTCCAGAAAATCCATTTCAGTTTGGATGTATCTGTGTAGAGCCCCACGGTATTTCGGAACCAAATGTCGTTCAGCGTCTTTGATACCCAGCTTGGTGCACAAGGTATGGAAGCTATTGGTAAACTCTGGAACTGATTGGCCCTTCTCTTGTTGTAGTGTGGTCCATCTCATGTACTGGTCCTCATAGTTTCCAATAGGGTAGTACTGTTCCTTTACCGCATCCACAAAAAATTCCGAAGTGGGCTCGACCCCATATATTCCAGAATCCTCTGTGGAACTCTGCTCCCAGTAAGTTTCCCACCAATGTTTGACATGGGGGAGAGCCTTAAGGAGTGCGAAGGTGATCTTTTCCTTGTCTGAAAAATTATGAATAGAGAAATAACCTTCTTGCAGATTTAACCATTTATCTAGGGCATCTGCATCTATTTGACCTTCAAATACGAGAATATCAAAATTAACCTGTACCTTGAAAGGCGAGGTGCCTCCAAAGTGGTCGCTTGATGAACATGCACCTTATGCTATTGACAGGTGTTGAAGGATGTGGGAAAAATTCTCCATCATTTCGTCCCTTTGTCACGTGAGAGCTTGCTCAAGCAACAGACTGATAGGATCGTCTGCTCCATCATTTTTATTTTATTTCTCCATTGATGGTTTCTTGGGTGTGCGAGAGCAATTTTCCTCAAGAGAGACAAGATTGAGACCCAACTTTCTATACTCGGACCTCGTCGGGGACATGCACTGAAAAACGATCAAGAGCAGCCTGCTTTGATACCACTGATCCGGATTTGTTTCGGCACGAAATGAGAGCGGAGATATAATAAAGATATGCACAGAGATATTGCAGATATTCAATAATATAACAGAAATGTATCAGAGATGCAACCATAAACATAGATATACAGTAATACACGATTTCTATCAATCAGAGAAATGTACATAGACTGTAAAAATACAGAGTGAAAGACTCGCTAGAATGGTGGCAGCTTATCTCTTAGAAGAGATGTGACGGCTACTCGCATTCGCAAGAAGATGGTTACAATGAGGCTTTGGATGCCTTTTTACAATAATCAGGAATGCCAAAAGTCCTAGACATCAAAAAACCTAACCCTAGGAGATGAAGCACCAAAAGTCATGTGGGCCCCGTTTGGGTAAGTTGGTGCATCAACTTCCCGGGGTCGTAACTTTTGCATACGATCTCTGTTTTAGGCGTGTGATAGCTCATTAGAAAGGTATCATCGAGGAGATTCATTTTGGGGGCTCAATTATACCTTCGTCTATCATTGAGAACCTCGATCTCGAAAAACCTTCATTTAGGCCCTCAAAATGGCCCCGGAAGTTAAAACCTGCTAATAATAGTAAATTGCCAAAATGGCCTGAAAATTGTTTTGAGCCATTTGGAAAAGGTGGGTGGCCACCGATATCCACCTGGATCAAAAAAATTTTCACATACCCATTACCAAAGGAAAATTTTTCATTATTTTTTGCAGACTGAGAGCCCCAAAATATCTATGGATGCCTAGCATAAGCTAGCTCTTTCTCTGTCGGCTCCCATGTGATTGTAGGTCATGATCACAAGTCAAATAATCATGGTGCCTCTTGGTATTTCTTGACTCAGCGCCATAGGAATGTCGAATCATTCGACTCTACAACCGCCAAATCCCGATAGGGCTAGCGAATGGCCAATGGGAACAGATCCCAACAGGGCTTGAGAACCGCCAATGAGAATGGGCCCCATTGCGTGGTTAAGTGGAGTACAGGTGGCAGAGAGGGAAATGTGACACGGTAGTCGTCATGACAGGAGGGGGCCCCACTTTACACACCATACCATTCCGGACCCCCCCCCCCCATTAAAGGCAGAATGGCAAGGGGGGTCCGGAATCCAACTGAGCACCATTGATCAAGGTGAAATAATCTTGACCATTCGAGAGTTGTGTGTCCAATTCCGAATCTCCCCCCCCATTAATGGAAGAACAACAAGGGGGGTCCAGAATGAAGCCTCAGCCGTAGATCTGGGTGGGGGGACTCTGGCCATCTAGATCTTCTCGCTACTTACCTTAATCTACATTCGCGCCCCAGCTTAAAGCCGACCTCTCTTGCTCACATTTGACGGTCATTACAGACCCTAAGATTCCCTGAAGGAATCTCATCCGTTCATCAAGATTTAACCACATGCTAACATCTCCATATTATAGGTCGAGATTTATCAAGGCGAGAGCCCGACCTCTCATCAACGGAACTCCCGAATCCCCGATTCTCGATTTCCTGATTTCCCGACACGGGTAATCTTTTGACATGTAGCCTCCTTAAGTCGGACAGTCCAGATCTATTCTATGGTTTCCATAATGGAAAGTCCCAATCTCTCGTCACCAGGACTCCCGATTTCCCGACTCTCGGTTTCCCGAAATGGGTAATCTCTTGACATGTGGCCTCCGTTATTCGGACGGTCCAGATCTATCCCGAGGTTTCCACAATGGTAAGTCCCGATCTCTTATCACCAGGACTCCCGATTTCCCGACTCTCGGTTTCCCGAAATGGGTAATCTCTTGACACATGACCTCCTTAAATCGGACAGTCCATACTAATTCGGGATTTCACGTATCGCGATTTCCACACTCCTATGCAATTTCAAAGGGCTTTAAACCCCGTGCACACTTTCCAGATCTGACGGTCACGAGGGTTCACCTTCCCTCCTGAATAGATCCTAAATCTCCAGCACTTCTGGTGTGAAGTCCTCTCTCCCTGTGGACTTATACCACACTTGTTGTGGTTTCATAACGCCGCTATACCTTCTCATCTTAAAAAAAAAACTCGTCAAGTAACTCCTTGACATTTTGGAGCAAACCAGGGTCTGAAATTAGCCTTCCAGACCCAATTTCCCCTCGCATTCTCGGTCCAAAGACCGCTCCACTGGCCCATCTAGGCTCAGTGTCGAAACCTTGGCTCTGATACCAAACTGTAGCGCACCTTTTCTGGCTACCATGGATTAATCGCTCTTAAAAGGAAACTTTAACACCACTTGGTACATAACTCATACAGGTATTATAAGTCCCATGCATTTAAACAAATAAACACATTCCACACAGAGTATTCATATGAGTTACTTCCATAATTAACAATCAATAGTGTTTCATACTAATTCATATACACAGCGGAAATCATGATAACATAAGCAGTAGAGTCATGCAAAACATGATTAAAACATAATCAGATACTTATCTTTTAACAGTGGTAGAATCCACCAACCAATTGCAGGCCTTCCATGAACCTCCCAGCCTTAGTCCACACTGCTCATCAGCTCAGCAGTGGGTCACCCCTGAGCTGGGACTAAGCTCCACCCCAAGACAAGGAATCCTAGGCTAGGTTGAGGTTACAGGAAAAACAACACACAACCACAAGGAAGGGATTCTCTCCAAGGAACCTCCCACGCTCACTGCCCACATACCCTCATTCCCTACATGCCTATTCCACCCCAGGAGTATACACCTTCTCTGTCACTTGGATAGTCCTTCGGCTGCTAATCTCCCTTGCCTTGGGTTACAGGAACAGGCCAGACTGGAAGTCTCCGGGCTCTATGGCAGCTACCAGGTTTCTTCAAGGAGTAACTGCATGCATTCCACTAGCACGCATATCCCTTGTACGTCCTCCCCTTACTAGAAACTTAGGATAAAACATAAAATGCACATGTCTTTTGGGATAATATTAAAATATTATTCCCAGGCTTAAGCCCCCTAGGCTTAGCCCCTAGGATCATCACTTAGCCCCTTTACCCCTTCAAGCCCCTAATTCCTTGCCCACTCTGTGGATTCTTAGTCCCCCTTCACTCATTCATCATGGTCGGTCTGCACCTGGCAATGTTTACAATTTTACTAAATGTTTTTCATACATACAAGTACAAAATTAGGCCCTTGGCCTCCAACCCTTAGGCTCTCTGGCCTAACAATCACATAAGCCACCAACTTATAAAAACTTGGCTCACCAGCCTATAAAACATAATTACAATTTATTTCAGAACATGGTTTGCAATGGGGCTCGGCCTTGGGGACACTACAGGAACCCTCCTTAATAGAGGGCCTCTAATACTTATGTTGGTCGATAGTTCAGGCTCAGGAATGTGTTGGTCTTTTGTCACTTGGAATTTCTTTCAGGTTGAATGGAAGAAGCCATTATCCTTATTGATTGCTTATTATTGTTCTATCACCTCCTTATTCAGAGCTATGTTCTAGCATCACTGTGGACATCATGGCTTGAAAGGGATACCTTTCCAAAATTTTTGGCATGGATTCACTCAAACTATAACTCTCTTGGCATTATGGTTTCTCTATGCTTGGGTCTCAACTCTCTACTCTATTTTCTTTGCAAAAATCATGAGTGGTAGTTCCTCTGAATGTTAAATACTCGGTGGGTGACTTTTCCCCCAAGATACCTAATTATTGAGTTGTCTATCAAGGTCTATACCCATCCTTAATGTCTCTTCAAGGAACATGATTCCTTGTTGAAGAACCAAAGTTGATCCGAATTTAGGAGTGGAACAAACTGATTAACAGACTAAATACAATAAACACAGAGATAGGAACAATAACAAAAATATTGAGTGAACAATATATTCTATTAAATAATGAAATAGGTTGAAACTGTAAAACTACAGAACTTAAACTTGCTCGAATTGTCGTAGCTATCTTTGAGGAGAGATGTGGCCACTACACACATCCGTCTAAGTATAATGGAATACAATGAAGCTCCATAGGCCCTTTTCATATTACTCATGAATTCCAAAACCCTAGAAATCCAAAAACCTAACCCTAGAAGGCGAAACGCCAAAACTTATGTGGGCCCTATGGGTAAGTTGGTGTAATTTGGTACCTCAACTTCCTAGGGTCATAACATTTGCATACGACCTCTGTTTTAGGTGCGTGATAGCCCGTTTGAAAGGTATTTAAGAGAAATACACATTTCTCTATTAGACTCTAACTCCATCTACAATCTGACTATGGCGAGCCAAAAAAACAATGTTTAGGGCCCCAAAACAACCCTGAAAGTACAACAAGATGTGATGACATGAAAATATACAAAATAAGCCAGTTGGATTAGGTGATAGGTCACCCGCTCCAACTGGAGAATGTGTGAGGCTTCAGACAGCCTCAGAAGTGTAGAACTCACAATTATAAAGTAGTACAGAAATACCTGCTGAGCAAACACACACACGAGGAGCCAGTTGGAATAGGTGGGTGGCCACCAATATCCACCTAGATCAATCCTCCCCCCTTAAGAAGCAATGGTATCCATTGCGTTGAGTTCCCCCATCAGGTGAGGAAACTTCTTTTTGATTTGGCCCCAGGTGAGCCACTTTCCTTGGTGTAGGAGTTGCCCTGCCTTGACAACCCGATAAAGGTGGATATGTTGTTGGCAGGTGCCCTTGACCTATGTGTCCACAATCGGATTGGTGGATGCTTGTTCCATGCAGTTAGGATTGAGCTCTATTGGTGTTAGTTGTTTGACAATATCAACGGTGTCCAATAATGGTGGAAAATATGGCCGAAGGAGGTCCACATTGAATACGGGATGCAGACCAAGGAAGGGTGGAGTGTTGAGCTAAAAATCATTGCTACCCACGGCCTTGGTGATAGTGTAAGGCCCATAACAAAAGGGTCAAAGATTCCGATGGGGCCCAATGAGATGCTCCTTCTGCAAATGTAGCCATACTTTGTCTCCAACCTGAAACTGGTGTGGTACCCTATGCTTATCATGGCACTGCTTGTACTTAACATTGGATTTCTACAAAATCTCCTGGACCTATTAGTGGATGTTCTGAATCCACTCAATGAATATGGTGGATTTATCGATCACAGACTGATCAGGGGAAGAATCCACTCAATGAATATGGTGGCTTTGTCGATCACAGACTGATCATGGGAAGAGTATGTCTATGTGTTGGCAAGAGGAAGTGCAACATCAATGGGTCCCAATGGTTGGAATACTAGACCCACTTGAAATGGGCTATGGACGATGGAACTATGGAGAGACCTATTGTAGTTGTGTTGGACATATGGGAGACTCTTGTCCCATGTACAGGGATGCTTAGAATTGTACATGCGTAGGATGTGTACAATCATTTGATTGACAAACTCAGTTTGGCCATTAGTTTGGGGGTGGAAAGAAGTGGATTTTGTGAGCTTGGTGTCCAACAGAGACCAGAGACTCGACCAAAAGGTGTTGAGGAACCTACTGTCTTGTTTGGAGATGATGGCCTGTGGTATCCCAAAGTTAACCCAAACTAATATGAAGAAGATATTGGCAATATTTGTTGCTGTGACATTCTTCTTACAGGCTGTGAGGATGGCCATCTTAGAAAATTGATCAACGACCACAAACACATAGTCATTTCCATGCTTGGTGGATGACAAACCAGACATGTAATGCATGGAGATGGATTCCCATGGCTTTTCTGGAATAGGAAGAGGGGTGTATAATCCTTGCTTCTTGATGGTCGGCTTGGAAATGGTGCGGGCAGTGAAAGATCTGATATATTTGTTGACGTCCTATTAAAATTTTAGCCAATAAAAATGTTTCTGAATAACGATCACAGTTTTCTCTATGCCAAAATGTCCTGCCACCCAATTGTAGTGGGCTTCCCAAATCATCTTTGCACTCTCAATTGTAGGAACACAAATATGGCCCAGGTGGCATAAGAGGCCATCCTCAATGTGAAAATTAGTGACCAGGGCTCTTGTACCCAAGAGCTGATATGTGGTGGCGAAGTCTAGATCTTGCTGGTAAAGTTGGGGCCACTCTGATGTTTCATGTCCATAGGAATGGAGCACAGCGGTAAGTGCAGCCACAGGAGGCCGACTGAGGCAGTCAGTGACACGATTAGAGATACCTATCTTACACTTGATGTTGATATGGAACTGCTACAGGTAGGTGGACCACTTCTGATGGCGGTCGTTCTGCAATTTCCCCTGTGTTTGTATAAACTGCAGAGGCTTGTGATCAGTGTGTATGATCATCTCTTTCCCCAGAATGTAATGTTTCCATTGAAAAAAGGCCTGTACAATGGAATACATTTCCTTTTCATAGGTGGGGTATTTCTAGATAGTATCAGAGAGTGTCTCACTATGGTATGCCACTAGATGCCTGTGTTGAGTGAGAACTGCACCCACAACATAGTCATATGCATCAGTATCAATCTCAAATGGTTGTTTCAAATTGGGCAAGGAGAGTACTGGAGCTGAGCACAAACAATGTTTGAGATCTTCGAATGCTCATTGTTTCTCCTTCCCCCACACGAAATTGGCCCTACCACTTCCTTTGGTCACCTGGATGAGGGCCCAGGCAATATGGGAGAATCCCAACAAGAACCGTCGGTAGAATTTGGCGATTCCTAAGAAGCTCCAACTCTCAGTTAGTGTGGTCGGGGCTGGTTAGTAACAGATGACTTGGATATTAGCTTGATCAACATGTACCCCATTCTCATCAACAATGTATCCCAGGTATTGGACCCTATTCATGCCAAAAGAGCATTTTCCCAAGTTGGCATAAGGCTTGTGCTATTGCAGAGTGCTGAAAACTTGTTGAATATGTTGCATGGGCTCCTCCCACATTCTGTTGAAGATGAGGATGTCATCCAAAAATACTACTACAAAGGAGTTGGTGAAGGGTCTCAATACATCATCCATCATCCTCATGAAATTGGCTAGTGAATTTGTTAAGTCAAAGGGCATGACAAGCCATTCGTAAATACCTTATTTAGACTTGAAGGTTGTCTTCCAGACATCAATTGGTTCGATGGGAACCTAATGGTAGCCAAACTTCAGGTCAATCTTGCTGAAGAAATTTTCACCCTTGAGTTGGTCAAGAAGGTCATCGATCCTGGGAATGGGGTAGCGGTTCCTGACTGTGATTTTTTTTAAGGCTATGTAATCAATGTAGATTCGCCAAGTCTCATCCTTCTTTTGCACCAATACAATCGGGCTTCCACAAGGGGAGGATATGGGTCTGATGTGCCCCTTTTGAAGAAGCTCTTGGATTTGACACTTGATTTCATCATTCTCCATCAGCGAGCACCGATAGATTGGTCCATTAGGGAGAGGTGCATCAGGGGTCAAATCAATTGGATGCTTGACTTGGCAGTGTGTCGATACCCCTGTAGGTGAGACAAATATGTCTCTCTATTCTTCCACGATCCCATCCACTTTCTTCCGGAGCAAAGAGAGGCATTGTGTAGAGGCCATGGATGTGGTGGTGACCTTGAGCTTACTGTGAGCATGGATCACAAAAAAGACAAACTTCTCGGTTTGTGAAATGGCCTTACTACATTGATTAGTAAAGAATAAAGAAATAGCAGTAGGCGGGGCCACCTCTGGGATCATGTACAATTGTCTACCCAAATTAATAATAATACTGCGGGGTCTAGACTCATACACAACATGATGCTTCCACAAATATGGTTGTCCTAAAATAAAAGCACAAACTTCAAGGGGATAAATATCACACAGTACCTCATCTTTGAAAGGCTTGATGTTGTAGGGAAGAAGACACTGTTGGTTGACACGAAGATCTCTTCCTTGACGAATCCAACCAATGGTGTAGGGATGTAGGTGTGGTTTTGTTGGCAGGTTCAGTTGCTTGATGACCTCTACTGAAATCAGGTTCTTTTGACTACCATTGTCGACAATGAAGTGAATCAAAGCCCCCTTGACCCACATCTGTGAGTGAAAGAGGTGTTCCCCTTCCTCTGGTTCTTCTGGTTCACTTGGTCAAAAATTGGTGGTAGTAACCGTGGAATTGGGTTCAACATCGATAATTCGCTTTCCTCCTTCAATATTTGACTCAGAATCAAAATCAACCTCTGACTCGGAAGCCTTCAGCTCAACCATGAGGGACTACTTGGAGTGGGATTTGTCGATGTTGTGCCAAGGAAATTTATGGTACTCACACCATTTCCTCGTGTCCTTCTTCATCCTCTCATTTCCCTTCTTGTGTCGTGGCTTGGACAGATTGTCCTAAGGGTGACCATCGTGACTTGGTCCCCTTCAGTGTGGGTTGGGGTTTCTTTTTCCCTACTTCAGCTGTGAGGAGTTTGTAGATCCAAACTCTTGTCGTTTCTGCTTAAATTTCTACTCGATTTTGACAACATATCTATAAGTTGTTCCTAATGAGGCAATGTCTAGGAAGTCCATTTATGTTTGAATGTATCTATGTAAACAACCGTGGTATTTGAGAAACAAATGATGCTCAGA
Source organism: Picea engelmannii (assembly GCA_009831015.1). Taxonomy (NCBI): domain Eukaryota; kingdom Viridiplantae; phylum Streptophyta; class Pinopsida; order Pinales; family Pinaceae; genus Picea; species Picea engelmannii. The sequence goes on along the minus strand of ML777443.1, from coordinate 1,130,338 downwards.
ATATTTGATACCCAATTTGGTGCGGAGGGTATGGAAAATATTGGTGAAGTCTGGTACTGTCTGGTCTTTTTCTTGATGTAGGGTGGTCCATTTGGTGTACAGGTTCTCGTAGATTCCAACAGGGTAGTATGGTTCTTTAATGGCATCTTGAAAAGAATCCCATGTAGGGGCCACCATAAAAATTGCAGATTCCTCCACGGCCCTTTTCTCAGAGTAAGTATCCCACTAGTCTTTAACATGGGGAGTGACATTGAGGAGTGAAAAAGTGATATTTTCCTTATCGGAAAAATTGTTGACCGAAAAAATATCCTTCGAGTAGATTCAACCATTTATCTACAACATTTGCATCTATTATTCCTTCAAATAATGAAATATCAAAATTTACCTCTACCTTGAAGGAGGTTGCATGGCCGCCTAATGAAGATGCTTCTCCCATGGGCAACCACTGAAGGATCTGTGTGAAGTTGTCCCTCATTTCATTCCTTTGTTGCACAAGGGATTCCTGGAGCAAAATTTTAATAGGATCTCCTACTCCATCATTTTTATTTTTGTCTCCCATGGGTTTTTGTTAGGATTGGTGCGACCGATCTGGTAATGGCTTGATTGGTTTGAGTCCCAACTTCTTGTACCCAGACCTTGTTGGGGACATGCACGAAGAAAAATAAATGAAGAGAAGACTGCTTTGATACCACTGATCCATATTTAGGAGCATAATGAACTGATTAACAGAATGAATATATTTAACACAGAGATAGGAATAACAAAAATATTCAGCGAACAATATCTTTTATTAAATAATTAAATAGGATGAAACTATAAAACTGTAGAACTAAAACTTGCTTGAATGGTGGTAGCTATCTCTGAGGAGAGATGTGGCTGCTCTACGCATATGTCTAAGTATAATGGAATACAATGAGGCTCCATAGGCCCTTTTCATATTACTCATGAGTTCCAAAACCATAGACATCCAAAAAACTAACCCTAGAAGGTGAAACGCCAAAAGTCATGTGGGCCCTATGGGTAAGTTGGTGTAATTTGGTGCCTCAACTTCCTAGGGTCATAAATTTTGCATACGAACTCTGTTTTAGGCGCGTGATAGCCTTTTGGAAAGGTATTTCAGATAAATACACATTCTTCCTTCAGAATCTAACTCTATCTACAGTCTGACTGTGGTGAGCCAAAAAAACAATGTTTAGGTCCCCAAAACAGCCCTAAAAGTACAACAAGATGTGCTGACATGAAAACATACAAAATAATCCAGTTGGATTAGGTGAGAAGCCACTCATCTCCACCTAGAGAATGTGTGAGGCTTCAGAAAGCCTCAGAAGTGTATAACTCACAATTATAAATCAGTACATAAAGACATGATGAACAAAAATGGACACAAGGAGCCAGTTGGAATAGGTGGGTGGTCACCAATATCCACCTGGATCAAAATTTCTTGAGTTTTTTCCTGAAAATATATATCAAAATATTGATCGCTCTATGTGGAGCTTGAGTTTCTCTTGGAGTAGAGGTCACATGAAGGATTTTTGAATAATGTTCCTAGATTTTTCATCATGTGTGTGGATTTTGGTGAGCCTTCGATGAGAATGGTTGTTATGGTGAACTAGTCAAATATTTTGCATTTGAGAGTTCCTAAGACTATGGATCTATTATTTCTTGTACTTAATGGTGTGTTTGGTAATTGGAGTTGGCCTACAAAAGAGCTTTGAGAACTATAAAAAAATAGATATTCCTTGGTTGTAAAGGGAATTTTTGGATGTAGTGTACCCCAATGTTTTTTTTATAAGGGAAAATTTTCCAATTTCGTTAAATTTAAAAAAGAAAAAAAAAATTAGGCTAATTTTTTTCATTTTTGTATTTGTCACGTCCATATAGTGTATGTAGCTAAATCTTGTGATCTTTCACTTCTTGAGTGTGTGAGATACTGAAATGTTTCTTTCTTAGCTACCTGGAAACACTAAGTTTACTTTTTCTGGACTACGCCTCTTCACCTAGAGCATACGCATACTCCGTTCTAGGCTACCAATGAGTCACACTCCTACTCTAGTGAAAGTCTTGTATACTTAGACATTTGTTAATATATCTAACACTTAGTCATTTTTAAGCATACATCGATGAACATGAAAACCCAAGAGAACAAATGAACAAATGAAAGAAACACAGATATAGTGTGGGCGACACAAACTATGTCTAACAATCGATTGAGTCTTTGTTATTTCGAAATAGTTACGATATGAGAACTACTGGCTCGGTTTACAAATTCAACATAGTCACACGAATCACCTAACCTCACTAAGATACTCATAAACAGATTTGTCTCACTAATACTTTTTCGCAATCATCTCTGAAACCTCTTGCGGTGCACCTAAAACATTCGCTCAACTATATACATGTTGTCTCTTCGTTTCTACAGACTTCACAGATTTTGGTTCTGCCTCACACATGCTTCCAATAGACCTGAATTTCCAGACTTCCCTAAAATTGGACCTAGAGAAGCTCTCCCAACTCTGTCTACCGAATCCACCTCAAGGCAACACAAGTCCTCCCAAGTGGAGTGAATTGGCTCCTTGACGGATCTCTCCTTCTTTGTCTACCTCTGAACTACATAGCTCTTCTTTCTCTCCTTTTCTTCCAAGCTACTTTCTTGGTTGTGAGCCCTCTTTCCTTTATAGGCATCCATTTGTCGCATCTCTTTTCTCACGGGTGAGTCGACCTGTTGGTTCACCAAGTCACGCCCCTTCAAATGGTTGGGCCAAATCCTCATATTGGCACGTCTAGGCTTCTTTCCTAGTCGACCCACTGAACACCTCATTATATCATTTGGTCGACCCACCAATCTATGTAGCCGACTCATTTTCTTGGGTGTGCGCACCCCTTAGGTGAGTCAAGCCAACTCTACTAAGTGCACCCCCCATGCCTTAGATGATTTTCCTTTGTTGGTAGAGCACCCAATTCATTCACTCAACCCTTCATCAAACCACCCGTTTTTTGACTTATGTCACAAGGCAGCTCGGGTGGAGTTTCCCCTTGGCGTATCATGCGCCCAAGGAACCCCAACTCTCCCCTATATGAAGAATTTGATCTCCTCATTTGCACCAAGTGTCTTTCTTGCCCAATTTCCTCCATTTCGGTTTGTGGCAGAAGTGTGTGCACCCAAGCTTGGCACCACAGGCCTTACGTATTCAAAATAAAATTTAAATAGTCTAATCTATGATTATAGTTACGCACATATTTATATTTTTTGCCTAAATTTAAAAATTTTACATGAACACATAATAGGTTTTTTCAATATATTTTCCAAATCCGTGAATGTGCATCTCAAATTTTAGGGAATATTCAGATCTTGGATACTTAAATAATATTGGATACTCTTGGAGGATCAGATCTTGTAAATGATTTTTTTTCTTGTTGAAGCCAAAAGTGCAGTATATATATATATTGTCTTTAAATATAACATAGATTCCCACCATTGGTGTTAAATTGTAAAATGTTTTCTTCAAACTTTTATTCAAGCACAAGATCCACTCAAATTGTTTGTTAACATTTACCATTGGTTATATCAGATTTGTAACCTTGATGAAGACCAAACTACTCATGTTTGAATGCAATGAGATCTTCAACTTGGAGTTGGATTCAATTCTTTAACTTAACTCAATTTTTTTTTTAAATAAACAAATCATAAAAAATTTAAAGAATATATATAAGTAAGTTGATTTATCTATTATGTATAGCAAAAATTGTCAATTGGGTTTAGATTGGATGGTTGTGAGGAATGATATTTATCTTCCCCATTGAGGTTCAATTCCCATAAATTACATGTTAAGCTCATAATGAGTATTTTTTAATGGCTTTGAGCCTATATGTATTGGAAAGTTGTCCTTGATTCAATTGGGAGTGGGGTATTTTTTGAAATTTAATTATTTCATAATATTATTCATAGCAATATCCATGGATGTCCAATCCTATATTAATATTTTGAAATATGCACATGTAATACTACAACGAGAAACACTCATATAATAAGTAAATTGCAATAGAATATGCATATTAGATATAACATTGATAAAATTGAGAGTGACAATATTTACCCAACACAAGAAACACTCGTCATAAATATTCGTCCATTGTAAATAATGTAATTAGAAAATTTCTCCTAATGATTTTTTTCAATAAGGAATTATTTGCAAGGTTGGTATACTTTTCCATGAAAAAAATGAATGACTCTCCAAACTTAAAATGGACATTGAATACAATATTCTCTTACCTTTATAAACTCTACCATAAATATCATATCCTTAAAATTTTCCCCGATTACGACTTACATGGTTTGAACAAAAAAAAATCACTGTAACCATCTTATGTGGAGTCATTTTTCTTGAAGGCGATGTTCATTAGAAGTGTTTCTAGTAGTGTTATGTTAATCAAATTTATTGTGTGTCATAGATCCATGTAATGGAATAGTGATTTATAGCCAATTGGTTATTGAGGATAGTATGATATTAAATAGAAAAATCAGAGTTGTAATAGAAAAATATCAACTTATATTAGAATATAAGTTTACAACATTACAAGACTTATAATCCATTCTCCATAAAACACAAAACTTCATTGAGAAAAAGCAACAAAGATTTACAAGGGTAAGGCCAAAAAATTAAAAAGTCCAAATCTATACATCTTAGAAAATCTCTCAAGTACTAGGAATTAAAAAAAATAAAAAATAACACCCCCAGAAAAACATTAAAATGTTTACGCCTTATACATTATATAGAAAACCAAAGTTTTCATTAATTGAAATTCTGTTAAAAATTTTACAACCATATAAATTTAAAATTTATATTTTGAGTTTTCATTAATTAAAATTTTGATAAAATTTTTACATTATATAAATTTTAATTAGGGTAGAAATGTGATAATTTAAATTTGATTTTTGTTAAAGTTTCCAATATATAGAAAATATAGCATTCACTTTAGAATTTTCAACGTTTCATTTTAGAATTTTCAACGTTTCGACCAATTTTTTAAGTTAATCGAAAACATCTAAAATATAATAACATATATTTAACTATTATTTAAATATGAAGTTTTAAAAACCTTCTTACAAAGTTGTTAAGTTTTTTTAAATAAAAAAGATGATTAAGATATATCATATATGAATTACTTTTTTATTATGCTACTTTGTAGCCAAAAGGAACTTTAGATCATTTCATCAACATGACCATAGGAACTTTAGATCATCACCATCAACATATTGAGATCCGACGGTGTAAAATCAGATACCATCAACGTATTGAGATCCTACGTGTAAACTCAGAACGATCGCTTGTGGTTGCATGCTTAACAATTTACTTTATCATTTCGTCAACGTACAACATACAATTTACTTTATGATTTTGTCAACGTACAACATACATGAAAGCTGAATCCCAGAATTTTCCATGAAAATAAAGTTGAGGCCAATTAGGTTGCTCGTTTTCAACAATGTTCACTAGATTTGTACATCTACCTTTCACCTTAAGTTGCCGACATTTTCATTTACCTTTCACCTTACATCGCATTCTAATGCATTAGATTCCCATCTTTATTTTCTCGAAATTCCTTAAGGAAATTGCAACTACATCCCCTTATGGTGTATATTCTTGTTATTAGTCCCAGCCAATGGGACTATAGCAATCGTTTTTTAGTTCACTAAGTGTAGCTACTCATGTTGTGTTGTTGGTTTTTTCAAAAGCAAGTCAAATTGGTCAAGGTATGTAGGGCGACAATCAAAGGTGAACATGAAGAGAAGGTGTGTTGTTTTGAGATTGTATTGGTCACTTTGTTTTTGGGTCATTTAATGAATTTATCTACCATGTCATATGTTATGGTTCAAAAAGATGGAGTTGCTATGAAGTTCCAAGTGCAGGGAGTGGCGAGTTGTAGGAGTTCTAATTTTGGAGTTGTGGAAGTCTATGTCAGAGTGTAAGAAATCCTCTGAATTGTATGCTATATTCCAGGGAAGATTATGTCCCGATTCTTATTTTTCATTTCCCTATTGTCAGTGTGTATTTTTCTTCTTATTTTGTAGTTGCTTGATGGTATGGAGATAGTGCACATATAAAGTTAGGGAGAAAAGCATTGTTTTGCATGTGCTGCAAATCAATGTTGTTCTTAGGTTGGATGCATTTTCATATGTTGTTGGGTATTTGTTGGCAGTCACATATGATTTTTGATATTTAACACGATCAAAAGATCTTACACTTTCCATCAACTCAAATTTGTAAACATTTTTGAGTTTCGAAATGATTGTTGGATTAAACCTTACCTTATTAAATTTTTATTGTTTGCATTTTTCGTTTGTTTTATTTTTAATTCATGACTATAAGCTTGAATTAAACATAAAACTTGGCTTGGTTTAATAATTTTGTGCCTTAGAAATATCCTTTAAAACACCATCCATATGCAATTAAAATGCAAACCTCATGAAATGGTTGATTGATCCATTTTTCGATTTTTTTGGTTTTAATATGGTTGTTATGAATTCAATAGTTCGATAGTTCATTGTCGAATTGTTTTGGTACATGAAAAACTTTGGTTAATTATTTGATATTATTTTCATAAGTTTAATGGTCGTATCAACATTCATGCCAATGAGTACAGACCTGCTATACTCACGTTTTCACGTTACCTTGTTGGCTCAAAAAATTAATGAAGCTATTCATTATCTGCATAGGGTTTTGTACTTTGTAGTTTTTGGCACTCATCACGAGAGATGGTAAGGAATACAATGAATCCTCTGGTTTTCGCTCTCACTATCCGAGTTATGATAACCCACAGGCTCTATTATTTCTGCGTTTCCACTCTCTGTTCAGACCTGTTTATGCTTCTCGCACGATTGGAACCTAAAACTATTCCGAGTAATCTCTGTTGCATCCTTGTTACAGTGGTCATGGCACCCGTCATTTGCATAGAACCGAACAGATGCAAAGCCTTATTATCCCATGACGATGCTATCGATGACCTAAAGAGTCATGGATGGGATGTATTCCTCAAAAAAATCGAGGGTTATGATCTTCAGGTGGAAAAAGCCTTTGCACAAACCTTTGATGGTTTCAGAGTTAAGATTGGACACATACAGTTAGAATTGACCGAGGAATTCGTGAGCAAAGCAACAAGACTTCCATCAAAGGGTGAGAGGTGGTTTAAAAACGCCTGAATAGAAGAAGTTTTGTGGAGTCTGTTTACGGCATCTCATAAAACCACTTGCTACATCAAAGGTATTCCTATCACTCTGTTAAAACCTAGATGGCATAGTTTGCTGTTAATTCTGAAATAATTTGTTACGTGCGAAGGTCGATACAGATTGGTTTTTCTCTACCATATCTGTTTTCTCATGAACTTCATAGGTTTCAATTTAGATATGCCCTTTTCCTTATTGATGAGTCTTTATAAGATGTCCAAACGATACAAGCGACAAGGTGTCGATTCGAGCTTTTTTCACCATGGATTGGTGAAAATTTTGTTGATGTATCATCTGTCGACCATAGGTGAAAGTTGGGAGACCTTTTTTATGAGGAATGGCTTCGCCTAGGTTGATCCTACAACAAACTCTAACTCAGACAAGCAAGTGGTTGAAAACCAGTTCGTTAATTTAATTAATGGACCAAAGTTTACTGATAAAACCCCTCTAGATAAAGGATCACCACGTAGGTTTTCGCCTGCAAGATCTCCAGAACAAGCGACTAGTGAATTGAAAGGAAATGACTCTTGTGTGCCTATGAACAATGACAATTTGAACGTTAATGTTAAGTCTGATGTCCAGAAACTCTGTAAAGGAACAAAACAATAGTGCACAGATTTGGGTTTCAAGAATAAGAAGGTCGGTCACCTAATCTATAGAAAATTAAGGAACCGAAAGGATACTCATCTGAGCTCAATCGATCCGATCGATATTGATGAGGTTTCAGATCGTGAGATAGAGGATTTCCTAGCATAGGAAGATCCTGAAATGCAGTGTTCCAAGAAAGAGCTCATCACCCATGTCGAACCATATGATTTCGTGACCAATTTATACCCATGTATTAAGGTTAAAAAGGGGTTTTCGGGTATCGGCCACGATTTAGAACAAACAACAGGCAAGGTTGAAGCACCCTTGGTCGAATGTGTCTTGCATCGATCTGCCATCTCCCCGGTACCCTATGATAGTTGCCTCTGTTGGGTAGACCATTACTATACCAATGTCCCTCTCTTACAGGCCTGAATTAAAACTTTGACTACTCAGAACGATCTGTTGAAGCAAGAAAACCTTGATCTCAAGGCACATGCAGAAAGGGAGAAGAAACAAATCAAGAGATCTGGAAACAGAGTCATTAAGAATAAGACCAGTGTCAAAGCAATTATAAACTCTGAACTGATTGATCCCTCTCTAGCTGATTTTTAATGGTAAAACGTTTTATTTTCATTTCATTGTTTTCTGTAATCTAAGTCTAAATGAGTAGATCTGAGTTTTGATTTCATTTATTAAAATTAAGACAGGCTATAGAATCTTCGATTCTATAGCCAGTCCTTTTAATAATAATAATTAGTGATTAGCAATTGTTTTTCTAATATATAAAAATAGTTTTGCTATTCTCAGGAAATGGGAGATCCTGTTGCTCATTACTTGGAAGAAATATTTTCAATTATACGCCTAAATGATTAGTAGTTTCTCCTTCTTTATGTTTTATAAAAACTTTGATTTATTTTTGAATAAACCAACTCTATTATGAGTGGTTTTCAATCCACTATTTTTGTAATATTACTTGATTTTGGAAGATTCAACTCTATCCAGTGAGATATAATTATTTGGATCCAGGATTACTTTAAACACTGTTCACTTTTGCTAGTGAAGGCATCTTTGATTGGAACACATTATGGATATGTAATTTCCAAGACTATATGGACAAGTTGTTCACATTTTGGCTTTAGACCAACGTGACACTATTCCATTTATGTTTTGTCTCTTACTTTATGGAGTATCAATATGTTATACAGCTTTAGCCTTACTAGCATATAATGTTTCATTTTATTCAGTGCTTTAAATTTTGTCCATAACTTGTTGTTTCATATATTGTATCTGTGATCGTTATTTCACTTTAATATCATGATTTATGCTTCATTTTAAGTTGATGTATCAAATGAATGCTTCACATTAAAATTTCTTTTACTGTAAACATTCATCATTACAAGGTCATTGGATCTATATGTTTATTACTCTGTTCTTAAATCTTTGCTCCCAAAAACACCTTGAGTTTATTCTGGAGATGTTAGCACAAGCCTGTTACAGATTTTTCTCACAGGAAAGATAGCTTGAAGTCTAGATTGCATAGGGTTATAAAAACAGTATGAGACTAATCTCAGGTTAGTTTTATTCACATTCAATTTTTGTTATTAGTTTATTCATTAGTGAAATAAGACAGTTTAAATTGGTTGTGACTATTATTCTGTTCTTCTTTCAGATTATGTTTTATTAGTATCTTTTTTAGTTTTTAGATTTTAAATTATAAAACAGAAAATACAAAAATATGTGATTTCTTTATCTGCTTCGTAAACAATTACAAAAACATTGATTTTGCAAGACATCCACCAAAACTTGCAATTTGTAAATACTCTGTTCATAATCACATATTCATATTTATGTTTTAAACACCTGTAAATAATTAGATTCATATACATAGTATTATAGTTATAGCTTTAGAGTAGTTTATTTATTTAATTTGTTTCAGGATCCTAGTTGGCTAATGGAGCCATTAAACCCGTCAAGATAGATCATACCAAATGGCTTGGGTTAATTAGACAACCCCCGTCCGGATCTATCCTTCTAGTTGACGGTGTGTCATTTACGCCTGTCAACATGATTGTTTAGTTGGTTCCTTGCACAGTGTTCCATCTGTTTTTTTTTGGGGGGCGGGGGGGTGATTGATTATAGTATAAGCATGCATAGTTCAGAAAGATGGGCATTTTCCAGTTTTTCGGAAGGATTTTTCTATGAACATATGGCGACACTCGGTGCAACAATGTCTTACACACCTTGGCACTCGTAGAGGAATATCCTTGGGATAACCACCATTGTCTATTTGCAATGCTTGGGAGAATAATTCATGTCGATTATCATCATGCATTCTTTCACCTTTACATGGCGAATTGTGTTAGGGGATGTAAATTGGACGATATCTCAATCATATTCCAGACGTTGATTTTGTCAGATTCGCAAGAAAAGGGAAGCGATTTATAACTACTTCCAAGTGAATGGAGAAATCCAGATTCTATGAATTCTTGGCACATGTTGAAAACAAACCAATTTTCTGCTATGTGAGAAACATAGTTGTGTAGAGGGAAGAGATATGGCTATAGAAAAACCTTACATCCAACCTCAAAAGTGGCCAAGTCAAAAATGTTTTTACTAGAGAATTGTCCAAAGATAAATAGATCACAAGGTTGTGATTACCCCAAAGCCAAGAGTAGGATGTGAATCCGCTAAAATGTCTTTTACACATATATCGGCTACCTTTTGAATGGAAATAACCATAATAAAAAACTATCAAGTGGTCTAAAGATAAGAAACACATTTTATTTGCACTGCTTCTAGACATGTGGCATTTCCTTCTAAATAAAAGAAACTGAATTTACCATAAATCAATGACATATATTTCAAATTACGTCGCTTGTCAAATCACGAAACTATTGGAAATGTGGAGGTGCAGAAGTGTAGCAATGCGAGAGGATCAACCATGTGGGTTCTCTACACAAGGTTTAAAAATAGACCATATTGCGTAGACTAAGTATAACTATGAACATATGGCAACACTTGGTGAAGCTATGTCTTGCACACCTTGAAAATGGTAGAGGAATATCGCTAGCACAACTAGTATTGTGTATTTCCAATGCTCATGTAGAGAATTCATGTCAGTTATTGTCATGTAATTCTACTACTCCGCACAATGAATTGTGATAGGGGATGTAATTTGGATGATATCTTCATTTTTCAGAAATTGATTTTGCTAAATTTGCAAGCAAAGGGTATTGATTTAGAACTCCTGCCAAGTGAATGCAGAAGACCATATTTTATGAATTCTCTCTACATATGTTGAAAAAAGACTAATTTTATACTATGTGAGAGGCATAGTTGTGCGGATGGCAGAGATATGTATATAGAAAAACCTTTCGTCCAACCTAAGAAGTGGCCAAGTAAAAATTATTTTGATTAGAAAATTTTCCAAAGATAAATAGATCACAGAGCTGGGATTGCCCCAAATCCAAGAGCATGATGCCAATCCGCTAAAATGTCTTTTACACATATATCAACTACCATTTGAATAAAAATAGCCATAATAAAAAACCATCGACTAGTGTACAGATAAGTGATACATTTGTTTTTCACTGCTTCTAGATGCGTGGCCTTTCCTCCCAAATCGAAGCAAATCAATTTACCATAAATCAATGACATATTTTGAAAATTATGTCGCTTGTCACAATCACAGATACAAAACTATTGGAAATGCAGAGGTGCATAAGTGTAGTAATGCAGGGATGTGATGATTCAAATTATGCTAAGAATGAAATGAAGGTGGAGATATTACAATTAAACACAGAGATATTGTAGTAAACACATAGATATAATAATACTCAATTTCTATTAATGAATGAAAGTTGTAGAAATTGTAAAAATGCAGAGTGAAATGAACTCTCTAGAATGGTGGAAGCTTATCTCTGAGAAGAGATGTGATGACTACACTCATTTTCAAGAATGCGTCATTACTATGAGGCTCAAAAGGCATTTTTAACGTAAAGAATTAATGATAAATCCCTATACATCCAAAACTCTAACCTAGGAGATGAAATTCCAAAAGGTTTGTGGGCTCATTGAGGGTATTTGATACATCAAATTCCCGAGGGTGTAACTTTTGCATATGATATCCATTTAGGGTACTCGATACCTTGTCGAAAAGGTCTAGCGAAGGAGTACACATTTTGACTAGGCCCAAGGCAGAGCCTATCATTCTCACTTAGGCCCTGCAACTAAATCCCCTTATGGTGTATATTCTTGTTATTAGTCCCAACCAATGGGACTATATCAATCGTTTTTTAGTTCACTAAGTGTAGCTACTTTTGTTGTGTTGTTGGTTTTTTCAAAAGCAAGTCAAATTGATCAAGGGATGTAAGTCGAAAATAGTCAAAGGTGAACAGGAAGAGAAGGTGTTCTTTTTTGAGATTGTATTGGTCACTTTGTTTTTGGGTTGTTTAATGAATTTATCTACCATGTCATCTGTTATGGTTCAAAAAGATGGAGTTGTTATGAAGTTCCAAGTGCTAGGAGTGGCGAGTTGCAAGAGTTCTAATTTTGGAGTTGTGGAAGTCTATGTCAGAGTGTAAGAAATCATCTGCAGTGTATGCTATATTCTAGGGAAGATTACGTCCTGATTCTTATTTTTCATTTCACTATTGTTAGTGTGTATTTTTCTTCTTATTTTGCAGTTGCTTGATGGTATGGAGATAGTGCACATATAAAGTTAGGGAGAAATGCATTATTTTGCATGTGCTGCAAATCAATATTGTTCTTAGGTTGGATGCATTTTCATATGTTGTTGGGGATTTGTTGGCAACAACATATGATTTTTGATATTTAACACGATTGAAAGATATTACACTTTTTTGTAGCTTCCATCAACTGAAATTTGTAAACATTTTTGAGTTTCGAAATGATTGTTGGATTAAACCTTACCTTATTAAATTTTTATTGTTTGCATTTTTAGTTTGTTTTATTTTTAATTCATGACTATAAGCATGAATTAAACATAAAACTTGTCTTGGTTTAATAATTTTGTGCCTTAGAAATATACTTTAAAACACCATCCATATGGAATTAAAATGAAAACCTCATGAAATGGTTGATTGATCCATTTTTCGATTTTTTTGGTTTTAATATGGTTGTTATGGATTCAATAGTTCAATAGTTCATTGTCGAATTGTTTTCATACATGAAAAACTTTGGTTAATTATTTGATATTCTTTTCATAAGTTTAATGGTCATATCAACATTCATGCCAATGAGTACAGACCTATTGTACTCACGTTTTCACCTTACCTTGCTGGCTCAAAACATTAATGAAGCTATTCATTATTTGCATAGGGTTTTGTACTTTGTAGTTTTTGGCACTCATCACGAGAGATGTTAAGGAATACAATGAATCCTCTGGATTTCGCTCTCACTATCTGAGTTATGATAACCCACATGCTTTGCTATTTCCATGTTTCCACTCTCCATTCAGACCTGTTTATGTTTCTCGCACGATTGGAACCTAAAACTATTCTGAGTAATCTTTGTTGCATCCTTGTTACAATGGTCATGGCACCCATCGTTAGCATAGAGCCGAACATATGCGAAGCCTTATTATCCCATGAAGATGCTATCGATGACCTAAAGAGTCATGGCTGGGATGTATTCCCCAAAAAATTCAACGGTTATGATCTTCAGGTGGAAAAAGCCTTTGCACAAACCTTTTATGGTTTCAGAGCTAAGATTGGAGACATGCAGTTAGAATTGACTGAGGAATTTGTGAGCAAAGAAACAAGACTTCCATCAAAGGGAGAGAGGTGGTTTAAAAACACCCAAATAGAAGAAGTTTTGTGGACTTCCATCAAAGGTATTCCTATCGCTCTGTTAAAACCTAGATTACATAGTTTGTTGTCAATTCTGAAACAATTTGTTACGTGCGAAGGTCGATACGGTTTGGTTTTTCTCTATCATATCCGTTTTCTCATGAATTTCATAGGTTTTGTTTTAGATATGCCCATTTACTTATTGATGAGTCTTTATAAGATGTCCAAACGATACAAGCGACAAGGTTTCGATTCGAGCCTGTTTCACCATGGATTGGTGAAAATCTTGTTGATGTATCATCTGTCGACCATAGGTGACAATTGGGAGACCTTTTTGATGAGGAATGGCTTCGCCCAGTTTGATCCTACAACAAACCCTAACTCAGACAAGAAATTGGTTGAAAACCAGTTCGTTAATTTAATTAATGGACCAAAGTTTACCGATAAAACCCCTCTAGATAAAGGATCACCGCATAGGTTTTCGCCTGCAATATCTCTAGAACATGTGACTAATGAATTGAAAGGAAATGACCCTTGTATGCCTGTGAACAATGACAGCTTGAACGTTAATGTTAATTCTGATGTCAAGAAACTCTTTAAAGGAACAAAACAACAGTGCACAGATTTGGGTTTCAGGAATAAGAAGGTCGGTCGCCTAATCTATAGAAAATTAAGGAACCGAAAGGATACTCATCTGATCTCGATCGATCCAATCGATATTGATGAGGTTTCATATCGTGAGATAGAGGATTTCCTAGCATGGGAAGATCCTGAAATGCAGTGTTCCAAGAAAGAGGTCATCACCCATGTCGAACCATATGATTTCATGACCAATTTGCCCCCATGTCTTAAGGGTAAAGAGGGGTTTTCGGGTATCGACCACGATTTAGAACAAAAAACAGGCAAGGTTGAAGCACCCTTGTTCGACCATGTCTTGCGTCAATCTACAATCTCCCCGGTACCCTGTGATAGTTGCCTCTATTGGGTAGAGAGTTACTATACTGATGTCCCTCTCTTATGGGCCCGAATTAAAACTTTGACTACTCGGAATGATCTATTGAAGCAAGAAAACCTTGATCTCAAGGCACATGCGGAAAGGGAGAAGAAACGAATCAAGAGATCTGGAAACATAGTCATTAAGAATAAGACCAATGTCAAAGCAATTATAAACTTTCAACCGATTGATCCCTCTCTAATTGATTTTTAATGGTAAAACATTTTATTTTCATTTCATTGTTTTATGTAATCTAAGTCTAAAAAAGTAGATTTGAGTTTTGATTTCATTTATTAAAATTAAGACAGGCTACAGAATCGAAGATTTTGTAGCCAGTCCTTTTAATAATAATAATTAGTGATTAGCAATTGTTTTTCTAATATATAAAATTGGTTTTTCTATTCTCGGGAAATGGGAGATACTGCTGTTGATTACTTGGAAGAAATATTTTCAATTATATGCCTAAATGATTAGTAGTTTCTCCTTCTTTATGTTTTATAAAAACTTTGATTTATTTTTGAATAAACCAACTCTGTTATGAGTGGTTTCCAATCCACTATTTTTGTAATATTACTTGATTTTGGAAGATTCAACTCTATCATGTGAGATATGATTATTTGGATCCAGGATTACTTTAAACACTGTTCAATTTTGCTAGTGAAGGTATCTTTGATTGGAACACATTATGGATATGTAATTTCCAAGACTATATGGACAAGTTGTTCACATTTCGGCTTTAGACCAACGTGACACTATTCCATTTATGTTTTTTCTCTTACTTTATGGAATATCAATATGTTATACATCTTTATCCTTATTAGCATATAATGTTTCATTTTATTCAATGCTTTAAATTTTGTCCATAACTTGTTGTTTCATATATTATATATGTGATCGTTATTTCACTTTAATATCATGATTTATGCTTCATTTTAAGTTGATGTATCAAATGAATGCTTCACATTAAAATTTCTTTTACTGTAAACATTCATCATTACAAGGTCATTGGATCTATATGTTTATTACTCTGTTCTTAAATCTTTGCTCCCAAAAACACCTTGAGTTTATTCTGGAGATRTTAGCACAAGCCTGTTACAGATTTTTCTCACAKGAAAGATAGCTTGAAGTCTAGATTGCATAGGGRTATAAMMAYAGTATGAGACTAATCTCAGGTTAGTTTTATTCACATTCAATTTTTGTTATTAGTTTATTCATTAGTGAAATAAGACAGTTTAAATTGGTTGTGASTATTATTCTGTTCTTGTTTAARATTATGTTTTATTAGTATMTTTTTGAGTTCTTAGATTTTAAATTATAAAACAAAAAATATAAAAATATGTGATTTCTTTATCTGCTTCGTAAACAATTACAAAAACATTGATTTCGCAAGACATCCACCAAAACTTGCAATTTGTAAATACTCTGTTCATAATCACATATTCATATTTATGTTTTAAACCCCTGTAAATAATTAGATTCATATACATAGTATTATAGTTATAGCTTCAGAGTAGTTTATTTCTTTTTTTCTTGTTTTAGGATCCTAGTTGGCTAACGGAGCCATTAAACCCGTCAAGATATATCATACCAAACGACTTGGGTTAATTAGACAACCCTGGTCCAGATCTATCCTTCTAGTTAAAGGTGTGTCATTTATGCCTGTCAACATGATTGTTTAGTTGGTTCCTTGCACAGTGTTCCATTTGTTTTTGTTTTTTTTTTTGGNGGGGGGGTTAATTATAGTATAAGAAGGCATAGTTCAAAAAGATGGGCATTTTTCAGTTTTTCAGAAGGACTTTTCTATGAGCATATGGTGGCACTCGCTGCAACAATGTCTTATGCACCTTGTCACTCATAGAGGCATATCCTTGGCATAACCACCACTGTGTATTTGCAATGCTTGGGAGAATAATTCATGTTGATTATCATCGGGTAGTCTTGCACCCTCACATGGTGAATTGTGTTAGGGGATGTAAATTGGACGATATCTCAATCATTTTTCAGATGTTGATTTTGTCAGATTCGCAAGCAAAGGGAAGAGATTTATAACTACTTCCAAGTGAATGGAGAAAGCCAGATTCTATGAATTCTTGGCACGTGTTGAAAATAGACCAATTTTCTGCTATGTGAGAGACATAGTTGTGTAGAGGGAAGAGATGTGGCTATAGAAAAACCTTACATCCAACCTCAAAAGTGGCCAAGTCAAAAATATTTTTACTAGAGAATTGTCCAAAGATAAATAGATCGCAAAGTTGTGATTACCCCAAGGCCAAGAGTAGGATGTGAATCCGCTAAAATGTCTTTTACACATATATCGGCTACCTTTTGAATGGAAATAACCATAATAAAAAAATATCGAGTGGTCTAAAGATAAGAAACACATTTTATTTTCACTGCTTCTAGACGTGTGGCATTTCCTTCTAAATAAAAGAAAATGAATTTACCATAAATCAATGACATATATTTCAAATTACGTTGCTTTTCAAATCATGAAACTATTGGGAATGTGGAGCTGTAGAAGTGTAGCAATGTGAGAGGATCAACTGTGTGGGTTCTCTGCACAAGGGTTAAAAATAGACCATATTGCATAGACTAAGTATAGCTATGAACATATGGTGGCACTTGGTGCAACTATGTCTTGTGCACCTTGAAAATGGTAGAGGAATATCTCTAGAACAACTAGTAGTGTGTATTTCCAATGCTCATGTAGAGAATTCATGTCAGTTATTGTCGTGAAATTCTACAACTCTGCACGACGAATTGTGATAGGGGATGTAATTTGGATGATATCTTCATTTTTCAGAAATTGATTTTGTTAAATTTGCAAGCAAAGGGTATTGATCTAGAACTCCTGCCAAGTGAATGCAGAAGACCATATTCTATGAATTCTCTGTACATGTGTTGAAAAAAGACTAATTTTCTACTATGTGAGAGGCATAGTTGTGTGGATGGCGGAGATATGTATATAGAAAAACCTTTCATCCAACCTAACAAATGGCCAAGTAAAAATTATTTTGACTAGAAAATTTTCCAAAGATAAATAGATCACAGAGTTGGGATTGCCCCAAATCCAAGAGCATGATGCCAATCCACTAAAATGTCTTTTACACATATATCAAATACCATTTGAATAACAGTATCCATAACAAAAAACCATCGACTAGTCTACAGATAAGTGATACATTTTCTTTTCACTGCTTCTAGATGTGTGGCCTTTCCTCCCAAATCGAAGCAAATCAATTTACCATAAATCAGTGACATATTTTGCAAATTATGTTGCTTGTCACAATCACAGATACAAAACTATTGGAAATGCAGAGGTGCATAAGTGTAGTAATGTAGGGATGTGATGATTCAAATTATGCTAAGAACGAAATGAAGGTGGAGATATTACAAATAAACACACAGAGATATTGTAATAAACACATAGATATAATGATACTCAATTTCTATTAATGAATGAAAGTTGTAGAAATTGTAAAAATGTAGAGTGAAATGAACTCTCTAGAATGGTGGAAGCTTATCTCTGAGAAGAGATGTGATGACTACACTCATTCGCAAGAAGACATCATTACAATGAGGCTCAAAAGGCCTTTTTAACATAAAGAATTAATGATAAATCCCTATACATCCAAAACTCTAACCTAGGAGATGAAATTCCAAAAGGTTTGTGGGCTCATTGAGGGTAGTTGATACATCAACTTCCCAAGGGTGTAACTTTTGCATATGATCTCCATTTAGGGTACTCAATACCTCATCGAAAAGGTCTTGCGAAGGAGTAAACATTTTGACTAGGCCCAAGCCAAAGCATATCATTCTCACTTAGGCCCTGAAACATAAAGAAAATGTCGTTTAAGGCCTCAAAATGACCCCAGAAGTTTAGGACCCGAAAAAACAGTAGAAAGACTGCCAAGGTGGAAAATTGTGTTTTGAGCCAATGGAACAGGTGGGTGGTCAGTGATATCCACCTGGATATTTCCTCCCCCCTTATGAAGAAATGGTCCCCATTGTGTCAAGTTCCCCTAAAATATGAGGAATATTTTGATGAATTTGAACTTTGGTGAGTCGTTGGCCTTTTTGAAGAAGTTGTCCTGCTTAGCTTGTTGAAGGATGTCATGAACCTATTGTTGGAGGGGTTGGATCTATCCAACCAATATAGCTACATGATATACCTTGGTTTGAGTGTGGAAGGAATATGTTGGTGAATATGAAACATGAGGAGTTATCTCAATGGGGCCTAATTGTTGGAACCCCACGAACACTTGAAAAGGGTTTTGGCCAATAGAGCTATCAAGGGCTTTGTTAAATCTTTTCTTGACTGGGAAGTGTGGAGGCACCCATGCAGGTGAAACAAGAATTTCTTTGGGATCTTCTACAATCTTCTCAACCTAATTTTTCTAGATAGAAAGGTCTTGGGCCGAGATTGTAGTGGTCATAGTGTGCTTTTTTTCACCTTCTGGTTGTATTGTGAGGAGGCTAAAATTTTTGGTATGAGAGAATACTTTTCAACAATTTTTTTCCATGACACTAGTTGAAACTACCTATGGTACCTTGTAGAGATGATCTCCTAGAGTAACAATGACACTATGAGGTTGAGAATCATAAATAACATGACACTTACACATATATGGATATCCTAAAAGAACATCACATACTTCCAATTGGGAAACATCACATTGTGCCTCATCCTTGAAGGAATTCATTTCGTAGGACAAACAACATTGTTGGATGACATTAGACATCATCCCTCGTGAAGCCACCCGATGTTGTATGGTTGCGGGTGTGATGTTGTCAGCAAATATACCTACTTGATGACCTCTTCTAAGGTTAGGTTCTTTTATATTCCGCTATCAATAATGAAATGTAGTGGGCTCGCCTTCTCGCACATATATTAATGGAAGGGGTGCCCCCCCTCCTCAGTTTCTTCTGGTTGGATTGTTGGGGTCGTGATGGTAGTATTGGGTTCTATATCAATTATATATTTCCTTTTATTGTTTTTTGAATCAGATTATGAGTTTGAGATCAAGTCTTTTAATTTGAGCTTGGCCACCAATGAATGTTTCGAGAAACATTCATTAGCTTTGTGCCAAGGGATTTTTTGGAAGTCGCACCACTTTCCAGTGTCCTTCTTCATCTTCCCATTACTCTTTTTTTCCTGTGGCTTGGATTGGTTGTCATGAGATTGGTTTTTTTGTGAGTTAGGCCCACCTTTACCATACTTAGGTTGTTGTGTATTTTCATACCCAAACCATCGCTTGTTCTGCTGCTTAAAGTTTTGTTTGGTTTTGATAGCATATCGATAAGTGACTCCTAGTGATTGGATGTCTAGAAACTCTATTTATGTTTGGATGTACATATGTATACCCCCACAATATTTTAGAACCATATGTCACTCAGAGTCTTTGATACCGAGCTTGGTGCGTAAGGTATGGAATGTATTTGTGAACTTTGGCATTGTATTTCCCCTGTCTTGACGCAGTGTGGTCTATCTCATTTAATGGTTGTCATAGTTTCCAACAGGGTAATATTTTTCCTTGATGACATCCATAAAAAATTTCCAAGTAGGTTCGACCTCAAACATTCCAAACTCCTCTGTGGAATTTTTTTCATAGTAATTCTCCCACTAATTTTTCACATGGGGGACAACCTTAAGGAGCACAATGAAATATTTTCTCTATTGGAAGGTATTTGTGAACTTTGGCATTGTATTTTCCCTCTCTTGACGTAGTGTGTTCCATCTCATGTATTGGTTGTCATAGTTTCCAATAGGGTAATATTTTTCCTTGATGACATCCATAAAAAATTGCCAAGTGGGTTCGACCTCAAACATTCCAGACTCCTCTGTGGAATTTTTCTCATAATAAGTCTCCCACCAATTTTTCACATTGGGGACAAATGTAAGGAGTGCAAGGAGATATTTTATCTATTGGAAAAGTTGTGGATAGAGAAATATCCTTCTAGTATATTTAACCACTTTTCCAAAGAATCTTCATCTATCTAACCTTCAAACATAGGAATATAAAAATTAACTTGTACCTTGAAGAGGTGATGCTTCCAAAGTGGTTGTTTGATGAATATGTCTTCTGTTGTCGACAGTCGTCGAAGGATTTGGGAAAAATTCTCCATCATTTCGTCCCTCTGTTGCATGAAGGATTCCTCGAGAAAAAGATGAATAAGATCTCCTGCTGCCTCATCTCTCTTTTCTTCTTCCATGGGAGGTTTATTGGGTTGGAAAGATCAATTTTCCTCAAGAGAAACTAGCTCAAGACCCAACTCTTTATACCCTAACATCGTCGGGGACATGCACTAAGAAACGAGAAGGATAATATTGTTATGATATCATTGATCTAGATTATGCTGAGAACAAAATGTAGTTAAATATATTACAAAGAAACACAAAGAGATATTGCAATAAACATAGAGATACAATAATACTCAATTTCTGTTAATGAAAGAAATATTCAAAAACTGTAAAAACAAAAAGTAAAATGAACTCTCTGGAATGGTGACAGTTTATCTCTGAGAAGATATGTGATGGACACACTCATTCACAAGAAGATTTACTTGCAATGAGACACAAAATGATTTTTTAACATAAAGCATTAATGAGAAAACCCTAAACATCTAAAACCCTAACTCCTAGAGATGAAATGCCAAAAGGTTTGTGGGCCTCAATGGGGGTAGTTGATACATCAACTTCCCAAGGGCATAAATTTTGCATACAATCTATGTTTGGGGCACTCGATACCTCATCAGAAAGGTATAAACGATGAGTACACATTTCGACTGGGTCCAGGACAAAGCTTTCGACTACATAAAAAGAATGTTATTTAGAGCCTCAAAATGGTCGTGGAAGTTAAAGACCTGAAACAATGTAGAAGGATTGCCAAGGTGGAAAATTGTGTTTTGAGCCAATGGAATAGTTAGGTGGCCATTGATATCCACCTGGATCATATGACCCATGCAGGTTCTCCAAACAACGCTTAAAAATATATTGTCTTAAGTAGACCAAGTATAGTTATGCAGACTACACGAGGATTCAAAATAGAATGACAAAATGCTTGCTCTATTTTCAATCCTTGTGTGAGGTTCTACACTTTCGACCCTTGTCCTGAGAATTCATGCCACTTATGTTTTGGAATTGGTACAATTGATTGCATAGACACATCTGCAATTGGTAGAGCGATGTCATCAACACTTTTTCAAATGTGTATGTTACACAGAGTCGGTACTTTGTCTATTTAGCACTTGGTCTATATTCAAATCTCGTATGAAGAACTAATACATTTTCTCTCTCTGCACTGTCACAGTTTCACATCTCCTCACTTCCAATAGTTCCATGTGAGGTATTGTTACAAGTGTCGTAATATTCAGGATAGCTCATTGATTTATGGCACATTTTTTTTCTCTAATTTACGAGGAAATGGCATGGATCTAGAAGCAATGCGAAGAAAATATTCCAGTTATATGTCAATTGCTCAATGTTTTTTTTTTATCATTTCCCCTATTCTAAAGCTAGTTGATATAAGTGGAAAATAAAATTTATCAAATTCACATCCTTTTGTTTGATAGTGTGTGCGATATGCACAATGTAGTTACTTGGTTTCATTCAAATTTTCATTAGCATTGGAATAATGTTTAAGAAAACCAATCCTCTTTTATTAATTGTATTGATGAATCAAATGGTTGGATGAAATATTCTTGATGTGCATCATATATGAAAAAAATAATTTAGTGCCTCATTATTTTTTCATTTTTATGGGTGGATTGAATTGGTCAAAATTTATTTCAAAAACTACATAGATCAAAAAGGAATTAAAGAGAATCATAAAAAAAAAACTATGTTGTTTTGATATTGCAATTGTTTTCCCTGGGTTGTGCGATGCTATAGACATAGCTTAAGCATCATCTGAATGACATAAACTGAATGAAAACATGTTTTCATATTCTTGTTACATATTTAAAAAGTTCTTGTTTCTATGTTGGATCAAGAAATTGTGTTGGACATTGCAAGCAACTAATATAAGAGATATTTTGGTTGCAAAGAAAATAAAATATCGACAATTTGCATTGTCTTTGCATCTCACTTCCATTGATCTGCATTTCTATTGACTTTTTCGATGTGCAATACATCAAAACAATCACCAAAGTTTAAAAATAAAATAGGGAAAAGAAATAAACATGGAACGAGAATTAGAGAGGTGCGTTTTTCTAATTTTATCTGTGTATTATTTATTTGCTTCTCTTTTGTCGTTCGTTAATATTGTATATTTCATGTGATTTTGACATAAGGGTTTATTTTCTGGTTCATTGCATTTGTTGCATTGCTTTCACATCAAAATTAAATAGAGAAATTGCAGGAGAAGAAACTCAAGAACAATGTCCCAAGAGGAGGTATGTATGTAACAATTACAAAAGGAACAACCTTTTTTTTGGTAAATTATATGCATATGAAACAATATATATCCATATTGCATAGTAGTGCATATAATATAAAGTTCATATTGCATATGTGGCTATCCTATGGGAGGTGGGTTTGAAATTTAGGGTTTGTCAATATTTTATGTACAAAAATCCAAGGCATATGCATATTGAATGTTTTGTGGTGGACAGAAGAAATTATCACCCGAGATGATGTGGGAATGACACATACTAGGTATCCTTCTGTCAGATGTGAATGGACAATGTATTGAAGAAAAATTCTTGGACTTGCACAGATTGACTGATAGTTCATTAACGAAGTAATACAGATACAAATTTAAAATAGTTAACTATTGAATTGAGAAAAAACACAATGGATTGCAAAACAAAAATAGAGTTTGGATTAGTTTCATTTGAAAAGAACAACACAAACAAATAAAAACCATTACACTTCATAGAATTGTGCTACGTACATTGCTCATTTCAATAATGGTTGCATGACTCTGCACCATGGATTATTCCTTCTTAATATGTTCTTGTCCTATAATTTTATGCTTATCTGTTAAAGGAAAACAAGATTTGGAAACAAGATGATCTTATTTATTTATATCTGTAACACTATCGCTTGATGCAATGAGTGTTATAGAGAATAAATAATGTAACGAACCCCATCATTACGACAACAAGCGACGCAAAACAAGTACAATATATATATATATATATATATATATATTGCGCAAGGCAAGTAATGTCAATAATACAATAAAGCATCGCATCTCGATGAAGAACAAAATGCACACACTACATGTCACATACCAACATAACAACCTAGAATACTATCACATCAATCAACTTGAAGAAACATACGCCATTCAATAAGATGAAGAATAAAAATGACTACTCGCCCGTCCTACCCTACAAAGGTTAGGACCTATAGGACACATAAGCAACACTCAAGCCCAGGTTCCCATCGATTTTGACCATTTAAGGTCTCCAGGATGGCGACTATTCTGAAGAACAAGGAGGTGTATACATCCTTCCTGACACAAGAACTACCACACCTCCTAAGCTAAAAGGAAACATCAAATCAAGAAAACAAAACAACATCAAATGACACAAGTAACTAGAACCTTCCCTGCGAGTGAGAGACAATCACATTAAACGTTACAGTACAATGTACAAAACCTCAATTATAATAAACAACATCATCCACATTAGGAGGCAAAAGACCCTAAGCCAGGTTATCATATGCTCTTCTTGATCAACGCACACAATGATCCAATATTAAGGAATCATGTCACCACAGTGCGACAAGCGCAATAGGAACCCATGCGCAAAAATAAAAAAATTCTAAACCTTCGACCAAACATAAAATCCAACATTGTCCAAAATCCAACTTGCACTGTCATACATTATACAAAACCATAATGAGAGCATTGTGTTCAATCTAGCTAAACGGAGCGCAATTTAACTACATTCAAGACAGGGTTAAAATTTTCAACCATATCGATGTATCTCATTACTATTTTACCATCATAAGACTATTCTAACACATTGTGTCATACCTCAACTAATATAAACTCATAAAAATACTTCCCTACTTTTAAAAATAAAACATGCTTCCTTTTAGGGCCGCCATTTTTCTTTCCATTTAGAGTTAGTTTTATTCGGGGTATGTCCCATGCACCCAAACATGTGAAGTCAGGTACGTAGCACCGTGGGGTCGAAGTTAGCAAGTGGTCAGTTGGCCCTTGGAAATAGGAAGGGATGTCATAGTCGAAACTTGTGTAAGTGGTATGGGTATGTATTTTCCAAAGAGTCAAGTCCTGCTTAGAAACCAGTCTCTACGTGCCCCAGGTCGAGTCAATTAGTTAATGGAAGTTGCATCGGCAAGTGCAGAAGCTATTATCAGTTCATCCTAAAGGCTGAGGGAATGAAAAATCACGGAGTTCGTATCATGCATGCCCTGCAAACATTATCACATGTATTCTACATGTGGGGATGTGCCATGGAAAATCTACAATTCGATTCAAAACATCCTGTTGCCATGAATTCACTGTTCTCCGACACGATTCCTCCTTCTTCTTGACTTTTTATAAATTTCAGATGCTTGACACTCATTTCAGTCATGAAACTAGGTCCAGACTTTGTTTGCAATTTCCCTTGCTAGTTCAAGTTGATCAAATTTCCCTCCCTGTACATTTGTCGGATACACCATTCACAGAATACATACTGGTCACACCATGGTGACCTCCCAATGCATGAGGAAAGGCGCGCAGAGAAGAAGAATTTCCAATTCCAAGCCCCAAAATGACTGGGAGTCATTCTCACCTATAGCATGCATTCCCAAGGACGCGAAAGGAGTTATCCTTTTACCCACAGAGATGATCAGATCAAACCATGCAGAACCTGAAGCAGAAAGACTTGCATAGGGAGGAAAGATAGTGGAAGCCTCGTCTCCTCTATAGAAAATACCTGGGAGAAGGTACAGGCTAAGGAAGAACAAGGAAGCTAGGGAAGCCCAATTTTTAGAAGCACCACGTACCTTATCGGTGCACTCATGCCCACCATCGGATTGGAGCCGGCTAGGGAATTGAGCCGTGAAAGCAGGAGAAAATCAAGGGAAATGGATACCACGGGAGAGAATGATCAAGAGCCATCTCAACAATTGAAGCAGGAAAACTTAACTATCACTAAACTCTACCAGGAGAACATGGAGTTGAGGCGGCAGCTAGCAACAAAGACTATGGAAGCGTCAGCAGCGCAAGGTCGCGAAGGGAAAGTGTCATGGCTAAAAATACAACTCAAAGAGGTGCAAGAAACCATTGTACAACTGCGAGAAGAAAAGAGGTTTTCTAAGGAAAGACATACAAATCATTCCAGAGAATGTGAAGCGGCCGAGAAGGAAGCCCGCGGAGCTCTCGCCAATGCGTAGAAAAAAAAAGTTTAGTTGGTGTTCATCTCTGCATCCACAAACATAAGAAAAATATTGCAAGTTTTTGAAGGACATGTTTCGCTAAATCACTCTACCATTTTGATAACGGTCGTGAAAATCAAACAACCACTTGTAGCACACATTTTTCCCAGCAAATGAGCACATAGAAGAAATCAAAGCCGTTATAGCAGATAGCGAGTTCCTGACAGACACCTGTCCGCTCAGGCATCTGACCAAAGGGAAATACTAACACATCTTTTCGTCATATCGAGACCTGACCGATGATCAGATCCTCGTGGAAAATTTGTGAATAGTCATGTGTAAACAAACATGATTATTGCCTATTTTTGGAAAGCACCATGCAAAGAGTCTCCAAAGCAGGGTAGCCCAAGTGACTCCCTTGTTTATATATTTCATCTTTTCTATGTAAGCCATGTTGGTTGGAAAAATTTGTAGACAATAACTATTGCATGTAATTTGAGTTTTTGATCGAAATTTAATGCAAAGGTCCTGTAACTTGATGAAAATATTCTAATTGTAGTAGTTGGATGTATTGCATCTCTTTCTTTGTGTATGTTCTTCTTGTCATCTTTATTCATATCTTTTTTCTGTCTATTTCAGAATGAATTTTTGAACATGTGGATTCGCTAAGCAGCGCCCCTTGTTTGCGCCACTTAAACAAAATGTTTTCTTCTAAAATCTAACTCTGAATTTTCCAGCGACGATGCTCCAAGTTACTTCCTATGTTTTCTCCCCACCACACATTACGATTTTACACTAAATATTGTTTCTCTCTTAGCCTTATCTTCTCAAGTTCAGTCACTGAGTCATTTTTCTATGTCATTTCCTCAAATCGACTCCATATCCAAAGTCTTACTTCTTGTGCCAATATAACCAGAACCCATTACATCAAAGGTGTTAAATCTAGCCATTGATTTCAAATCCATATCTGGAATGGAGACTACGCCTCCTGAGAGAGCCCTCTCCATATCCGAAAGGCTAGTTTCAGGTCTCAAAGATGGTTGAAAAAGTTACCTTCATCATATGTTTATCAACTGAACAGATTTACAGAGTGCTAACATTCTAGCATCGTTGTCGGGGACAAAATTCAATAGATTTTCCCTGGGAGAATGACTAACATTGTAGTTTGACTCCTAAGGGTAATAGAGGGACAAACATTTGTATCGGATGAAACCCTTACCCTGGCGACTCCAGTCCAAAAATACCAAAAGCTCCAAGTAGCACAGTTCAGGAACCTTGGCTCCGAAGACGATATATACCAGAGAAAATCCTGATCCAAACCCCACAGAGATTGTGTACGACCCCGAGAAGATTCTGTGCAAGAATAGAGAGAAAGTGTCGGACCCATTCTACTACCTGGACAGAAGCCTGTCCTTACCCAAAGATGACACATAGAGCATTGACGACTTTGAGTTTAATGAATTTTTTGAGCAAACTCTTTTCAGGTCTAAGTCGTAAACTAGCTTGGACGAAATTGTTTTTGACCCGAGGAAATTCCAAGCCCTAATATCAAATAATATCCCTCAAAGAGTGAATCCCCCCAGAGACATGGCTGCCAGATTCTCCCTCTTCATCTTATCAGCCCAACTACATGACTTGCCTTGGAATTACAACCAGAGAATCAGGCTCTATGACGTTGAAGGAAGTGTTTCTGCCCAGAGGCACCTAGACTAGTTTAATGATTTCATCGACCTGGAGGAGGTGGACTATGCAGATGAAAAAATCAGGCTATTTGCGTACATCCTTTCAGGAGATGTAATAAAATGGTTCAAATCCCTCCTGCCCACGAGCACTCGAGACTTTTCCACATTTGAGATGCCTTTCCTGAATAAATGGGGGGACAAGAAAAACCCTTTGTGGTTGTTAACACAATACAATAATATGAAGAAATAATTAGAAGAGAAAGTGCAATAATTCTCAGCCCTTTTCTTGAAGGTGTACAACTTAATCCCTATAGAGGTCAAGCCGCCCCTGGGGCTGCTCAGTTGCAGTAAGCAGATTCCTTTGACAGTCATTTCTCCCTATTATTGAGAGAAAGAATATCAATAAGTCTAGACGATATAATGAGTAACTCTGTCTAAGTCGAAGTAAACATGATGGCGTTGGGGAAAATAAAACCAAGGTTCAACCGAGGCGATAAGAGACCCCAGGGAGATGCACATCCATCGACATCACGGTTCTTAGACAACAAGTTCGACATGATTATGAAGACCATGGAGAAGATGATGGAGAGAATGTCCATGGGAAACAGACCTACTACCTGAGAACAAAACGACCCACAGCCTAGGAATCAGAACCTCAGAAGGGTTCAAGTCCTTCATATCAGATAGAGGGAACAGAAAGAGCATAGGGATTAAGGTGACCAACAGACAATACCTCCATTCCAAAACAACTATGCAGATGAGGACTTCGATCAAGCGTTTGAATACCAGATGCATTATTGCAATGACAAAAAAACGTGTGTGTTCTTGACAAAGAGAGAGCATGATCGGTACATGAGAAAAAATGACCAATTCATGTTGGAGATAGATGATGATATGATACTCGAAACAGATGATGTTCCATCTTGGGAGACAGGAGAGTTCAGGAAAGGCTATCAGAACGTTATCATGCAGTTCCATAAGAAATATAACCTTCGGAGAAAATACACGCTTGTCGAGCCGCAACAAACGAACCCCATAAGGAAACCTCCAGCGGACACCCTTTCCACAAGCCGATCGAGGTTGGACAGCGCGACTAATTATGCGACGGAGAAGGCTAAGTCGAAGGAGGAGGTCCCCAAGAAAGATCTGGATACAGGCTGGGAGGCAGGCGGAAAAGAGGTAGAGAAAGTTTGTCCCCCTTTCAATTTTGAACATGAGATGGCCAAAATAAAAATCTATGTCCCGTTTAATGAACTTATTAGAAATGGAGAGTATCGGGAGAAAATCATCAAAATGTTGAAAATGGGAGGGACCCCCGATACTTTGAATATTCAAGATGATCACCCCATTATCCTTTTTGGTCTGCGTGTTGAAGAGACAAATGATACAGAGGACGTCCCTTCATTCTACGTCAGTCTAGAGGTCCATGAAATGATCTTGCATAATTCCATGCTATATTCTAGCACATCGCACAACCTCATGCCAAAGGTGATCATGGATGAATTGGGTTTGGATATAACGAGTCCATACAAAGACCTTTTCTCTTTTGCTTTGAGGAAATTCAAGTGTTTGGGCCTCATCAAAGACCTAGTTGTGTCGTTGGCGCAAATCCCCTCAAAGAACATGGTTATGGACATAGTCGTTGCAGACATACCCCCAAAGTTTGGCATGCTACTATCAAGGTCATGGGCTGTGAAGTCAAAGGGCACTTTGCAGATGGATATGTCATATGCCACCATCCCTATTTTTGTCCATGAAAAATGATTGTACATAGAAGTATTGTTGAAATACATGGTAACTAGCTAGACGCAGCCAAATAACCATCCTATATACACCATCGACACTAAGGTTGGTTCTTCTATATTCTACAATGACCTGAGTTTCGAAGAGGAAGAGTCGACAGCCATCATGATAGCTGATGAGAAAACAGTGCAGCAAACGACAGAGTGCACCGACCCGAAAGACCATGCAGAAAATGGGGCATGGAACATGAGTTTTGAAGGTGCAGTTAGCAAAGAAGGGATCGAGGCTGACATATGGGTAAGCCCCCCTGAAGTGGGAACAAAGTTGCGCTCATACAAGATCGTGTTTGAATGCACCAACAACATGGACGAGTATGAAGCGTTGATTTTGGGCCTGAAAGTGTTGAAAGAATTAGGTGCAAAGAGGATAGCAGTGCGCGGAGATTCTGAACTGGTCATAAACCAAGTTAAAGGCATATATCAAACACGACACCCTAGGTTGAGAGCATACAGGAACTTGGCGTTGGACCTGCTTGAAGAATTTTCGAAGTATGATCTATCTGCTATCCCGAGGGAGAAAAACCAAATCACTGATGCTTTGGCCACCTCGGCCTCATTTTTCAAGATCCCCATCTTCCCCAACAAAAGGTGTGAAATTGAAGTCAAGCACAGGCCGACAGTGCCTGACAATATCAAATACTAGCAGGTGTTTGAGGACAGAAAGAAGGTAGAAAGATTTCTTCAGATGAGTGTCGAGTTCGCTAATACTCACATTGATGATGATTGCTACTGCAAAGAAGATGGGAGCGTAGATGCGCATAGTAACGATGAACCTTTCCAAAACCAGATTGTGGGAAGGGACATAATACAACTGAAAAATAACATTATTCCGAAGGGTTTAGTGTCGTTGTAAAAGTTGTTTGACGAAAATGACGTGGCTAAAAATCCCAAGATCACTGCAAGCAAAAAATACGTGGAAGACTGCAATATCGGGACTGAGGAGAACCCAAAAATGATAAAATTATCGAAAATGCTCAGTCCATAGGTCAAGCAAGACTACTTCAATATCACGAAGGACTTCCCAAACGTTTTTGCTTGGAGCTACGATGATTTGAAGGTGTACGACACCGATGCAATACAACATGTTATCCCTCTCAAAGAAGATCGGAACCCTTTCAAGCTGAAGCTGAGACAGATAAATCCCATATTATTGTTGCTGATCGAAAAGGAGGTAAAGAAGATTTTCAACGCTAAGATTATTGTTTCTTTTTTATTCTCTAAATGGGTAGCTAATTTGGTACCCGTAAGAAAGAAGAGCAACGAGATAAGACTATGCATAGAATTCCGAAATCTAAACAAGGTGTCTCTTAAGGACCACTACCCTCTTCCAAAAATGGACTATATCCTACAAAAGGTGGTGGGTTCCCACAAGATGTCCATGCTGGATGGTTTTATAGGGTATAACCATATCATGGTTCACCTAGATGACAGAGAAAAAACATCTTTCACAACTCCATGGGGAACGTTCATGTATGCTAAGATGCCTTTCGGTCTGATGAATGTTGGTGCCACTTTCTAGAGGGAAATGGACATAGCATTTGTCGAAGAAAAGGAAAAATTCATTGTAATCTATCTGGATGACATCACGATATACTCCGCCTCTAATAAGAAACACCTCTAGCACCTAAGGAAAGTATTCCAGAAATGCAGAAAGTTCAGCATATCGCTAAATCCAAAGAAATCACATTTCGAGGTGAAGAAGGCAAGTTGTTAGGACACATTATCTCCAAGGAAGGAATTAAGATAGACCCCAACAGGGTTGAAGGAATCATGAAGATTGACACCCTGCATAGTAAAAAAGAAGTGCAATCCTTCCTAGGAAAAGTAAACTTCTTGAGGAGATTCATCCTGAACCTGGCAGAAATCATAGAACACAGAACTTGCATGCCCAGGAAGGGAAACAAGATCAAGTGGAACCCGGAGGCCAAGAATTCTTTTGAAGATATAAAAGTGGATCTGACTAAGGATCTTATGCTAGCCAGCACGAACTTTATGAAAGATTTCATCCTGTTTTCATTTTCCTCAAAACACACTATTACCAGCATGTTGTTGCAGAAAGACGAGTAGGATTTTGAAAAACCCATAGCCTATTTCAGATGGACATTGCACGACACTCCACTAAGGTATGACATCATGGAAAAATAATCATATGCCTTAGTTAAATATTTGAAAGAGTTCAGGACATACATATTTCACTCCCATGTCATCGCTTATGTGCCCAGTAGCTCAATAAAGGATATCCTGACTCAACTCGACCCGGAAGGAAGGAGAGGTAAGTGGATAGCAGCCATGTTGGAATACGATCTTGACATCAAGCCTACAAAACTAATAAAGGGTCGGGGCCTTGTGAAGTTAATGGCGCAGTCTGACTATGACATTGTATGAATGAATTTCATCGTTGATCTGTCAGAATTCCCTCAAGAATAAAAGATTGTGCAGGCATCTCAGGAGTTCATTGATTCTCCATGGTATGTAGACATCATCTATGTGTTGGAGAATCTCCAGGCCCCTTAGGGCATAAGTAATACTAAGGCCATATTTATCAAGCTTAAAGCAGTTAATTTTTGCATCCTGGACAATTCACTCTACTGGAAAGACCCTGGGGAATATTGTCGAGTTGTTTGTTGGAGGATGATGCAAAGCGGGCCATACAAGAATTTCACAAAGGTGACTGCGGAGGACACCACTACTGGAAAACCACCGTGCAAAAAATCCTGAGGGCAGGTTACTACTGGCCTACAATCTTCGCTGATATGTATAAAGAGGTCTCCAACTACCACAAATGTCATATTTTCGACGGGAGAATAAAGCTGTAGCCCCTACCACTAAAGTTGATCTCAGTCGAAGCAACTTTCATGCAATGGGGTCTAGATTTCATAGGAGAAATAAATCTGCCATCCTTCACACAGCACAAATGGATACTCATGGCCACCGACTATTTTATGAAATGGATAGAGGCAATCCCCACAAAGCAATATACTGACACAGTCATCATCCAATTCCTGGAGACAAACATCTTGTCAAGGTTCCGATGTCTCGTCAAGATCATAACAGACAATGTGGCCGCATTCAAGTTTAAGAATATGGAAACATTTTGTCAGGATTATAATATAACCCTGGGGAATTCTTTGGTGTACTATCCACAAGGAAATGGGTTAGCATAATCCTCAAATAAGAGCCTAACCATGATCATCAAAAGACTCCTGCAAGACAATAAGAAATCTTGGCAGAAAAAGCGTATCAATGTGTTGTGGGTAGATCGGGTCACCACCAAGAAGTCCATCTCAACGTCGCCTTTCTAGATCGTATACGGCACAGACGCCATCTTCCCTACCTCACTAGTGCCACTAGTTAGAAAGTTGTTGCAAGAGAAGGAGGTTGATCCGAATGCCACACAGAGGAGAATAAATCAGTTAATTCACATGCAACAGGCGAGGGAGAAGTTGTACGATCGATCACAGCTCCATCAGGAGAAGATAAAGAAATCCTTCGAAAAGCATTCTAAGTAGGAATATTTTTATATTGGATATCTGGTGTTGAGATGGGACGCGAGAAATGAAGATAAAGGGAAGCACGGAAAGTTCGACCACCTTTGGACAAGCCCTTTCAAAATCAACACGTACTATTGGAACAATGCTTATTTCCTAGAAGGATTAAATGGATAATGCCTTGGTTGGGGGCCTGTAAATGACAGGTTCCTCAAGCATTATCTGATGAAATAAAATATGTTTAAGTCATTTTTCATTGTAAATAGTCATTCTAGTTTTTTTTGCATCGAGCTAGTAGGTCAGCAGAAAATTGAAGCCCGAAGTGAAGGCCCTAATTTTATGCTGAAGTTTTAGAAGCTACGTCCATAGGATTAGTTTGTTTTCTTTCTATCATTTATTTCTCTCAATGTCTAAAGGTCAAAAAATTCCCAATGGTCAGGCACATGGTCTATTTTTCTTTACTACCTTGCGGGGAGGATAACATCCCCGTTGGAGCCAGCTATTAGAGTCACCATTTTTGTTTCCATTTAGAGTCAGTTTTAGTCGGGGTATGTCCTATGCACCCAAACATGTGAAGTCAGGTACGTAGCACTATTGGGTCGAAGTCAGCAAGTTGTCAGTTGGCCCTTGGAAATGGGAAGGGATGTCAGAGTCGAAACTTGCATAAGTGGTACGGGTATGTCTTTTCCAAAGAGGCGAGTCCTGTTAAGAAACTAGTCTCTACATGCCCCAGGTTGAGTCAAGTA
Source organism: Picea engelmannii (assembly GCA_009831015.1). Lineage (NCBI taxonomy): Eukaryota > Viridiplantae > Streptophyta > Pinopsida > Pinales > Pinaceae > Picea > Picea engelmannii. Next base: position 1,096,668 of record ML777443.1, on the reverse strand, counting down.
GTTAATTAAAGTAGCATTGGCAAGGGCAATATCTATTATTAGTTCATCATGAAGATCGAGGGAATGAAAAATCGCAGCATTCGTATCATGCATGCCTTGCAAACCTTATCGCCTATATTCTACATGCGGGGATGTGCCATGAAAAATATGCAATTCGATTCAAAACATCCCGTCACCATGAATTCACTGTTCTCCGGCATGATTCCTCCTTTTGCCTGACTTGTTATAAATTTCATATTCTTGGCACTCATTTCAGTCATGAAACTAGGTCCGCACTCTGTTTGCAATTTCCCTTGCCAGTCCAGGTTGATCAAATTTCCCTCCCTATACATTTGTCGGATACACTGTGCGTGGAATACATACTGGTCGCACCATGGCGACCTCCCAAAGTATAAGGAAAGATGCGCAGAGCAACAAAATTTCCATTTCCAAGCCCCAAAATGATTGGGAGTCATTCTCACCTGCAACAAGCATTCCCAAGGATGTGAAAGCAGTTATTCTTTTACCCACAGAGACAATAAGATCAAACCATGCAGAACCTGAAGCAAAAATACTAGTGTAGGGAGGAAATACAGTGGAAGCCCCGTCTCCCCTACAACAAATACCTCGGAGAATGGGTAGGCCAAGGAAGAACAAGGAAGCTGGGGAAGTCCAATTTTTAGAAGAGTCATGTGCCATATCCTTGCCTGAAGAACTACTCATGTGCACCATCCGACTGGAGCCTACTGGGGGATCGAGCCGTGAAAGCAGAAGAAAATCAAGGGAAATGGATACCACAGGAGTGAATGATCAAGAGCCATCTCAGCAATTGAAGCAGGCAAAGCTGGCTATCACTGAATTCTACCAGGAGAACATGGAGTTGAGGCAGCAGCTAGCGACAAAGACTATAGAAGCATTAGCAGTGCAAGGTCACGAAGGGAACGTGTCATGGCTAAAAAGACATCTCAAAGAGGCGAAAGACACCATTGTACAGCTGTGAGAAGCACCAAGGCTGTCAGAGGAAAGACATACAAAGAATTCCAGGGAATGCGAAGCGGCCGAGAAAGAAGCCCGCGTGGCTCTCACCAACGCACAGAAAAAACAAGTTTAGCTGGTATTCATCTCTACATTCACAAACATAAGACAGATATTGGAATTTTTTGAAGGATAAGTTTCCCTAAAGCACTCTACCATTTTGATAACAGTCGTGAAAATCAAACAACCACTTTTCGTGCACAGTTTTCCCAGCAAATGAGCGTGCAACAGAAATCAAATTCGTTATAGAATATAGCAAATTCATGGCAGACACATGTCTTCTCAGGCAGGGTTATTAGGGATGTTAGAATTCCCACGTACTCTTGCACTAATATGCTCGCGTCAAATTGACGATCCATGATCTTCCTTGATCCAACGGACTAGAATACATCGCAACTTCGAGTTTCGGGAGCTTGGTTGCTCCAATGATCGAATCTCCCGATGTGTGAATTCCTGATCTCGCCAATCCGACAGTCGGGGAGGGCCCCAATAGATTCTTAGATCTATGGTCCTGATCACGTCGTAATTTCAAGTTTCGGGAGTTTAGTTGCACCAATATGCAAACCTCCCATTGTGAAAAGCTTGGGAAGTCTGAAGGGGTCGAGGAGTTAACGCCCACGTTCCTTCCTCAAATCTAATGGTTGCGATAGACCATGGATCTTCCCAAACAGATCTAGTCTGTTCAACTACCAAACGAAAGGATACTCCCTTTTAATACTTGAATTTCTCGCTATCCCTCCCGAGCTTCGTCGGTCATGAAGGATTTAAGAGCATTACTCTCTTTCTCCTAGACTTAACACATAGAGGGATCTTTGACGCAACTATTGCTCTCCTTCATCAAGTCTAAGACTTAAGTGGTTCTGGGTTTCTGCTTACCTCACAGAGATCCTGTGAATATCTACACTACCTCTCCGACACGTAATAGACTCCGTCCTCGCAGGGATTGCGGGATCCAACCTCCGCATTCAGGGAAGTACTCACTCGACTCTAGAACGGTGATGTATTTCCCTGGGGAAATTTCCTTCGAGTGATTAAATTGGGGCGCATGGAACTCCAAGCGAAATTATAGGCTCTCAAGGAAACAAATGCATATTCATAACTTAATCATTTAATACATAGAAAGAAACCTTTATAGACATGTAAATATTGGCGTGCATCCATTATTTGCAGTTCAAAATCATAAGGCAAGAAAACACATATCAGAACCATAGAGTGTGATGCGACTACTAAAATGGGTGCTCATTTCCACCCAAAAAATAGGCTCATTCACTCCCAATGGATTTATCATTGGCCACCCCTGAGCTTAAGCCACGATTATTTGAGATTCTATCTCTTACTTCCATCTCAACGGATGTTCGGTATGAAGGTTACTCTCCTTCTCCCAATATAGAAAACTAGATCAGAATGAAGGTTACTCTCCTTCTCCCGGTTCAATCTCTAATTTATGTGATCAAAACTTATTGTTCCTCCTTCAGTCCTTCCTCAGACCCGAGAGTTTTTGCTCCCATCTCTGCATTCTTCTCTGCCTGGTCTCCCTCTGTCCACCATGCTTCCTTTCTTGCATCCCTCAGCAAGATTGTGTGTGGACCGAATCCTCCAATCCATGGTCAGGTCCGGAAGCCTTACCGATGGGAAATTTTCCCCATCCCTCATTAACTCTTGAGGAGGCCTTCCCACCTACCAGCCTAACGGGAATTCATTCCTGGTCAGAGGGTTGTTCTGATCTGAGAAAATTAATTCCAGCATGGTACTCATCCAGTGAAGGTTAACGCAACTATTACTAGTCCCCTCCACCACCTTTCATAGCATTTCGTGGTCTCTCTCTTAGCACATCCCCTCTTTCATCGAACTCCTACACAAGGTCCATCAAATCAAACATTCACACTTTAAATTTTTCCATAGATCCTCAACCCATATAGTTATATTTACAAACTGGGGGAAAGATGGTGTTACAATTCCCTCCCCCTTAAAGTAATCATCGTCCTCTATGTTCTATCTATCAACATGATATGTATGTACAGAAGTAAAAAAAATCGGATATGTCTGTCTCATGGCATATTTTATTTCCCACGTAGCCTCATCTGGGCCAAAGTGTTTACATTGCACCTTAACCTGTGCAATGATTCGATTCTTGAGTGAGTTTTCCTTTCTGTCTAATATACATTGGGGTTCTCGCAAGAATTATCCCTCTGGCTCCACCTGGATCACAGACCAGTCAATTATATGATTAGCATCATGTACATATTTCATCAATAATGAAACATGAAAATAATTAGGTGCCTTTACAGTGGGAGGAAGTGCTAGCCTATAGGCTACAGGTCCCACTCTATCTAAGACTTCAAAGGGTCCACAATACCGAGGTGCCAACTTGGCACAGGCTCCCATTCTCAAGGTACTCTTCCTGGGTATAAATCTGAGATAGACATGGTCTTCGGTCTCTAACTCTCTGAGAGTTCTCTTTCTGTCGGCGTAACTTTTCTGTCTATCACGAGCAATCTTCAGATTTTGTCTTATCTGAACCACTTGTTGTTCCATTTCTTTCAGCATGTCAGGTCCGATTGAAATTATGTCCACTGGATTGCTCCAGTTGATTGGAATCTTGCAATAGAATATGCATATTAGATATAACATTGATAAAATTGAGAGTGACAATATTTAGCCAACACAAGAAACACTCGTCATAAATATTCATCCATTGTAAATAATGTAATTAGAAAATTTCTCCTAATGATTTTTTTCAATAAGGAATTATTTGCAAGGTTGGTATACTTTTCCATGAAAAAAATGAATGACTTGCCAAACTTGAAATGGACATTGAATACAATATTCTCTTACCTTTATAAACTCTATGATAAATATCATATCCTTAAAGTTTTCCCTGGTTACAACTTACATGGTTTGAACAAAAAAAAATTACCGTAACCATCTTATGTGGATTCATTTTTCTTGAACGCGATGTTCATTAGAGTTGTTTCTAGTAGTGTTATGTTAATAAAATTTATTGTGTGTCATAGATCCATGTAATGGAATAGTGATTTATAGCCAATTGGTTATTGAGGATAGTGTGATATTGGATAGCAAAATCAAAGTTGTAGTAGAGAAAGCAATGGTGTTATTCTAGATCCTAAGCTTTCATGTGTGTCACGGAATCTTGGATCTACACAAATATGGAATCCATTTTTTCCTATGCATGTCTGGGATTGGTAAATGGATCATAATGTGTAGATTCATTATTGYGYGTGTCAYAATGARAGTCARTGTCAAAAGATTCATCYGTTGTRATACCAATAKTTTGAGGATTACTTAGTGTGTYTGATTTAATCKCTTTCTTGGTGTGTKYRAGATGARMATCATATRGATTGGTGTGTTTGAGTTAABATARATRAATTTRTTATTGTGTTYRATTTKATAGTTTKCTTGGTGTGTCATMSYTGAATGGAGGATATCTTGGTGTGTCCGAGATGAAAACTAGATGACCCCAATTATGGTGTGTCCAAGTTGGGAGGTTTGGTCTATATGATGAATATGTGAGTGCAACTTAAATAGAACATTTGGATGTGCATCCTCATGTTTGAGCACATAAGTTGAACTAACCACTAGATCTTTCTTGAGCATTAGGGAAACTGCTGCATGTCCATATGGCATAGTCAAGTTGGATATTTGAAATGACCACCTATTGAATTTCCCCAAAGGGGGATTTTATTCACCTATATAAGGATTTTTATAACACTTGGATGAGGTTGTCATGTGTTGGTTGAACTCTCTATGAGTGGACTATATGTTGTTTGTGGACTCAGGGTGATGATATGGGATCATAAATCTGTATACAAGTTGTTATGTGTGTCAAAATGAGGTAAGACTCAAGGGTCAAGTGTTAGCAAAGATTTGTTGCATTTGTTGCAGTATTTAGCTCTTGGAATGTTGATGGAATTGGTTGCACATCCAAGGGGATTCCATCAATACGTTGAATGATCCATGTACATAAAAGACTTCCTATTACAAGTACTTGTTAAGGGAGAGTATTGGAATTATTAAGTCCTACCTGTCTTATAGCTTCATATGTGATATTTGATCATATAAGAAGATTGTGGATTTTCTTGTATTGGTCATTGTAATGTAAACTTTGTATCTACTTTAGCACTTTTTATTCCAAGAGGTTAATAGATTAGTTTGCTATGAGAGATTCTCTCCGACTTGTTAGCTCCTAGTTTGGTGTGTAGTTGAGATATTCTCTCAAATAAGTTGTTCCAATGCTAAGATAGTGTGTCTATCTTAAGGAAAATATTGATGTGTTTATATGTGTATTATTACATTGATTAAATTTTTTTTCCTTTGGAAAAACCAATTTCATTGTTATTCAATATTGAATCAAAGGAAACTTCCCAAAACTTCCCAAAATATAGATAATTCTATTTATGCTTTGAGACAATCCAAAAAGAACTATGTCCTTCATACTATTTTGTGACATACCACATAATTATAAGTCTCTAATAATGTCCTCATTGATAATAAACCTTACAAAAGATGATTTTTTCATAAATTTACAAAACTATGACAATGTTCCTGACAAAAACAAAAGAAACACACTGTCCCTAGACTTAGAAGATATAAAATTGACCATAGATTATCAGAGAATCCTTGTAGACCTCCTCGAAATGGAGCCACCTAGGATTCTCTAGTGTTAGTTTTGAAAGGTAGTATTTCATTGAATTGAACTGTCTATGGACATGTAGACCCTTCAACCATCTGAATTGAATTTTTAGTTCCTGAATCTTCACCTTTCATGGCCTTAAGTTGAGTTCTTCCAGTTGAGACTTCCCATCCAGCCAGTCTATGAAAACCTTCGAGTCACCAACCACCATTAAATATTCAATGTGGCATCCATTTTCAATAGAGACGAGGGCCCATAATCCAAGAAGTTTTGTCGTAGTATTAGTGCCAACACCAACAACAAAATGTTCTTTGAAGAAATGTTTGGTTTTGAACTTCAATCCAATTCATACACCACAAATGTCTCTTTCTGAAGCACCATAAAAGAACCCAATAGGATTATTATCAAAATAAATTGGGTTCAAAATGAAATCAATGCATTCACCTTTCTTTGGAATGGGAAAATTCTTGATAGCCAACACTATTCTTGAGTTGGTGGCCACATCATTCCTAGCCCAATCCTAAAACAAGATTTTGTTCCTATAATGCCAAATTCCTTAGAGAAAAATAAAAGGAACTACCTTATGTCTAGAAGATGAAATAAACGAGCTATGAATATTTCTTTCTAAAGTAGGCATGTTCTAAGATCCCTCTAATTTTATTTTATTATAGACATTTTCCCAGATAGATTGTGAAATTGAACACTGAAAAAACAAATGCATTGTATACTCTTCTTCATTCAAGCAGAGAGTGCAAACATAGGGACCTATACCCCCCTTGAGTTTATATATTACCCCAGTGAGGACACGATCCTATAAGAAGAGACACATAAAGAGAATTAACTTGTATGGAAGATTAACTTTCCACAATGATTGGTAATACCAAACTGGATCCTCCACCACATCCTAAGTTGTAAGAGCATCATAAGCTAATTTGGCAGTCACTATTCCTAATGAATTATTCCATGTCTAGACTAAGAGGTCTGCATCACTTTTAATAGTAAAACCACTATTCATTAACATTTCCAGATAGATAGACCATTCAATAGCCAACTCACCCTCCAATCCAAGGTCCACTGCTGAAAGCCAATCTTGTGTATTAGAAGAATTTAAAGAAGATGTGTATGTGATATGTGCCAAGGAGCATACATATAGGTCATTCAAATGTCGAACCAGAGCATCTGGCATTTTGTACATGTGATAACAACATATGAAAGGTTCTTGTCCAATATGAACCCTAGTCCCATTCCCAACTGACCATGCCAGCCACCTATTCACTAGATGCAAAGAACCCATAAAATTCTTTCAAAATTTAGAAGCAACGGGAAACTTGTTATTATCAATGCACAACCAAAATACAACCTCAACACCTTTCAAGTACTTTTTGATCAAAACCTTGCTCCATGGATAGAGTCCAAACAACCCCCCACAAAGGGACTTTGCATCCAGTGCTTTTTCAAACCCGTTCAACTTCTGAATTCCCCATCCTCCCAAATCCTTTGGCCTTGTAATCAAATCCCAAATGGCTAAATGAAACCCAATGGGTTTTTTAGCACCTTTCCATAGGAATCTAGAGAATATTTGATTGATGTTATCAATAATATTCAAATCCACCTTTTCTAAATAGAGCCAATAAACCAACATATTTTGTAAAACAGAGTTGACTAGAACCAGTCTACCACCCAGGGAGATCCATCTACTCATCCAATGTCCAAACTTCTTCTCCACTTTCTGGAGTAGCCAATGCCAATCGTTTACTCTATAATAATTAGGTTTCAGAAAAAATCCAAGGTATTTCATCCTTTGATCCAAAGGAGAAACAAGCATCCCAAATATCTCTACTACTCTATTTTTAAATGTGTTTAACCTGCACATAATAGATATAGATAGAAAATACCACACACATTTGCAGAGAGAAATTGACAAAGAAGAAGAAAGAGATAAATAATGGAAGAATTCTCATTAACTGTATGAATAATAAATAATTTGCGCATGATATACTCTATATAACTCAACCAATGTGCACTGGAGGTGAATCCAATGCACCATAGTGGTGGTCTAGAGTGATCTAGACACAAACCAAAAATTACAGGAGTGAACTGCTAGCTAGTCTAGTCTCTCGGGTAGTTACGAGAGTGAAATGCCACCTAGCTAAGTTAACTAGTCTACCAGTCTTCAGTTAACTGACTGAAACAGAGTGAAGTGAGGAGGAGATTACGAAATCAAGGGTAATGCGCTAGTCTGGTGATGATCCCAAGGACAATGTGCATTAGTTGGTGATGATCCCAATGTTGCATCGTGACAAAACCAACGCAACATCTAGACTCCACTCAACTAGTCAAACTGAAGTGAAAACTAAAGAGAATAGTCTCCCTAAACTTTAGTAGACTAGATAAAGACTAATAAACATAGGAAAAACCTTAGGAAAAATAAATCCTAGGTGTGTGTGAAGTAACTCCAACACCCCCCCTAAACATCACTATGGTGAAAATAAAGAATGGGTCCTTGTAATGAGGCCATGTTAGGTACCCAAATACAAAAAGTACACTGAAATAAAGTGAGGAATGAAGGAAAACGTCATGGGAAAACCCCCCACTAAAGGTACAATGTATGTAAAAATAAGAACTAATAGTTGCTAGGCAATTGTGTCCTTCACTCCAAGACGAATTCGCACAGAATGGAACTTCTGTTCCGTGAAGGTATTGCTGAAGATGCTTATCGTTTGTTCTGCTGAAGGACATAATTGTAGGTCGATGATGCCCTCGTGTACTAAGTCCCGAATGTAGTGCATTTGGATCTCTATGTGCTTCATTTGTTTCCTTTGAACTGGATCTCTACAGAACTTCAAATTTCTCTGGTGTTCACACTAGATGACGATCAATCGATGAAACTGAATGTCCAACTTAGTGAGAAAAATGTTGTAGCCACATAGCCTGAATGGTTATGTTAACTACCCCTCTATACTATGCCTCTGCAATAGGAACCTTCTTCTTGCTTGACCAACAGATAGGCCCGAAACCAAGATTGAGTGAGTAACCATATGTAGACTTGTGATCAGTGTTATCTCCAGCCCAATCATAATCAGTGAACCCGATGAGATCTAATGTATATTCTGTTGCATAGTGAATCCCAAAAGTGATGGTTCCCTATACTTATAGAAGGATACACTTTGCAACTTTCCAATGTAGCTCATGCAACTCCTGCATGAACATGGATATTTCATCAACTAAATAGGAGAGGTCTGGTCTGGAGTGTGTGAGATACAACAAGCTCCCCACTAGTTTTTTGTACAGTGTGTTGTCAACCAGTGGAGAGTCCCCACCAACCTCAAGTTTGAGTCCTGATAGGAAAGGAGTCGGAGCAGATTTGCAGTCTATCATGTGAAATCTCTCAAGGATATCTTGTGCATACTTCGTCTGAGATAGTTTGATGCCTGATGCATCCTGAATGATCTCAATTCCAAGGAAAAATTGTAGCGGACCCATGTCCATCATCAATAACTTGTCACGTAGAATCCTCTTGATTGTAGCAATCGCTGAAGTCGAGAAACCGGTGATCAGTAAATCATCAACGTACAGAACTAAGAGTAGAAGTGAGTCAGTCATCTTGAGCATGTAGACATTCAGGTCTAATTTACAATGTACAAATTTTTGTGACAATGGGTAGGAGTCCATCTTGGCATACCATGCCCTCGGAGCCATCTTGAGGCCATAAAGATATTTCTTCAGTCGAAATACCAAAGAGGAATCCTGCATAAATCCATGGGGCTGCTCCATATAGATATGCTCAAAGAGATCACCATGAAGAAATGCATTATTCACATCCATATGATGGACTTCCCATCTCTTGGTTGTCACAATGTAAAGTGCCAAATGTATGGAATTCGTCTTCGCTACTGGATTGAAGGTCTCATCATAGTCAATGTCATGCACCTGCTGAAATCCTTTGGAAACTATCCTGGCTTTGTATCTACTAATATGTCCATCCACTGTGCTCTTGGTCCTGTAGACCCATCTGCACTTGACAATTTTCCTTCCGGAAGGAAGGGGAACCAAATCCCAAGTCTGGTTCTCGAGGAGGGAGTTGTACTCCTCCTGCATGGAAGATTCCCAAAAGGGATTTTCAGCAGCCTCACTATAAGACTATGGATCTGAAGACTGAACCAAGAAAATATGCTTGGAGGGAAATGGTTTAGTGGAAGTGAGTGCAATAGGAGGCTTCTCAAAATCATATTGAGTCCTCCTAGTGTTGGCTGGATCACCAACAAGATCCCCTTCATCCTGAAGAGTAGTATGGGCCCACTTGGGCCTCTTCTCTGGCTATGCATATGCATTTGGATGCACTGAATATGCATCTGACTGTACTGAATCTATCTCTGGATCATCATAATCCTCTAAATTAGAACTCTTGTGTGAAGAAGAGTCGACATGTTCATGCTCATCATATTGGACATGTGGAAGAATGAAGGTGCCTGCATGCAGCTGTTGAGGTACATGTGAGACACTTTCCTGGAATTGGACACTTCGCTCAATGATGAGCCAATCTGAGGAAATATCAATAAGTTTGTATCCCTTCACACCCTAGGGGCATCCAACAAAGATAAAATCCATGCTCTATGGATCAAGTGCATTCCTCTTTTTAGAGGGAATCTGGGCCCATGCACGTGAACCAAAAAGAGGAAAGTGGGTCACTTCCGGTTTGAGGCTGCTCCAAGCCTCGAAGGGGCGTCTTATCCTTGACATATCTATGGGGAGATATGTTTTGGATGTAGGTTTCAAAATTAATTTCTTCAGCCCATAATCTCTGTGGAAGTGACTTTGCATGTAACATGGAAGATTCCATCTCTTTTAGAGATCTGTTTTTCCGCTCAAAAACTCCATTTTGCTGCGGAGTATAAGGAACTGTGTGCTATAATTGAAGCCCTGCCTCATGAAAAATATTTTGTATCTCATGATTGACATACTCTCCCTCCTTATCAGTTCATAGGACTTTGATTTTCTTTCCTAACTACGTCTCAACCAGGGCTTTGAAATCTTTTAGGTGTTGAAAGACTTCTGATTTTTTCCCATGAAATTAAATCCATGTGAAACGTGAGAAATCATCAACAAAAAAAATAACATACCTCGCTTTTCTAATTTATGGATTTGGAAAAGGTCCCATGAGGTCACTATGGATCATATCTAAAGGAGAGGAAGCTATTTGAGTTTTTCCTTTGTCGAATTTATCTTGAGGGTGTTTTCCAAGAACATGTCCCTCACAGATTCCTTTGGAGAAATGGATGTCTGGTAGGCCATCAACCAATATTTTCTTTCTAAGTTGTTGCATGTTTCTAAAATTCAAATGCATGAACCTTTCGTGCCATTTCCTACTCCTTTCATCAGCATGGGTAAGTAGTAAAGAAGAATCTGGTTCAATAAATTCAGAAAATGTATACAATCTAGATTGATGATTTACCTCACCGGTAGCAACCCTGGAATTCGTATACATGTCATATATGTCCACTGCATTAGGTTTGAAAATGAATTTCTTTCTGGTTCTGGAATTCTTCATCTGATACACAGAGAGAATATTGACATAAATTTTGGGAATGTGCAACACATTCTCGAATCTTCCATTGGTGAGTTCAATCCTTCCTTTGTCGGTGACCTTGACTGGAGAGTTTTCCCCCATCAGAATAGGAGGAAATTTTCATGCATCCAATGAATAATAGACTTCTTTTGTGGAATCCATGTGATATGATTCTCCTGAATCTACGATCCAAGCATCGAGAGAGGAGTTGATGGCAATCAACGCATGGCTAGAATTGCCTTTCTTTAGATTCTAATCTTCTGGCTTCTTCTTCTTGGCACCCTTGGGGATGCGATATCCAAGTTTTTTTTATTGAATTATTTGAGTCATTAGATCTACTTTTTTATGCATGCATGCAGATTCTAGATGGAATCCTTTATGGTAGTATGTGCATTTATGCCCTTTTCTTCCCTTTCCACCCTTGGATCTGGAGGCATCGGTGAAGGGTTTTGACTACCCTTCCTTCTTTGAATTTGCATGAACTTTCCTTTTTTATTTATCTTTAGATTTCTAATATTTATGGATTCCATCTTGCACAGTAAGTGCATGCACCTTTAGACCTTTGATTTTTCCCATGTTGATGAGCTTGGTTTGCTCTTGTGTCAGGGATTCGATAAATTCCTCACGAGAAGGAATCTTCTAGGTAGCTTCAAAGGTAAATTTGACTGAAATAAATGTGGATATGAATAGAAATAATTCAGGACCAAGTTTGGAGAGAATGGTGAGAACCATTTGTTTCTTCCCCTTATATTTATCAACCCCGCAAGCTTTGAGTTGCGACAGTAAATCCTTGTATTTTGGAAATAAATCTTGGAGGTTGTCGAATCTTTTTGGATCCAATGTGAGCAATTACACCTTGAGAATGTGTCCCCTCATCTCATATTGTTTTCCAAATATCCCTTCCATGGTGTCTAGGCTTCATTGGGGGTTTTACAAGAAGATATGTGAAAAAGGATATTGGGAAAAATGAGACTGCAAATTGTTCTGAATGCTTCATCCATTTGATTTAGATACTTGGATTTTTCTATGGATGATGTTGGTTTTGTCTCTGTATTCATTTCTAACCTGTACAATACTATTCTTTGAATATGCATAACCATCTTCTCCTTCCATTCAAATAAGTTGTAAGGTGTAAGAATGAATTCTTTTGGGAATTCCATTTTTCTGTTGTCTTCAATCTTTGGTACCTGTAAAAATAATTTGGTGTATCTTTGGTTAGGAGTATGTCAACTTTGATAATATGTAAATGTGTTGAACTGGCATAGAATATATCTATCTATAAAATACCACACACATTTGCAGAGAGAAATTGAGAAATAAGAAGCAAGAAAGAAAGAATGGAAGAAGTCTCATTAACCATATGAATAATAAATAATTTACACATTATATACTTTGTATAGCTCAACCAATGTGCACTAGAGGTGAATCCAATGAACCATAGTGGTATTCTAGAGTGATATGGAAACACACTAGGAGTTACGGAAGTGAACTTCCACCTAGTCTAGTCTCTCGGGAAGTTACGAGAGTGAACTGCCACCTAGCTGAGTTAACAAGTATACCAGTCTTCAGTTAACTGAATGAAACATAGTGAAGTGAGGAGGAGATTATAGAATCAAGGGTAATGTGTTAGTCTAGTGATGATCCCAAGGACAATGTGCATTAGTTGGTGATGATCCCAATTTTGCATGGTGACAAAACCAATGCAACATCTAGACTCCACTCAACTAGTCAAACTGAAGTGAAAACCGAATAGAATATTTTCCTAGAGGAATATTCTCCCTAAACTTTAGGATACTAGATAAACACTAATAAACATAGGAAAAACCTTAGAAAAAAGAAATCCTAGGTGTGTGTGAAGTAACTCCAACACTATTAAGAAAATCATCATTTAAATTATGAGAGAGGAAACATGGTTTTTAACAATTGATTTCCATACCCAAGGCCTAACAGAAGCTTGTTAGAATATTTTATAGGGAAAGCCACTCTTCAATAGAACCAGAGAAAATAATTAAAACATCATCCAAAAAAAAATGAGTGATGATGATACCTTTTTCAACCTGGATACCCTTGAATTTCCCACCTGTACAAGCCTTTTTTCAAAATTCTACTGAGACTTTCCACCACCAACAAGAATAGTAAAGGTGAGAGGGGGAAGCCTTGTCGCAGTCCTCTATGAATTTTGAAGAAATCGGTCGGAGTTACATTAACAAATACAACATATTTATCACTAGAAACACATCCCATTATCTATTGTATCACCTCCCATTTCAGGCCAATTTGAATCATCATCATCCGAAGGTAGTGCCAACTAACCTTATCATAAGCTTTCCTAAGATCCAAATTTATAATGAGAGATTTCATTTAACTAGTTTTGACTGTGTGCATACACTCCTGAGATAGCCCAACATCATCAAAAATCAACCTGTCTTTTAAAAACCCAAATTCTCCGATGAGATACTAGAAGCCAACTTGCCTTTTAACCTATTGGCATTAATTTTCGAAAAGAATTTATATACAAAATTACAAAGTGCAATGGGTCTAAAGTCATTAAAAGAGGCAGGCTTCAAATGTTTTGGGATAAGGGCCACAAAGGTGGAATTCAATAATCCAATGAATTTTCCAGATATTTTGGATTATTCAATAGCCCCTAGGAGTTCATTCCCCATAATATCAAATAAATGTTTGAATAGTTCCTGGGTCCACCCATTAGGACCAGGACTTTTGTCATTTGGCATTCTTGAAATAGTTTCCTCTACTTCCTCTAGAGTAACCTATTTCCCCACTTCATCACTTTCCTCATCTGTGAAAATATGAGGCACATCCTTTATAACAATGAATTGAGTAAGTGTATCCTCCTTATCTTCTTCTTTGTACATAGTCCTGAAAAACTTAAAATAAACAGACCTAAGATCAACCCATGAAGTCAAATTGTGGCCTTCTAAATCAGTTAATACCCAAATAGTATTAGTCAACCTTTTCTGTTCAGCAAATTTATGAAAATACTTAGTCTTCTTATCCCCACTTTGGAGCCAAATGGATTGACTTATAAGACTCCATGTTTCTTCATCCAACCTTAAAATATCCACTTTCCACTTCTCTAAGGAACTAATAAGTTCTTTATCTGTTATAGAGAATAATTGAGAAGGAAAATTTCTAAAGATCTCTCCCAATTTCATGTCAATCTAACAAATTTCATATTTTATCTTCTTATTTTTCTCAATCAAAAAATTTATCACTTCTTATTTGAGTTTTTTAAGCTTCTCGACTACTAACCTCATCGCTAAATTGTTCTCCCACTGAGCCATAGAACTCCAGCTTGATCGGACTAAAGTGATGAAATATTGTTCATTCAACTAGGCCTTATTAAATTTGAAGGGAGAGAAGGTCTGATCAAAGGACTCATCAATTTGAAGACAAATAGGATTATGATATGAAAGTGTTGAGTTTAAAGTCCATGACCTGCATCTTCCCAAGCTCCCTAACATCCCTTCATTTATGAGGAATATTAGGGCAGGGAGGGACAACGACCAAACCAACAGATGTGAACATGTTTGGAAAATAAGTAGACACAGGATCCAACCTAGCATGATCACCCCATACATCCCTTAAAGTCATTGTAAGGTTCAATTCGCTACCAATGATTAATCCCCCTTCCATAAGAAAGCCACAGTCCAGCAAGGGATTCCAAAAGTTCACTCTATCCTTATATGGGCCATAGAAATTTAGTATTATGACCTTCTTAGTGACATCTTTCAGCCGACCCTAAAGAAGGATACTTGCATTGGTGGCAAAAGCATGCACGTCATCACTTCTAGGGTTCCATCTAGAGAGTAGTCCCCTAGAATGACCATTTGGACCCATAGCTACACATTCCCAAAAAGGACAACATTTAAGGAGAAATTAGTTTCCTTATCACTAACTGCCATGGTTTCTTGAAGGAAGATAATATCAGGTCGAACATATGTGATCTGATGTTTGAGGGATAAAAGTTTGTTAGTGACCTGGATTATTTTCGGCATGAAATGAGATCAGAGATATAATAAAGAAATGCATAGAGATATCGTAGATATTCAATAATATAACAGAAATATATCAGAGATGAAACCATAAACACAGAGATACAGTAATACACAATTTCTATTAATGAAATAAATGTACAGAGACTGTAAAAATACAGAGTGAAAGACTCGCTAGAATGGTGGCAGCTTATCTCTGAGAAGAGATGTGACGGCTACTCGCATTCGCAAGAAGATGATTACAATGAGCCTATGAAGGCCTTTTTACAATAAACAGGAATGCCAAAAACCCTAGACATCCAAAAACCTAACCCTAGGAGATGAAGCGCCAAAAGTCATGTGGGCCCCGTTTGGGTAAGTTAGTACATCAACTTCTTGGGGTCATAACTTTTGCATACGATCTCCGTTTTAGAAATATTATAGCTCGTTGGAAACGTATCATTGAGGAGATTCATTTTGGGGGCTCAATCATGCTTCAAATATCATTGATAACCTATATCTCGAAAAACCTTCATTTAGGCCCTCAAAATGGCCCTAGAAGTTAAAACCTGCTAAAAATAGTAAATTGCCAAAATTGCTAGAAAATTGTTTTGAGCCAGTCGGAAAAGGTTGGTGGCCACCGATATCCACATGGATTAGTTAGGGCCCTTAATACCCCATAAATTGAGAGAAAAATAATCATGGAACAACCCCAGAAGAGGGTTTCATTTCTCTAAGGGCCTTATGGGAAGAGGAAGGAAAATGATGGGATATTTCACCAGATAGTGGAGGGATAAAAGGTGCGAGACCTCCATCTATTGCCCCTTTCCCAATTTTGACATCTCATTTTCCTAGCTTTTTTTGCACTATGACATTAGCTCTATCAACAAGGCTAGGAGGAGATTGTAAGTTGTTAGATTCCATTAAAGGGGTGACTGAGAGGACCTCTTTATAAGTGGGGACATGTCCAATGGATCCAATTAAATCCTTCGTTATCTCAAGGGAGAAATGATTATTCCTATGTAATGGTTCAACTTCCGACAACAGTGGTTGAGTGGATTCTTCCCCGAGGCCAATAATATCGAGCCCCTTATCCATGAACAAATGAGTTTAGGGGGAGGGAAGCGTGTTCTCAACAGTGGAACCAAGAACTTCCACCCCAACCGAACAAACGACAGGAGAGACTTGGTTGATGAAATCTGTTCTGGCTTGAATGTGAGCTTCCAACCCTTTTAATCACAGTCCCTTCTTTGTGGGATCCTTCTTGAATTTATTTAGTACTAAGTCCCAAAACCTCCAAAAATATCTACAAGCCAATCTTCATGATAAATGAGGGATCTCTTGTCATCTGTAGATAGAGTGTTAAAAAAGGAAGGATAAAATGTAGACATCTTACCTAGAAAAGAGTCATGATAGAAAGTAACAACATCAGGATCAAGGATGGAATGACGGCCTAAAACCCTAGGAGAGACCTCCACGTAGGTCGAAACATCCAGAGGATTCTTCTCAGTGGGGCACTTATCTTTCAGGTGACCCGTCTTCCAGCAAGAGTGACAATGAAAGGGTTATCGCCAATAGTCCAGAGAATCCATAAAGGAGGAGTCTCCCAAAGATATTTCGATCTTGTTAGGAAAACCCAGCTCTAGATCCATTTCTACCAGTACCCAGGATAGCCTCTTATTATTCCACCTTAAGGACTTCTCCTCAAAATACACAAATCTTCCAACCGAATTTGCAATGTCTATGAAAATACGCACCGACCAGAGTTCTAATGAGAAATCAGGAAGGAGAATCTATAATAATGTACTCGAGAAGGTTTCCATGAGAGGGTTGAATCCTGGTCCCCAATGTTTGATCATGAGGACACCTTGGCTCAGGATCCATGGAGGAACTAGTATTTTTTGCAGGTCTTCTTCCGCTAGGAAATGGAAGACAAGCCAATGATTTGAGAGTAGACTATACCTTGGGAATTAACCCACTAAGGGTTTCCAATATTCTTGAATCCAATGGGAAATATGGGCCTTCCACATCTTGATATAGTAGAACTTTCCTACCAGTGCCTTAGAGGCCACACTGGTAACTCTGTCCAATGCTAGATCCTTCCCCAAACATAGTCTAGGTTTCTCCTGGTAGACCTTCCAACATTTTCCTTGTCGATTTTTCTTTGCAGAGATGCCTATGGACATGTTCCTCCCAACACCTCCACCTCTGAAAGAAGAAGAC
The DNA here is from genome assembly GCA_009831015.1 of Picea engelmannii. Taxonomy (NCBI): domain Eukaryota; kingdom Viridiplantae; phylum Streptophyta; class Pinopsida; order Pinales; family Pinaceae; genus Picea; species Picea engelmannii. The sequence continues at coordinate 1,079,219 of ML777443.1, read as the reverse complement.
CTAGAACCCCCATGACAATTAAACTGAGAAAACCTACCATTCAACACTCGGGTATGAGACAAAATCTCTTTGTTAGCCTCAAGAAGTGAACCTTGTGCATGGTACCTATATCTTCCCGTGTCATTCACGTGAACTTAATTACTACTATCGCCACGAGTCCTAACAAGCCCATCATGTCTGTCCTCCTGAGTGGGATCAAGCCTAGGCCTATTGGCCACATGTGGCTCCCCTAAACTATATCTATGGCAGTTGTAAAGAAGTGTATAGGGTAGTTGAAAGATGAATCCCAGAAATTTCTATGAAACTTACTCTGGTTGAATCATCAACAAGGTTCCATGAAAATAAAGTTGAGGCCACATTAGGTTGCTCGTTTTCAACAATGTTCACTAGATTTGTACATCTACCTTTCACCTTAAGTTGCCAACATTTGCATTTACCTTTCACCTTACATCGCATTCTAATGCATCAGATTCCCATCTTTGTTTTCTTTAAATTCCTTAAGGAAATTGCAAATACATTTATGAGACTTATTTATGAGTATTTATAAGATGTCCAAATGATACAAGCGACAAGGTGTCGATTCGAGCCTGTTTCACCATGGATTGGTGAAAATCTTGTTGATGTATCATTTGTCGACCATAGGTGACAGTTGGGAGACCTTTTTTATGAGGACTGGCTTCGCCCATGTTGATCCTACAACAAACTCTAACTCAGACAAGCAAGTGGTTGAAAACTAGTTCGTTAATTTAATTAATGGACCAAAGTTTACTGATAAAACCCCTCTAGATAAAGGATCACCGTGTAGGTTTTCACTTGCAAGATCTCCAGAATAAGCGACTAATGAATTGAAAGGAAATGACCCTTTTGTGCCTGTGAATGATGACAGTTTGAATGTTAATGTTAAGTCTGTTGTCAAGAAACCCTGTAAAGGAACAAAACAACAGTGCACAGATTTGGGTTTCAAGAATAAGAAGGTTGGTCGCCTAATCTATAGAAAATTAAGGAACCGAAAGGATACTCATCTGAGCTCGATCGATCCGATCGATATTGATGAGGTTTCAGATCATGAGATAGAGGATTTCCTAGCATGGGAAGATCCCGAAATGCAGTGTTCCAAAAAAGAGGTCATCACCCATGTCCAACCATATGATTTCGTGACCAATTTATTCCCATGTCTTAAGGGTAAAAAGGGGTTTTCGGGTATCGGCCACGATTTAAAAAAAACAACAGGCAAGGTTGAAGCATCCTTGGTCGACTATGTCTTGCGTCGATCTGCCATCTCCCCGGTACCCTGTGATAGTTTCCTTTGTTGGGTAGAGCATTACTATACCGATGTCCCTCTCTTACAGGCCCGAATTAAAACTTTGACTACTCAGAACGATTTGTTGAAGCAATAAAACATTGATCTCAAGGCACATGCAGAAAGGGAGAAGAAATGAATCAAGAGATCTGGAAACATAGTCATTAAGAATAAGACCAGTGTCAAAGCAATTATAAACTCTGAACTGATTGATCCCTCTCTAGCATATTTTTAATGGTAAAACGTTTTATTTTCATTTCATTGTTTTCTATAATCTAAGTCTAAATAAGTAGATTTGAGTTTTGATTTCATTTATTAAAATTAAGACAGGCTATAGAATCTTTGATTCTGTAGCCAATCCTTTTAATAATAATAATTAGTGATTAGAAATTGTTTTTCTAATATATAAAATTGGTTTTGCTATTCTCAGGAAATGGGAGATCCTGTAGCTCATTACTTGGAAGAAATATTTTCAATTATATGCCTAAATGATTAGTAGTTTCTCCTTCTTTATGTCTTATAAAAACATATGATTTATATTTTAATAAACCAACTCTGTTATGAGTGGTTTCCAATCCACTATTTTTGTAATATTACTTGATTTTCGAATATTCAACTCTATCCAGTGAGATATGATTATTTGGATCTAGGATTACTTTAAACACTGCTCACTTTTGCTAGTGAAGGCATCTTTGATTGGAACACATTATGGATATGTAATTTCCAAGACTATATGGACAAGTTGTTCACATTTCGGCTTTAGACCAACGTGACACTGTTCCATTTATGTTTTGTCTCTTACTTTATGGAATATCAATATGTTATACAGCTTTAGCCTTATTAGCATATAATGTTTCATTTTATTTAGTGCTTTAAATTTTGTCCATAACTTGTTGTTTCATATATTATATCTGTAATCGTTATTTCACTTTAATATCATGATTTATGCTTCATTTTAAGTTGATGTATCAAATGAATGCTTCACATTAAAATTTGTTTTACTGTAAACATTCATCATTACAAGGTCATTGGATCTATATGTTTATTACTCTGTTCTTAAATCTTTGCTCCCAAAAACACCTTGAGTTTATTCTGGAGATGTTAGCTCAAGCCTGTTACATATTTTTCTCATAGGAGAGATAGCTTGAAGTCTAGATTGCATAGGGATATAAACACAGTATGAGACTAATCTCAGGTTAGTTTTATTCACATTCAATTTTTGTTATTAGTTTATTCATTAGTGAAATTAGACATTTTAAATTGGTTGTGACTATTATTATGTTCTTCTTTCAGATTATGTTTTATTAGTATCTTTTTGAGTTCTTAGATTTTAAATTATAAAACAGAAAATATAAAAATATGTGATTTCTTTATCTGCTTCGTAAACAATTACAAAAACATTGATTTCGCAAGACATCCACCAAAACCTTCAATTTGTAAATACTCTGTTCATAATCACATATTCATATTTATGTTTTAAACACCTGTAAATAATTAGATTCATATACATAGTAATATAGTTATATATTTGGAGTAGTTTATTTTTTTTTTGTTTTAGGATCCTAGTTGGCTAACGAAGCCATTAAACCCGTCAAGATAGATCATACCAAACGGCTTGGGTTAATTAGACAACCCCGGTCTGGATCTATCCTTCTAGTTGACGGTGTGTCATTTACGTCTGTCAACATGATTTTTTAGTTGGATCCTTGCACAGTGTTCCATCTGGTTTTTTTGGGGGGCGGGGGGGGTGTGATTATAGTATAAGCAGGCATAGTTCAGAAAGATGGGTATTTTCCAGTTTTTCGGAAGGATTTTTCTATGAACATATGGAAACACTCGGTGCAACAATGTATTACGCACCTTGGCACTCGTAGAGGAATATCCTTGACATAACCACCATTGTGTATTTGCATTGCTTGGGAGAATAATTCATGTCGATTATCATCGTGCAGTCTTGCACCTTCACATGGAGAATTGTGTTAGGGGATGTAAATTGGACGATATCTCAATCATTTTTCAGACGTTGATTTTGTTAGATTCGCAAGCAAAGGGAAGCGATTTATAACTACTTCCAAGTGAATGGAGAAAGCCAGATTCTATGAATTATTGGCACGTCTTGAAAACGGATCAATTTTCTGCTATGTGAGAGACATAGTTATGTAGAGGGAATAGATATGGCTATAGAAAAACCTTACATCCAACCTCAAAAGTGGCCAAGTCAAAAATGTTTTTACTAGAGAATTGTCCAAAGATAAATAGATCGCAAGGTTGTGATTACCCCAAAGCCAAGAGCAGGATGTGAATCCGCTAAAATGTCTTTTACACATATATCAGCTAGCTTTTGAATGGAAATCACCATAATAAAAAACTATCGAGTGGTCTAAAGATAAGAAACACATTTTATTTGCACTGCTTCTAGACGTGTGGCATTTCCTTCTAAATAAAAGAAAATGAATTTACCATAATCAATGACATATATTTCAAATTACGTCGCTTGTCAAATCACGAAACTATTGGAAATGTGGAGGTGCAGAAGTGTAGCAATGCGAGAGGATCAATTGTGTGGGTTCTCTGCACAAGGGTTAAAAATAGACCATATTGCATAGACTAAGTATAACTATGAACATATGGTGGCACTTGGTGCAGTTATGTCTTGTACACCTTGAAAATGGTAGAGGAATATCGCTAGCACAACTAGTATTGTGTATTTCCAATGCTCATGTAGAGAATTCATGTCAGTTATTGTCATGAAATTCTACAACTCCGCACGACGAATCGTGATAGAGGATGTAATTTGGATGATATCTTCATTTTTCAGAAATTGATTTTGTTAAATTTGCAAGCAAAGGGTATTGATTTAGAACTCCTGCCAAGTGAATGCAGAAGACCATATTTTATGAATTCTCTGTACATGTGTTGAAAAAAGACTAATTTTATACTATGTGAGAGGCATAGTTGTGGGGATGGAGGAGATATGTATATAGAAAAACCTTTTGTCCAACCTAAGAAGTGGCCAAGTAAAAATTATTTTGACTAGAAAATTTTCCAAAGATAAATAGATCACAGAGCTGGGATTGCCCCAAATCCAAGAGCATGATGCCAATCCGCTAAAATGTCTTTTACACATATATCAACTACCATTTGAATAACAATAGCCATAATAAAAAACCATTGACTAGTCTACAGATAAGTGATACATTTTCTTTTCACTGCTTCTAGATGCGTGGCCTTTCCTCCCAAATCGAAGCAAATCAATTTACCATAAATCAGTGACATATTTTGCAAATTATGTCGCTTGTCACAATCACAGATACAAAACTATTGGAAATGCAGAGGTGCATAAGTGTAGTAATGCAGGGATGTGATAATTCAAATTATGCTAAGAACGAAATGAAGGTGGAGATATTACAAATAAACACACAGAGATATTGTAATAAACACATAGATATAATAATACTCAATTTCTATTAATGAATGAAAGTTGTAGAAATTGTAAAAATGTAGACTGAAATGAACTCTCTAGAATGGTGGAAGCTTATCTCTGAGAAGAGATGTGATGACTACACTCATTTGCAAGAATGCGTCATTACAATGAGGCTCAAAAGGCATTTTTAACATAAAGAATTAATGATAAATCCCTATACATCCAAAACTCTAACCTAGGAGATGAAATTCCAAAAGGTTTGTGGGCTCATTGAGGGTATTTGATACATCAAATTCTCAAGGGCGTAACTTTTTCATATGATCTCCATTTAGGGTACTCGATACCTTGTCGGGAAGGTCTAGCGAAGGAGTACACATTTTGACTAGGCCCAAGCCAGAGCCTATCATTCTCACTTAATCCCTTAAACATCAAACAAATGTCATTTAAGGCCTCAAAATGACCCTAGAAGTTTAGGACCCGAAAAACCGTAGAAAGACTGCCAAGGTGGAAAATTGTGTTTTGAGCCAATGGAACAGGTGTGTGGCCATTGATATCCACCTGAATATTTCCTCCCCCCTTATGAAGCAATGGTCGCCATTGTTTCAAGTTCCCCTAAAATATGAGGAATATTTTGATGAATTTGAACTTTGGTCAGTCGTTGGCCTTTTTGAAGAAGTTGTCCTACTTAGCTTTTTGAAGGATGTCATGAACCTATTGTTGGAGGGGTTGGACCTATCCAACCAATATAGCTACATGATATACCTTTGTTTGAGTGTGGAAGGAATCTATTCTGGAATATGAAACATGAGGAGCTATCTCAATGGGGCCTAATGGTTGGAAACCCAAGAACACCTGAAAAGGGTTGTGGCCAATAGAGCTATCAAGGGCTTTGTTATATCTTTTCTTGACTAGGAAGTGTGGAGGAACCCATGTAGGTGAAACAAGAATGTCTTTGGTATCTTCTACAATCTTCTCAACCTAATTTTGCTAGATAGAAAGGTCTTGGACCGAGGTTGTAGTGGTCGTAGTGTGCTTTGTTTCACCTTCTGATTGTATTCTGAAGAGGCTAAAATTTATGGTATGAGAGATTACTTTTCAACATTTTTTTTACATGACACTAGTCAAAACTACCTATGGTACCCTGTAGAGATGATCCCCCAGAGTAACAATGACACTATGACGTTGAGAATCATAAATAACATGACACTTACACATATATGGATATCCTAGAAGAACATCACATACTTCCAATAGGGAAACATCACATTGTGCCTCATCTTTGAAGGAATTCATGTCATAGCACAAACAAAATTATTGGATGACATTAGATATCGTCCCCGGTGAAGCCACCCGATGTTGTATGGTTGCGGGTGTGATGTTGTCAAAAAATATAACTGCTTGATGACCTCTTCTAAGGTTATGTTCTTTTAGATTCCGCTATCAATAATGAAATGTAGTGGGCTCACCTTCTCCCACATATATGAATGGAAGGGGTACCGTATTGATGAGCTCTACGATGAATTATTTTAATTGGCCATCATCTCATCAAAAATATATGTCAAGTCCTTTATCTTTTTGAAAAAATCTTCTATATAACCTATTTTTATCATCTCCATTGTAGGTTTATCCATGCCCCCAGTTGTACGATATGGGATTCCTTTGCTTACACATATGAAATTTTGTAGTAGTGCAACGGGGCTTTGTCCACTGCGTCAAGCATGATGCCTAAAATATTTTGTTGTTCATTGAAGGAAGATGCAGTCTCCCGAAGTTGGATGGTAATTACTATCATGGCCTCTTGTATTTTTTCTAGTGACAAGGAGGGTAGTGCCTACTTATTTTTCTCGATCTGTGCTTCAGTTGCATGGATCTAATTGTTAATGATATTGATTTCAGGGGCGTTCTAGAGGTGTTTCCAGAGCTTGAATCTATAGTCGACTACCCTGAGAAATTTTCTAAATGCTCCTATCCCTGCTTTAGTTCCTTTTCTTCAATATAAATTTTCTATTGCAACCACCCTTCCCATGTTTGGGGAGTGCACTTCAACTTTTCTCGAATCTCTAAGTTCTCTTCTTCAAAGTACTAGAATATCTCCTTGACTTTTCCAAGTTTATGTGGCACATGGAGGTTCAAAGTGTCTATGGATATGCTTGGGTCTTGCACGTAGACTTCATCCATTGTGTTGATCAATGAGGTGTGCACAATCACTTTTGTGTTGTGGAGTTATTTTATCTCCTTATGTGCAACCTCAAACTCCTCGTGGGAAACTCATTCTTGGTCATGCTTTTTTTGAGTTTCTTTATCCGCTGCAAGTTATTTATCCTTATTTTATTGTAGTTATGTATAGGAATGGTTGAGTATGTGCTATTTGTCCCATAGTTCATTCATGATTTCATCCATATAGGTTTACAAGTCCTGCAAAGGCACCTGGACCAACTCCAACTCAGCGTAAGGTAATAGTTGAGGTTTTGTTGTAGTGGATGGATCAATGGTTTTGAAGGCCAATGGGATGAATCAAAAAACTCATCTATGGGTACTGCTACATGGCGATGTTGTTATTACCATTATTTCTATGACTTGTTGTTCTTGGGACATGGTCTCGGTTGTTGGAGAAAGCTCCAGTTGACTATAGAGTTCTTCCAACTTTTGTGATGACTCTCTGTGCAACATGTGTTTTACATCCAAATTGGATTGGAGAACCCTAACGATTCTCGAGACTGATGTAGGGGTCTACCCTGACACTTGCACTGGCGTGTTGATGTCAATATAATTTTCTCGATGTTGATCAGGAAACACTTTGTGCACAATGGATTGCGAGGGGATTTCCTCTTCTATGGGTGTGGTGTTATTCTTTTGTGGTGGAGTTGGTGTTCTCTCATGTTCTATAGTCTTAAGGGTTGGACTTAGCTTAAGTGGTGTGTATTGGTTCTTCATAGGTGGATTATTTTCTAGTTTTTCTCTCATCTTCTTGTTTGAGCCCTTTCCCTTCGTCATATTTCTTGGCATCCTTTACACACGACCACTGAACCATTGAACCTTTTCCCTTCCCTTGGGCTATTGCATCCTATTACTTCTCTTCAACAAGTTCCTTCCCTTTCTATTGGGCTATCTATACCATTTTCTTCTCTTTCCTCCTTTTAGTCTGCATCTCTAATTTCTCTTCGTCGTCGTTTGGTGTGGGATGAAGTTTGGTTGGCCATTCGGTGAAGACCTATTGAATTTACTCCTTGGTGATATAGAAAGGGAACATCCATGTTTCAACCTTCATATCTACATGTGGGGTGATGAAAACATTATGGAAAGTACAAGCAAACAAGAGGTAGTCCTTATACATGTCTATGATGTTTCACATTATGAGGAGTATTATCGCAGTCGCTTTGGTCAGTGTTGTAAACCATAGCTCGAAAGAGGTGTTATTAACTACCTAGATCCTCCTATATTTGTTTTATTATAGCTCTAGGAAGGTTTTCACAGAGAATGATGGTGAGACATGTGCATCATACTTGTGGCCTAGTGGTGGCTTCCATACTATCATGTCTAGCATGAGTAACACCCAACTATAGTGAAAATCCTTGTGAAATCATACGCTTCCAAGAAATCTTGTATGAATTCATTCAGTGACTATAGTTCCCAAGCCATCATAACTACATCAACGCATCACTCTATGAAGATAACTTCCCCCCTTGGGAACTCGTCTTTGTGACACTTGCACAACATTTTGTAGGAAACTATTTGTGTGGTGAATTGAACTCTAGCATCGTTTATCTCTATGACTATCGATCCTATTGACCCTCTTCATGTACCATACTTTGTATACATGTCCTCAAGTGCGACATTCTTGGCCATTTTGCATCAGGGAAATCATCTCCTTCTATAGGAAGGCCTTATTATTGGCTCATTGTGTTGATGTCAACGTGATATGGTTTATTGATTCGGAGGACCCCTCCATACAATTGACTGAGTAAGAATTAGATGCACAAATTGATGGATTGGCTACACCCAAAATGTGGGCAATCCAGTAGTGAAATTATTCCTAATTTCTTGACAGGTTTTTCCTATTTATTGAATACCAATTCTTGTTTTCCTTCTACCCCTATAATCACTTGTGTGTATGCATCAAAGCATAATTCTGGGAAATGCTCCTCATTTTATATGTTGAATTCTACATGTTTTAGTTGGGGAACCCTCCCTAATAGAGGGCCTCTAATACTTATTTTGGTCGATAGTTCAGGCTCAGGAATGTGTTGGTCTTTTGTCGCTTGGAATTTCTTTCAGGTTGAATGGAAGAAGCCATTATCCTTATTGATTTCTTATTATTGTTCTATCACCTCCTTATTTAGAGCTATGTTCTATCATCACTGTGCACACAATGGCTTGAAAGGGATACCTTTCCAAAATGTTTGGCATGGATTCACACAAACTATAACTCTCTTGGCATTATGGTTTCTCTGTGCTTGGATCTCAACTCTCTACTCTATTTTCTTTGCAAAAATCATGAGTGGTAGTTCCTTTGAATGTTAAATACTCGATCGGTGACTTTTCCTCCAAGATACCTAATTATTGAGTTGTCTATCAAGGTCTATACCCATCCTTAATGTCTCTTTAAGGAACATGATTCCTTGTTGAAGAACCAAAGTTGATCCGGATTTAGGAGAGGAACAAACTTATTAATAGACTGAATACAATAAACACAGAGATAGGAACAATAACACAAATATTGAGTGAACAATATCTTCTATTAAATAATGAAATAGGCTGAAACTGTAAAACTACAGAACTGAAACTTGCTCGAATGGTGGTAGCTATCTTTGAGGAGAGATGTGGCCACTACGCACATCCGTCTAAGTATAATGGAATACAATGAGGCTCCATAGGCCCTTTTCATACTACTCATGAATGCCAAAACCCTAGAAATCCAAAAACCTAACCCTAGAAGGTGAAACGCCAAAACTCATGTGGGCCCTATGGGTAAGTTGGTGTAATTTGGTACTTCAACTTCCTAGGGTCATAACTTTTGTATACGACCTCCGTTTTAGGCGTGTGATAGCCCGTTTGAAAGGTATTTAAGAGAAATACACATTTCTCCATTAGACTCTAACTCCATCTACAATCTGCCTATGGCGAGCCAAAAAAACAATGTTTCAGGCTCCAAAATAGCCCTAAAAGTACAACAAGATGTGCTGACATGAAAATATACAAAATAAACCAGTTGGATTAGGCGATAGGTCACCCATCTCCAACTGGAGAATTTCTGAGGCTTCAGACAGACTCAGAAGTTTAGAACTCACAATTATAAAGAAGTACATAAATACCAGCTGAACAAAAACAGACATGAGGAGCCAGTTGGAATAGGTAGGTGGCCACCAATATCCACCTGGATCAATCCTCCCCCCTTAAGAAGCAATGGTATCCATTGCGTTGAGTTCCCCCATCAAGTGAGGAAACTTCTTCTTGATTTGGCCCCAGGTGAGCCACTTTCCTTGGTGTAGGAGTTGCCCTGCCTTGACAACCCGATAAAGCTGGATCTGTTGGTGGTGAGTGCCCTTGACCTGTGTGTCCACAATCTGATCAGTGGATGCTTGTTCCATGCAGTCAAGATTGAGCTCTATTGGTGTCAGTTGTTCAACAATCTCACAGGTTTCCAATAATGGTGGAAAATATGGCCGAAGGAGGTCCACATTGAATACAGGATGCAAACCAAGGAAGGGTGGAGTGTTGAGCTAAAAATCATTGCTACCCACGACCTTGGTGATAGTGTAAGGCCCATAATGAAGGGGTCGAAGCTTCCGATGGGGCCCAGTGAGACGCTCCTTCTGCAAATGTAGCCATACTTTGTCTCCAACGTCAAACTGGTTTGGTACCCTATGTTTATCATGGCACTGCTTGTACTTAACATTGGATTTCTGCAAAATCTGCTGGACCTATTGGCGGATGTGCTGAATCCACTCAATGAATATGGTTTCTTTTTCGATCACAGACTGATCAAGGGAAGGGTCTGTCTATGTGGTGGCAAGAGGAAGTGCAAAATCAATGGGTCCCAATGGTTGGAATCCTAGACCCACCTGAAATGGGTTATGAATGGTGGAACTATGGAGAGCCCTATTGTAGTTGTGTTGGACATATGGGAGACTCTTGTCCCATGTACGGGGATGCTTAGAATTGTACATGCGTAGGATGTGTACAATCATTTGATTGAAAAACTCAATTTGGCCATCGGTTTGGGGGTGGAAAGAAGTGGATTTTGTGAGCTTGGTTTCCAACAGAGACCAGAGACTCGACCAAAAGGTGTTGAGGAACCTATTGACTTGTTTGGAGATGATGGTTTGTGGTATCCCAAAGTGAACCCAAACTCGTTCGAAGAATATCTTGGCAATATTTTCCACTGTGACATTCTTCTTACAGGCTGTGAGGATGGCCATCTTTGAAAATCGGTCAACGACCACAAACACACAGTCATTTCCATGCTTGGTGGATGACAAACCAGACATGTAATCCATGGAGATGGATTCCCATGGCTTCTCCAGAATAGGAAGAGGGGTGTATAATTCTTTCTTCTTAATGGTCGGCTTGGAAATGGCGTGGGCAGTGAAAGATCTGATATACTTGCTGACGTCCTATTGAATTTTTAGCCAATAAAAATGTTTCTGAATAATGATCACAGATTTATCTACGCCAAAATGTCCTGCCACCCGATTGTAGTGGGCTTCCCAAATCATCTTTGCACGCTCAGTTGTAGGAACACAGATATGGCCCAAGTGGCATAAGATTCCATCCTCAATGTGAAAATTAGTGACAATGGCGCTTGTACCCAAGAGTTGATATGTGGTGGAGAAGTCTAGATCTTGCTGGTAAAGTTGGGGCCACTCTTTGGAGAAATCTATTTATGGTAGACCATCAACCAATCTTTTCTTGCTAAGTTGTTGCATGTTTCTAAAATTCAAATGCATGAACCTTTCGTGCCATATCCTACAACTTTCATCAGCATGGGTAAGCAATAAAGAAGAATCTGGTTCAATAAATTCAGAAAATGTATACAATCTAGATTGATGATTTACCTCACCGGTAGCAATCCTGGAATTGGTTTACAAGTCATAGATGTCCACTGCATTAGGTTTGAAAATTAATTTCTTTCTAGTTCCAGAATTTGTCATCTGATACATAGAGACAAGATTGACATAATTTTTTGGAATGTGCAACACATTCTCGAAGCTTCCGTTGGTGAGTTCAATCCTTCCTTTGTCGGTGACCTTGACTGGAGAGTTTCCCGCCATCAGAATAGGAGGAAATTTTCATGCATCCAATGAATAATAAACTTCTTTTGTGGCATCCATGTGATGTGATGCTCCTGAATATACGATCCAAGCATCAAGAGAGGACTTGATGGCAATCAACGCATGGCTAGAATTGCCTTTCTTCAGATTCTAATCTTCTGGCTTCTTCTTCATGGCACCCTCAAGGATGCGATATCCAAGATTATTTTATTGAAGTATTTGAGTCATTAGATCTATTTTTTTATGCATGCATGTAGATTCTGGATGGAATCCTTTATGGAAGTATGTGCATTTATGCCTTTTTCTTCCCTTTCCACCTTTGGATCTGGAGGCATCGGTGAAGGGTTCTGACTACCCTTCCTTCTTCGAATTTGCATGAGATTTCCTTTTTTCTTTATCTTTAAATTACTAATATTGATGGATTCCATCTTGCACAGTAAGTGCATGTGCTTTTAGACCTTTGATTTTTCCCATGTTGATGAGCTTGGTTTTCTCTTGTGTCAGGGATTCAATAAATTCCTCAAGAGAAGGAATCTTCTAGGTGGCTCCAGAGGTAAATTTGACTGAAATAAATGTGGATACGAACATAGAGAATTTAGGGCCAAGTTTGGAGAGAATGGTGAGAACCATTTGTTTCTCCTCCTTAGATTTATCAACCCTGCAAGCTTTGAGTTGCGACAGTAAATCCTTGTATTTTGTAAATAAATATTGGAGATTGTCGAATCTTTTTGGATCCAATGTGAGCAATTAAACCTTGAGAATGTGTCCCCTCATCTCATATTGTTTTCCAAAGATCCCTTCCATGGTGGTCCAGGCTTCATTGGGGGTTTTATAGGAAGATATGTGAAAAAGGATATCGGGAAAAATGAGACTGCAAATTGTTCTGAATGCTTCATCTATTTGATTTAGATACTTGGATTTTTCTATGGCTGATGTCAATTTTGTCTCTGTATTCATTGTTAACCTATACAATACTATTATTTGAAGATGCATGGCCATCTTCTCCTTCCATTCAAATAAGTTGTAAGGTGTAAGAATGAATTCTTTTGGGAGTTCCATTTTTCCGTTGTCTTCAATCTTTGGTACCTGCAAAAATAATTTGGTGTATATTTGCTTAGGAGTATGTCGGATTTGATACCATGTAAATGTGTTGAACCAGAATAGAATATATCCAGCTATAAAATACCACACACATTTGCAGAGAGAAAATGAGAAATAAGAAGCAAGAGAGAAAGAATGGAAGAATTTGCATTAACCGTATGAATAATAAATAATTTACACATGATATACTTTGTATATCTCAACCAATGCGCACTGGAGATGAATGCAATGTACCATAGTGGTATTCTAGAGTGATATGGAAACACACCAGGAGTTACGAGAGTGAACTGCCACCTAGTCTAGTCTCTCGGGAAGTTACGAGAGTGAACTTCCACCTATAAGAGTTAACTAGTATACCAGTCTTCAGTTAACTGGCTGAAACATAGTGAAGTGAGGAGGAGATTATGGAATCAAGGGTAATGTGCTAGTCCAGTGATGATCCCAAGGACAATGTGCATTAGTTGGTGATGATCCCAATGTTGCATGGTGACAAAAACAATGCAACATCTAGACTCCACTCAACTAGTCAAACTGAAGTGAAAACCGAAGAGAATATTTTCCTAGAGGAATATTCTCCCTAAACTTTAGGATACTGGATAAAGACTAATAAACATAGGAAAAAACTTAGGAAAAATAAATCCTATGTGTGTGTGAAGTAACTCCAACACTATTAAGCAGATCATCATTTAAATTATGAGAGAGGAAACATGGTTTTTAATAGTTGATTTCCATACCCGAGGCTTGACAGAAGCTTGTTAGAAGATCTTATAGGGAAAGCCACTCTTCAATAGAACAAGAGACAATAATTAAAACATCATCCAAAAAAAAATGAGTGATGATGATACCTTTTTCAACCTGGATACCCTTGAATTTCCCACCTATACATGCCTTTTTTCAAAATTGTACTGAGACTTTCCACCACCAACAAGAATAGTAAAGGTGAGAGGGGGAAGCCTTGTCGTAGTCCTCTATGAATTTTGAAGAAATCGGTCGGAGTTCCATTAAAAAATACTACATAATTATCACTAGAAACACATTCCATTATCTATTGTGTCACCTCCCATTTCAGGCCAATTTGAATCATCATCATCCGAAGGTAGTGCCAGCTAACCTTATCATAAGATTTCCTAAGATCCAACTTTAGAATGAGAAATTTCATTTTCCTAGTTTTGACTGTGTGCATACACTCCTGAGATAGCCCAACACCATCAAAAATCAACCTGTCTTTTAAAAACCCAAATTCTTCGATGAGATACTAGAAGCCAACTTGCCTTTTAACCTATTGGCAATAATTTTCAAAATGAATTTATATACAAAATTACAAAGTGCAATGGGTCTGAAGTCATTAAAAGAGGCAGGCTTCAAATCTTTTGGGATAAGGGCCACAAAGGTGGCATTCAATAATCCAATGACTTTGCCATATATTTTGGATTCTTCAATAGCCCCTAGGAGTTCATTCGCCATAATATCAAATAAATGTTTGAATAGTTCCTGGGTCCACCCATTCGGACCAAGACTTTTGTCCTTTGGGATTCTTGAAATAGTTTCCTCTACTTCCTCTAGAGTAACCTATTTCCCCACTTCATCACTTTCCTCATCTGTGAAAATACGAGGCACATCCTTTATAACTCTGAATTGAGTAAGTGTATCCTCCTTATCTTCTTCTTTGTACATAGTCCTAAAAAAATTAAAATAAACAGACCTAAGATCAACCCGTGAAGTCAAATTGTGGCCTTCTAAATCAGTTAATACCCAAATAGTATTAGTCAACCTTTTATGTTCAAAAAATTTATGAAAATAATTAGTGTTTTTATCCACACTTTGGAGCCAAATGGACTGACTTATAAGACTCCATGTTTCTTCATCCAACCTTAAAATATCCACTTTCCTCTTCTCTAAGGAACTAACAAGTTCTTTATCTTTTATAGAGAATAATTGAGAAGGAAAATTTCTAAAGATCTCTCCCAATTTCATGTCAATCTAACAAATTTCATATTTTATCTTCTTATTTTTCTCAGTCAACAACTTTATCACTTCTTCTTTGAGTTTTTTAAGCTTCTTGACTATTAACCTCATTGCTAAACTGTTCTCCCACTGAGCCATAGAACTCCAGCTTGATCGGACTAAAGTGATGAAATATGGTTCAGTCAACTAGGCCTTATTAAATTTGAAGGGAGAGAAGGTATGATCAAAGGACTCATCAATTTGAAGACAAATAGGATTATGATAAGAGAGTGTTGAGTTTAAATTCCATGACCTGCATCTTCCCAAGCTCCCTAACATCCCTTCATTTATGAGGAAATTATCTAGTCATTTTGAACTACCTGTAGTACCCAATCTACCATTCTGCCAAGTAGGAATATTAGGGCAGGGAGGGACAACGACCAAACCAACAGATGTGAACATGTTTGGAAAATAAGTATGCAAATGATCCAACCTAGCATGATCACCCCATATATCCCTTGAAGTTATTGTAAGGTTCAATTTGCTACCAATGATTAATCCCCCTTCCATAAGAAAGCCACAGTTCAGCAAGGGCTTCCAAAATTTCACTATATCCTTATATGGGCCATAGAAATTTAGTATTATGACCTTCTTAGTGACATATTTCAGCTGACCCTAAAGAAGGATACCTGCATTGGTGGCAAAAGCATGCAGGTCATCACTTCTAGGGTTCCATCTAGAGAGTAGTCCCCTAGAATGACCATTTGGATCCATAGCTACACATTCCCAAAAAGGACAAAATTTAAGGAGAAATTAATTTCCTTATCACTAATTTCCATGGTTTCTTGAAGGAAGATAATATCAGGTTGAACATATACGATCTGGTGTTTGAGGGATAAAATTTTGTTAGTGATCTGGATTTTTTTCGCCACGAAATGATATCGGAGATATAATAAAAAAATGCACAGAGATATCGCAGATATTCAATAATATAACATAAATATATCAGAGATGCAACCATAAACACAAAGATACAGTAATACATGATTTCTATTAATGAAATAAAAGTACAGAGACTATAAAAATACAGAGTGAAAGACTCGCTAGAATGGTGGCAGCTTATCTCTGAGAAGAGATGTGACGGCTACTCGCATTCGCAAGAAGATGATTACAATAAGCCTTTGAAGGCCTTTTTACAATAAACAAGAATGCCAAAAACCCTAGACATCCAAAAACCTAACCCTAGGAGATGAAGCGCCAAAATTCATGTGGGCCCCGTTTGGGTAAGTTAGTACATCAACTTCCCGGGGTCGTAACTTTTGCATACAATCTCTGTTTTAGGCGTATTATAGCTCTTTGGAAAGGTATCGTCGAGGAGATTCATTTTTGGGGCTCAATCATGCCTTTGAATATCATTTAGAACCTCGATCTCTAAAAACCTTCATTTAGGCCCTCAAAATGTCCCCGAAAGTTAAAACCTGCTAAAAATAGTAAATTGCCAAAATTGCCAGAAAACTATTTTGAGCCAGTCAGAAAAGGTGGGTGGCCACCAATATCCACCTGGATTAGTTAGGGGCCCTAATCCCCCATAAATTGATAGAAAAATAATCATGGAACAACCCCAGAAGAGGGTTTCATTTCTCTAAGGGGCCTATGGGGAGAGGAAGGAAAATGATAGGATATTTCACCATATAGTGGAGGGATAAAAGGTTCGAGACCTCCATCTATTGCCCCTTTCCCAATTTTGACATCTCTTTTTCCTACCTTTTTTTTCACTATGACATTAGATCTATCAACAAGGCCAAGAGGATATTATAACTTGTTAGATTCCATTAAAGGGGTGACTGAGAGGACCTATTTATAAGTGGGGACATGTCCAATGGATCCTGTTAAATCCTTCGTTATCTCAAGGGAGAAATGATTATTCCTATTTAATGGGTCAACTTCCGACAATAGTGGTTGAGTGGATTCTTCCTTGAGGCCAATAATATTGAGCCCCTTATCCATGAACAAATGAGTTTAGGGGGAGGGAAGTGTGTTCTCAACAGTGGAACCAAGAACTTCCACCCCAACCGAACAAACGACAGGAGAGACTTGGTTGATGAAATCTGTTCCGGATTGAACGTGAGCTTCCAACCCTTTTAAACACAGTCCCTTCCTTGTGGGATCCTTCTTGAATTTATTTATTACTAAGTCCCAAAACTGCCAAAAATATCTACAAGCCAATCTTCATGATAAATGAGGGATCTCCTGTCATCTATAGATAGAGTGTTAAAAAAGGAAGGATAAAATGTAGACATCTTACCTAGAAAAGAGTCATGCTAGAAAGTAACAACATCATGATCAAGGATGGAATGACAGCCTAAAACCCTAGGAGAGTCCTCCACGCAGGTCGAAACATCAAGAGGCTTCTTCTTAGTGGGGCACTTATCTTTTAGGTGACCCATCTGCCAACAAGAGTGACAGCAAAAGGGTTCTCACCAATAGTCCAAAGAACCCATAAAGGAGGAGTCTCCCAAAGATATTTCGATCTCATTAGGAAAACCCATCTCTAGATCCATTTCTACTAGTACCCAAGCTAGCCTCTTACTATTTCGCCTTAAGGACTTCTCCTCAAAATACACAAATCTTCCAACCGAATTCCCAATGTCTATGAAAATATGCACCGACCAGAGTTCTAACGAGAAATTAGGAAGGAGAATCCATAAGAATCTACCCCAGAAGGTGTCCATGAGAGGGTTGAAGCTTGGTCACCAACATTTGATCATGAGGACACCTCCTCTCAAGATCCATGGACAAACTAGTATTTTTTGCAGGTCTTCTTCCGCTAGGAAATGGAAGACAAGCCAATGATTTGAGAGTAGACTATACCTTAGGAAATAACTGTAATGTCCCCAAGGCCAAGCTCTGTTGTAAATCATGTCTATGAAGTATAAATCTTGCATTATGAATTGTGATTATGTTTTATAGGCTGGTGAGCCAAGTTTATATAATTTGGTGGGCTTATGTGATTAGTAGTCCAGAGAGCCTAACTATTGAAAGCTAAGAGCTTGATTTTTGTACATGTAATGGTGCACATTATTAATGTAAAAACATCTCTGCGTGTGGACCGACCACGATGAATGAGTGATGGGGGACTAAGCTTCCACAAAGACTGGGTAGGGAGAGGGGGCTGAGAGGTTGGAAGAGGGGATAAGTTGCGGGGGCTTAAACCCTTGAGAATAATATTAAAGTATTATTCTAAAGTGATGTGTGAAACGTGTTTCCCTGATACCAAATCCATGGAAGGGGAAACATGTGCCTAAAAGTGCACACCAGTTGATGAAGTGCATGAAGCCTCATGGGCGACCCGTGGCAGCCCAAGTGCATGTAGTTAAAACCTAAGAAGAGATTTGTGTTGGGGGTTCGTCCAACATTCCTCCATCCATCACCTGAGTCGGGAGTTCATTCTCGATCCTCCATCGAAAACTGGCGGGGTGTCCAAGAGAGACCTCTGTCTATTGTTCATACTTAGATCCATCACCTGAACCATCTAAGCCTCTGTGTAGAATATTTGTGTACCCTTACGCATTTATGAAACCAGAACCAAGAAGCCATCTGTGTTACTGGTTGAGAAAACCAAAGTGTCCTGTAATTGTTGAGCCTTGTTATGATGTTGCACCTATCTGTCATCATCTTTGGGTGTTCGTGTCTATGTTCCAGTTGATTGTTGTGGCCATGTAGTGCTTGACTGCGGGTGGCTTGTTGCCCAGCGTATACAACCCTCTCTCCAGGTGAGAGAGGTGGTTGAGGTTGAAGGGACAGGTTTCCTGGCCTGTGAGCGACCACTCCAGGTGAGAGAGTGTGCAGAGGAAGGAGAGAGCTCTTGGAAGGAACTCTGTAGCTGCCACAGAGCTCAGAGATTTCTAGTCTGGTCTGTTGCTGAAGCCCAAGGAAATGGAGGTTAGCAGCCGAATGATTGTCTAGGTGATGGTGAAGGTGTATACTCCTAGGGAGGGACAGGCATGTGGGGAAGGAGAGTCTGTGGGAAGTGGGCATAAGTGGTTCCTGGGAGAGAATCCTCCTTCTTTTACGTGTATTCTTCCTGTAAACCTTGCCTAGCCTAGGAATCCCTACCCGGTGGAGCTTAGTCCCAGCTCAGGGGTGACCTACTGCTGAGAGTGATGAGCAGTGCGGTCTAAGGCTGGGAGGTTCATGGGAGTTCTACACGTAGTTGGTGAATTACATCTACTCTAAACGATAAGTATATACATGTGTATAATTTCAATTTAATATGCATGTCTGTGATTCTAGCAATGTTTACATGTAATTTCGTTGTATTTGTGAATTATTGTTAATGCCATGGATTATGGATGCCAACGGTATTAATATGCTTACATTGTGTTTAACTGTTATTAAGCAATTGTATTTCATAAGAATGCATAATATGTTATAGTAGTGTTTTTCCGCATAGTAATGTTGGCACGACCATGGCGTTGATGGTCGGGGACGTTACAATATGGTATCAGAGCCTAGTTTCAACGCTGAGCCTAGATGGGCCGGATAAGTGGTCTTTGGACCGAGGTTTTGAGAAGAAATTGTGTCTAGAGGACTAATTTTAGACCTTAGAATGTTTCTGAGTGTCAACGGACTACTTGACCGTGTTACAAAGCTCAGGAGGTGTAGCGGTATTATAAAACTACAACCGGTGTGGTATATGGCCACAGGGAGAGAGAGAACTCCACACCAAAAGTGTTGGATCCATAGAATCTGTTCGGGAGGAAAGGAGAACCCTCACAACCGTCAAATCTGGAGAACGTGAAAAAGGTTTAAAAACCTTTGGAGCTGCACAGGAGTGTGGAAATCGCGATACGTGAAATCCCAAATTCGTCAGGACCGTCCATCGAAAGGACGCATGGAGAGCGATCAGCCTTTCGCTGACTTGTGACTTGAAATGGTCTAAGGGCGAGTTCATGAGAATTCATGAAACGAGAATTCACGATTGGATCACAACCTTCGATCTAAGAGGGATCTGGACCGTTAATTGTCTAGGAAGAAATCGACATTTCAGTAATAGGGAGGACGAAGGTGGAAAATCCTTCGACCTCGTGACACACAAAATCCCGATACGCGAAATGTCGATGAGATCTGAGTCGTCAGATCATGGGGAATCAGGACTATTGAATCATTTCGTGAATTCAAGGATCATGAACTTGGAGAGCATGCCAAATTCTTGGTCACTCCAAGTCCCAAATCGCGAAGGAGATTAAAAAGGGTAGAATCGGATGGTGGAGCGCTTCCAGGAAGAAGTGTCGAAATCCCATGTGTTGTCGGATCCAGCCAACTAGCGAGGAAGTTAGGGCTGAATATATTTTATAGGTGTAAGCTTAGGAGAGATCTGGATCATCGGATCAGGGTAGGCTCACAACCGTTGATCTCATACATGAATTTCCATATCGTAATTCGGGGATTGAAGTGACAAGAGATTTGCAGTCGCTGCATTGTGAACTCCCGGTTACCGAAAACCCGAAACCCAAAGTTCCAAAGTCCTGAAATCTTTGAATATAGAAGAACCATATTGTATTTTTAACCGTTGGATGTTGGGTAAACGTGGACCGCCGATCCACCCGATTTACCCGAATTCGGTAAATCGAAACTCCGGGAGATAGATGTGTGTACCTTAAACTCTTCGAAGGTCGAAATCCCGAGTAACACCTAATAGTCTAGGATTTTGTCACAAACTTTGGTTACAAGGATAGGGAGAAAGAGGGAGCTATCACCCGAAAATTATAGAGCCGAGCAGAACTCGGAAAATTTGTGAAGTCGAAGCATTTTCTTAAATCAGAATGGTTTTGAATGTGTGGAATTTGCTAAGAATGATGACCTAACAAATCCCTGTTGTCTGGACGTGTGTTTTCAGAAGCTTAGCAAGTGCCAAAACCGAATACGGTTGTCATTGAGAGCAGAGAATGGAAGAGGTGTGGATTGCCTCCAATTCAGAGAACGAAAGAGAAGGAAGGAATGTCAACTTGGGAGTCGAAGGATCAAACTCTAATGGGCAAGGAAAAGAGATGGATAAGGAAGGACATATGATGAAAATCATTGAAAGATTGCAGAAATATGCCCAAGCTCACCGAGATGATAGCCAAAAGCTCATGAAAGTCGGGGATAAGCAGGGTGAATTCAACTTAAGGATGTTCAAGAGTCTGGAAAGAATATAAAAGAAATTGGAAAAGGAGAGTGACTCAAGCAAGACAGAGAGTCGTAGGACCCTTGAAAGGAAAAGAAAATCAAGGAGTGTCAACAAACATCGTCGTCGCTCCCCAAAGCATTCCAGTAGGGAAGCACACAGTAGTTCAAGCCCATCTCCTACTAGAAAGCACAGGAGATCTGGGATGGATGAATTGAAAGGGGAAATGAACAAGATCAAGACTCCAATGTTCGATGGATAACATAAGAAGGAGGAAGATGTTGAAACTTGGTTATTGGGTATGAGGAAATACTTTCAACTATAGAATTATTCCTCTCATGCAGAGGGCAGGATTTCCATGTACCAACTGAAGGGAAATGCATCCATGTGGTGGGATCAACTTGTGCAGGTGCAACACATCAGGGAAAGGGACATCACATGTAAAGAATTCAAGAGGTATTTCGAGAGGAAATACTTAACTAAAAGATATTATGACAGAAAGATGAAAGAGTTCTTTGAACTCAAGCTGGACAACAAGACCATTGATGAGTATGAACGAAAGTTTTTGGAATTACTGAAGTATGTTCCATTCATCAAAGATGAGTCTGTCAATATTTAGAGGTACCTGAGTGTATTACCACCTCCTATTGGGGATAAGATTCAGCATGATGACCCAAAGACTATGGAAGAAATGATAAGAAGAGTGAAGTGCTTATTTGAACAACAAAGAGAAAAGCCTACCTTTCAGAAGGCTTGGGATGACCAGAAAAAGTTCAAGAAAGAACAGAGGCAGAAGGGAAATAAACCACCCTTTTTCAGAAATAGTCCTCAAGTACAACTGTCTCTTAGAGAGCCCAGGAAGGTTGAAGTGAGTGGGCAAATTTCAAGGCTGCCACCTATGGAATATTGAGGTTGTAAAGAAAACCATAGGTACAGAGATTGCCCCCACAGAAATGATAAAGTAAGAGTTCTGCACAATGTTTAGCAAGCTAAAATAGTGGAGGACATGGGCAGTAGAATTCCAAGGATCTACACAGCCCTGGAAAACAAGCAAGTTGAGTATCAGTCACACATGATTGAAGTAGAAGGTATGATAAAAAACCAACCATTTACTATTTTAGTTGGTTCAGGGGCTTGCCATAGTTATATAGACCCTAGAGTGGTAGAAAGTTTGCATTTGATAAGAAGAAAACATGAAAAGTATTGGTTAGTGCAGCTAGCTACAGGAACCAAGAGGAAAGTCACGGAGTTAGGCAAGTCCTATCCTGTAGACATGAATGGACTGAGCATGAAGGCTAATTTGAACATTCTTTCGTTAGGCTCTTATGACTGTCTAATTGGGATGGACTGGATGGACCAGTACCATGCCATCTTGGACTGTCGGAACAAGACATTCACTTGCTTAGATGAATAGGGGAATCAAAGAGCCGTCTAAGGAATTTCTAGAGCTGTTACTGTTAGAGAAATATTAGCAATGCAGCTAAAGAAGTGCTACAGAAAAGGTTGTCAATTATTTGCAGCCCATGTGGGGGAAACGCCTAAGGATAAGGTGTCAAGTATTGAGGATCATGAGGTACTTAAAGAGTTCGAATATGTATTCCAGGAAGTACTTAGACTACCTCCGAAAAGGGATATTGATTTCTTTGTAAACTTGATTCCTAGAGTAGCTCCAGTGTCAAAGGCTCCGTACAGGATGAGTGCGCCAGAACTGAAAGATTTGTAGTTGAATCTTGAAGAACTTTTGAAGAAGGGGTATATACGCCCAAGCGTGTCGCCTTGGGGTGCCCCAGTCCTGTTCGTAAAGAAGAAGGACAGAACGATGAGATTGTGCATCGATTTCAGGCAATTGAACAAAGTAACGATGAAGAACAAGTATCCTCTGCCGAGGATTGATGATCTCTTCGATCAGTTAAAGGATGCAAAGATATTTTCAAAAATAGATCTAAGATTAGGATATCACCAAGTAAGAATAAAATATGAAGACATCAACAAGACTGCCTTTAGAACAAGGTATGGTCATTACGAGTTCACAGTGGTGCCGTTTGGACTGTCAAATGCACCCGTTGTTTTTATGAGCTTGATGAATGCAATATTCAAAGACTATCTAGACAAGTTTGTCATCGTCTTCTTGGATGACATTCTGGTGTATTCCAAGACCGAAGAAGAACACAAACAACATATGAGGATGGTGTTGCAGGTGCTAAGAGAGCACCAACTATATGTCAATCTGAGCAAGTTCTCGTTTTATTAGGAATGGATCCATTACTTGGGACATATTATCTCGAAGGATGGGATAGCGGTAGACCCTTAGAAGATTGAATCCATTAGAGAATGGTCATCACCAAGGAACGTAATGGAAGTTAGATCCTTCATGGGATTGGCTGGTTATTACAGAAGGTTCATCGCAGGGTTTTCCAAGATAGATCACCCTATCACTTCCTTACAAAGAAAGGGGAAACAATTTCACTAGATAGAGGGATGTGAGGAAGGCTTCCAGTGCTCCAATCTTGAGGATTGCATATCCAAATGCAGATTTCATAGTATGCATTGATGCATGCAAAGAAGGACTGGGAGGGGTCCTCAGTCAGAATGGATTCGTAATCTGTTATGAGTCAAGGAAATTAAAAGAGCACGAGAAGAACTATGCAACCCATGACTTGGAGTTGGGAGCCATAGTTCATGCTCTAAATAAATGGAGGCATTACCTCATGGGAAGGAGGTTTGAACTCAGAACAGACCATAACGGTCTGAAATATTTGTTTGATCAGCCAACCTTAAACGCTAGACAAAGTAGGTGGCTGGAATTTCTGTGTGAGTACGACTTTGAGATGAAGCATATCAAAGGAAAGGAAAATAAAGTGGCTGATGCACTCAGCAGGAGGGTGCATGAATTACATGCTACAACAATTCTGGAGGCTGCAAATGTAGATCTGTAGTACAGAGAATTGGTAGCCAAGCTACAGTAGGGTAAGATGCCATAGAAGATGGAAATTTATAAATTGGAAACAGATGGAATACTATTGTACAAGAACAAAATTTTTGTACCCAATGTCCAGTGCTTGAAACAAATGATTTTGCAGGAGATGCATAATGTGCCTTATGCAAGGCACCCTGGATATCAGAAAATAGTAGCAACAGTCAAGAGCCATTACTTTTGGCCGGATATGAAGAGAGAGATCATTGAATACATCGCCAGATGTATGGAGTGCCAGAAAGTTAAAGCTGAGCATAGGCACCCAGCAGGGTTGTTGCAACCTTTATCCATTCCTGAGTGGAAGTGGGAAGTAGTAACGATGGATTTTATTATGGGATTTCCTAGAACAACCAAGCTGCATGATTCGATCATGGTGGTGGTGGAAAAGCTTACAAAAGCTGTCCATTTTATTCCACTGAAAACTACTCACAAGGCAGCAGATGTTGTTGATATTTTCATAAAGGAAGTGGGGCGATTGCACAGAATTCCTAAAACAATTGTGTTCGATAGAGACCCGAAATTCACCTCGAATTTCTGGAAAGGATTGTTCAAATGATTTAGAACAAATCTGAACTTTAGTACAACTTATCATCCTGAGTCTGATGGACAGACAGAGAGGGTGAACAGAGTAATAGAAGACATACCGAGAATTTATGTGATGGACAAACCATCAAGATGGGAAGACTACCTGCACTTGGTAGAATTTGCCTACAACAATGGGTATCATGCATCATTGAAGATGATCCCATTTGAAGCACTTTATGGAAGAAAGTGCAATACTCCAGTGAGCTGGGATAGTCCAACTGATAGAGCAGTAGTTGGGCCAGAGTTGCTCAGGGAGATGGAGGACCAAATGATAAAAATTAAGTAGAATTTGAAAGCTGCCCAGGACAGGCATAAAAGTTATGCTAATAAGAATAGAACCCACAGAGAGTTCAAAGTGGGTGATCATGTTTTCCTGAAAGTGAAAGCTAACAGGAGTTCCCTGAAGTTGGGAAGTTGCGCCAAGTTGGCAGCCAGATTTTGTGGGCAATTTGAAATCCTGGAAAGGATTGGGCCAGTTGCATATATGATTGCATTACCTGCATCCATGACTGTACATAATGTGTTTCATGTTTCATTGTTTAATAAATATATATCTGATGCTAATCATGTTATCGATTGGAATGTGATTCAGGTGGAACAAGAAGGTGTCCTGCAAGTGCATCCTGTGCGCATATTCGACAGGAAAAACAAACAGCTCTGGAATCGAGCTATAGGGCTTGTAAAGGTCCAGTGGACTTGGTATGGTCCTAAGGACATGACATGGGAGCATGAATATGTTATGTGGGCAGAGTGCCCACATCTTTTTGAATATTTTGAAAAGCTTGCAGATGCAGTTTAAAGTTGCACTGAGGATAGTGGAAAGATAAGGGGAGGGGATTGTAATGTCCCCAAGGCCGAGCCCTATTGTAAATCATGTCTATGAAGTATAAAGCTTGCATTATGAATTGTAATTATGTTTTATAGGTTGGTGAGCCAAGTTTATATAAGCTGGGGGGCTTATGTGATTATTAGGCTAGACAGCCTAAGTGTTGAAGGCTAAGAGCCTGATTTTTGTACATGTATTGGTGCACATTATTAATGTAAAAAAATCTCTGCGTGTAGACCGACCACAATGAATGAATGATGGGGGACTAAGCTTCCACAAAGACTGGG
Source organism: Picea engelmannii (assembly GCA_009831015.1). NCBI lineage: Eukaryota > Viridiplantae > Streptophyta > Pinopsida > Pinales > Pinaceae > Picea > Picea engelmannii. The sequence goes on along the minus strand of ML777443.1, from coordinate 1,053,338 downwards.
TATGGAGAGGGGGCTGAGAGGTTGGAAGAGGGGCTAAGATGGGAGGCCTTAAACCCTTGCGAATAATATTAAATTATTATTCTAAAGTGATGTGTGAAACGTGTTTCCCTGATCCCAAATCCATGGAAGGGGAAACGCATGCCTAAAATCACACACCAGATGATGAAGCACATGCAGCCTCATGGGAAACACGTTTCGGCCCAGGCACATGCAGTCAAAACCTAGAAGAGATATGTGTTGGGGGTTCGTCCGACATTCCTCCATCCATCACCTGAGTCGAAATTCCATTCTCGATCCTCCGTCGAAAACTGGCGGGTGTCCAAGAGAGACCTTTGTTTGGTGTTCGTACTTAGATCCATCACCTGAACCGTCTAAGCCTCTGCGTGGAATCTTTGTGTACCCTTACGCATTTATGAAACCGGAACCAAGAAGCCATCCTGTGTTGTCGATTGAGAAAACCAAAGTGTCCCATAATTGCTAAGCCTTGTTATGTTGTTACGCTTGTCTGTCGTCATCTTTGGGTGTTCCTATCTATGTTCCGATTGATTGTTGTGGTCGTGCAGTGCTTGACTGCGGGTGGCTTGTTGGCCAACATATACAACACTCTATCCAGGTGAGAGAGGTGGTTGAGGTTGAAGGGACATGTTTCCTGGCCTGTGAGTGACCTCTCAAGGTGAGAGAGTGCATAGAGGAAGGAGAGAGCTCCTAGAAGGAACCTTTTAGCTGGAACAGAGCTCGGAGATTTCTATTCCAGTCTCTTGCTGAAGCCCAAGGCAAGGGAGGTTAGCAACCGAAGGACTGTCTAGGTGACAGTGAAGGTGTATACTCCTGGGGTGGGACAGGCATGTGGGGAAGGAGAGTCTGTGGGCAGTGGGCATAAGTGGTTCTTGGGAGAGAATCCTCCTTCTTTTACGTGTAATCTTCCTGTAAACCTTGCCTAGCCTAGGAATCCCTACCCGATGGAGCTTAGTCCCAGCTCGGGGGTGACCTACTGCTGAGAGTGATGAGCAGCGCGGTCTAAGGCTGGGAGGTTCGTGGGAGGTCTACACGTAGTTGGTGAATTACATCCAGTCTAAAAGATAAGTATATACATGCGTATAATTTCAATTTAATATGCATGTCTGTGATTATAGCAATGTTTACATGTAATTCGTTGTATTCGTGAATTATTTTTAATGTTGTGGATTATGGATTGCAACAGTATTAATGTGCTTACACTGTGTTTAACTGTTATTAAGCAATTGTATTTCATAAGAATGCATAATATGTTATAGTAGTGTTTTTCCGCGTAGTAATGTTGGCCCAACCATGGCGTTGATGGTCCGGGACGTTAGACCTATGGACCTGTTCCTCCACACCTCCACCTCTGAAAGAAGAAGACCTAGACCCCACATGACCATTAAAGTGAGAAACCCTACCATTCAACACTTGGGCATGAGACAAAATCTCTTTGTTAGCCTCAGGAAGTGAAATCAAGCATCAGTTTGAAGTCAAATTTGGGGGTATTTGTTGAATTTTTCTTAAAACTAGTTAGACTTAGATTTACCATAGCAATTTAAGTTTTTAACTACTTTTACGTGCTCTTTTTCCATAGACGATGCTACATCATCGTCACCCAACCATAGGCACCTACATGTGCCACCCCCGAGCACATGACACAAAGATCTATTCTGGGAAACCCACTTGAGGAAGAAAACCTAGCAGAACTTCTTCAGTATAGATTCATTAACCAAGTACAGTGTCAGTACAATTCTCTCTCAGACAGAAATATCTCAGATAACCCTTCTACTAAAAACAAAACCCTACTACTAGACTTGTGCCTTGTCACCTGAAGATACACCAATTATTATACCAAGAAATACACCAAGGCACAATCCAAATCCTAGCACATTACCCTATCAAGGTAGTGCATGAGAGAGAGACCAACCAAGACCAAGAGATGTGCCTTATCCTTCCTCCTGTGGTTGCAACTGCAACTCTCCACCAAACTTGTGTTATAGCTGAGTGAGTTGTAATCACTAAATGAGTAAGGAGTCACCTTATTTATACTTATTCTGCCAATGAACTTTTCCCACAAGGTTGACCTGTCTTTTCTGGCAAATATAATTTACTTTGACTTTTTTTGGCAGGGATGACTTCTCATATTGCAAGTATAAAATATAATAATAATAATTTTCCCGAGCCAACATTACAAATATACTTTAGCATTATTCTTTTATGGTTTTGACTTGATAAAATACAATAAGAATATCTTCTGCAGCTACATAATACTTCAACACTCCCTCTTAGCAAGGAAGGTATTCTTCTGGCATAATCTTCAATATTGTTTCTGTATGTATATGTATTCTGGACCATTTACTTGTTGAATTTCCATGAATATATACATCACTAGAAGTTATGTAACCTCAACACTCCCTCTTAGCTAGGGAGGTATTATCCATGATGTTCTTCATCTAGTAGTCTCAATCACATCCATCCATTACACATGGCATGTACAAGACTACCACCAATCACATGGTCTTCCAGACCAGTATATACGTAGAATCACCATAGCCACACATGCTATCTCATGATCAAACATATCATGTCACAAGTATCACCATCATAGCCAAACATGCTCTGTCATAGTCACACACGGACTATCTGATGAATCAATACATCACAGTCACCATCATAACCATACACTTGCTCTGTCATAGTCACACATAGACTATCTTATGGTCATGCCACAATCATGCATTTGGGGCCTCATCAATGCATGTAGCATCTCTCTAGTGGGCACAACCTCATCGTCCTCTCGAACCTTATGGGTATCGGTGTCCTTTTGGACCTTATGCCATTACGTGACTTCATCCAGCTCACACAAAATTAGGAAACTACCTAATCCACACAGAGTTTGGGCAATTTATCAGTTTGATCCAGTTCACACATAGAATTGTGCTACTACCCAATCCATTCAGAGTCTAGGCAACTGTCACATCTGTCCAGCTCACATAGAATTTGGACAACTAGCCCTGAAGCTAGCCCTTCTGGTTGGCACACCAAACATTCAGTCCATAGTGACCAAGCATCTAACCACAAGGATTAGGTGATATAGTGCGCACACACTACCCATCTAGCTTAGGGATAGGAAACATCTCCAACCACACTCATGGTTGGCCCTCCAACTTGAAAAGATGGGAAACTACTAGCCCAAAGGCTCGACACACTATTGACCTTGTGCGAGGTCATGTTGTCTCGTGCCACAATCAGTAACATGCCCATGAATGACTACCTGTTGTTGCCACACTCTGTAATTTATTTCCCCAAGAATCGCATATGTGACTCATCACTCCCTCTTATGAGGGAAGTTCTTCTGGACCACGCCAATATTGTCACTGAAGTACTCAAACTTTACCTTTAACAGAGGCCTGGTCAACACATTTGATATATGCTCGTTTGTGCCAATATATTGGAGATTGACAACTCCCTTCTGCACAAAATATCAGATATAATGATACTTGATCTCGACATGCTTGGACTTGTCATGAAACACGGGGTTCAAACAAATTTATACAACTCTGGTTGTCACAAAAAATACAAGTCGCCTCCAACTTGAGATCGAACAGACCTGCAAGAAAATTCTGAACCCACACAACTTCGCTACTAGCTGAACATACTGCTACAAATTCTACCTCGTCCATACTTAGTGCCACACTAGTCTGCTTCCTGCTGAGCCACGAAATCATAGCTGGCCCCAGACTGAAGCGACATCGTGATGTACTCTTCCGATTTGTGACACTACCGGCCCAATCTGAATCAGCATAGCCTTGTAGTCTTATCTTACGATCTGAAACATATCGGATTCCAAATTCTATTGTACCCTTCAGGTACCTTAACACATGCTTTGTCGCAATCAAGTGAATGTTTCTTGGTTCAACCATATACTGACTCAAAGTGTTCACCGCAAAGCATATATCTAGCCTAGTGCTCATTAAATACATCAAGGAACCAATCATTTGTCTATACATAGGGACATCCATTGTCTCTGAAGAAGTATCACTCAATAACTTCAGGTTCGTCACCATCGGTGTGGGCATGGATTTACAATCCATCATTTCGAATCTCTTCGGGCTCTCTACTGTATGTTTTCCTTGGCTAAGGAAAATCTCGTCTGGTTTCTTCCACACCTCTAGACCCCAGAAATAATGCATCATACCCAGGTATTTCATCTCGAACTATGATGCAATATTTCTCTTGCACTCAGGGATGAGATTCTCGTACCCCCTATTAGAAACAGTTCATCCACATATAACAACAATATCACTGGTCCAATATCCTTAACCTTGTAGTAAAGGTTGGGATCTACTTTACTCTTGGTAAAAACCAAGCTCATATGAAAGCGGTCAATTCTACCGTACCATGCCCTGGGTTCTTGTTTCAATCCATACAAGGATTTCTTCAATCTGCACACATGTGTCTTCTTGTCATGTGTCTCGAATCCTTGTGGCTACTCCACATACACTTCCTCTTCCACTACACCATTCAGAAAAGTTGTCTTCACATCCATCTGATGTATCTTTCGTTTCATTACTGCAGTTATCGCAAGTGTATTTCTAATCGAAGTGTATCTCGCCACATGAGAAAATGTCTCCTCATAATCTATTCCTTCTTTTGGGGAGAACCCACGAGCCATGGATCTTGACTTGTACTTCTCGATATTGCCATCTGCTAAATGTTTTATCTTGTAGATCCATTTGGAACTCACAACTGATTTCTCTTTCAGTCTTAGAACCACATCCCAAACAACATTCTCAATGATGGACTGGTATTCCTCAATCATGGCATCCTTCCATACTTTCTTCTCTGCAATCTCTTCATAACAGGTAGGCTCAACATCAAGGATATCACATAACAATGTTACGTAATTGGAATATGGGCTTTCTCTGAAAGATCCATCTAGAGCACCATACTTCTCGACATCCTGAATAATCTCACGAGCCCAAGCTAGTCTTCTTTTCTTTGTAATCGTTTCTGCAGGTCTTTGTGGTTCTGTCATGTCATGATTCTTTGGAATATGCTCTTCTGGTATAATGCCATTACCTGCATCTATTATCGTTCGATTCTTTCTTTCTTCTACACCATTGCATTGATGGCTGTAGGGAGTAGTTATCTCCCTCTTAATCCCAACTTCTCCGCACAATACTTTGAAGTCATCTGATGTGAACTTTTCTCCATTATCTGACCTCAAAGTCTTTCTCTTCTTTTCATAAAGATTTTCTACAAGGGATTTGAATTCGTTGAACTTGTTGAATAATTTGCTTTTTGTTTTCGAGAAATAGATCCAATTTTTATGTGAGAAATCACCAATAAATGAAACAAAATGTACATACCTTCTAAGTGAAGTGGATTTCATTGGTCCACACATGTTTGAGTGCACGATGTCCAAAAATCCTTTGGATTTGCTGTCATTACTTGGAAATAGACTCTTCTTGATGGTCAGTCTGCTCCATGTTTCAAAATGGAGGCTACCTAATATGTTTCCTTCTGCAACTGTCACTGTAGCTCGCTCTCAGAGTTGTCACTGGTGACCTGCTTCCGTGGTAACCTTCCTGGAACATGCACATCTCCATGGTAACTTCCATGGAATTTGTAAGATAACCTGCCCGAGACAAGAACAATAAGAGCAAAAGTATTTCCAATATAATAACATTTTCATAACAACATATCTATGGTAACAAGAATGAAGGACAATTTCATGGTAATCATCATATCTTTACCAAGGTGACCTGCCTGGAAGCAAAAAAAAGAATTATCTCCTAGAGGAGATGTTAGTTCATCTTGCAAACAAGTACAATAAGCATGTATATCAATAGTACTCACATGCTACCAAGTATTTATTGTACCTAGCATTAATAAAACCTTTCAAAGACTCCTAACACAACTCTTGTGTATTGTGTTTGATGTTATGCATTGTTGAATGACATTGTTGATAAGTTAATGTTTACGTATTGTGATTACAAAGGGTAAAAAGTGCTCAATAGTGATTCACCCCCCCTCTCAGTATTTGGTGAATATTCCAACACTCTACTCACGAATCTGCTATAGACCACTTGTACAGCTTTTTGACGTCACCTGTCAACCTGTACATATCTGTACCTGCCCAGAAAACCAGATATGTGATTCACCAACTGGTAACCCGCGGAGAGCAAACGTGTATACCCTATACATGATTCGTCCTTCTACGACCCATGTATATACACACTTCAACCATCTGCAAACCACATATGAGTATAAAAAACGGGTACGGTCACCTCTGTACACTTCGCTCTCTGCCACCTTCTTTCTCCTAGGCCAGATTTGCCACCTTGCAGACTTTCCTAGCTGAGATCACCAATCCTCCTTGATACTGGTGCAAACTCACTTATTCCAACTCCATTATTTCATGATGATGATCTTATGTCACAATGACGTCTATCCTTTATATAGGAGTTCAATTAGTGAGTTTAGGAGCCCTTCATAAACTCAACAATTAATGAAATTAATTATAATATTTTAATCATCTTTGTAGGTCTGGCATCCCCACACAAAATCTAAGAACATTTTGTGATGTAATATATATATATATATATATATATATATATATATATATATATATAAGTTAGTTTAATTGAACATATTGTTTCAAAGTAAAGTTTACTGCAAGGTTTTTTGTGGTGGTCTAGTTGAGGTTCAAGTTCAATGGAGTCCCATTAGATTACCAACTATATTGCAGTTCGTAGTTGAGCCATGTTCATTTGAATATTCCAAGGAAGAAGGAGAGATACTACGAGGTTTTCCTTATATATATATATATATATATATATATATATATCGTAACATTCATCAGTGTGTATATACACTCTATATTGATATAAAGTGTATATATACATACATACTAGTAAATATTATGTAATATGAGGTCACAAGTTCGAACCTAGAGGGGTGTAGGGTATGTACACCTCTGTAGATTATGCTATCAAATTTTTGCAAGAAGGGGCCCTTGTCTCACAAACAAAAGGGTCTCATACATCTATTTAATGTTTGATTAAGTTGTGACATTAGAATTAGATTATTATTATTATTATAGTATTCATATAAAATGTATCGACAAATACTGCAAATTTGGACCCAAAATTGAGAATCCAATAAAAATATAAGGTCTTAACTGCAACTATTAAATTATGGTTAAGTCCTAAGATAGAGTGGTTAGTTCAAGTGGGCCAAATAGAAAGCCCAGAAAAAATGATTGGCAAATCAATGTTGGTGAATGTGAATTCACTAAAGATTTTGTTAAAGAACAAGTTATCAACCTCTATGAAGGTGAAGTCAATGAAGGTTAAGTTACAAGTGATAAAGTGCAAGACATTTGATGATCACACTATATATGAAAGTGAAGTCAATGAAAGTTGAGTTACATATATACACTATATATGAAAGTGAAGTCAATGAAGGTTGAGTTATAATTGATGAAGTGCAGGACATTTGATTATCACATTATATGTTGATATTATTGCTGGCCAACTAAAATTGTAAAATATGACTTTAAATGCTAAAGTGGTACTATTTCATAACATTTTAAAATAATTTACAATATCATGTAAAAAAGTAATCATTATTCACACTCATCTTTAGAGGGAACATAAATTCCACAAAATTTTCCACGCGGTGGAGAATTCTTGATCTTGTCACTTCACGATTGACAGATGGCACCGTCACTGCTAATAAACGCGTCTGACTGCTGCCTTTAAAATATAGTTCTCGGCTTTTCACTGCCACTGCCTGAGTTATGCTCGCTTATAGTTTTCGGCAATTTGAAGCCTTGTGAGCTCTGCAATCTGATCTATCTGCCTGCTTTAATCTGATTTATCCGTCTAATTCAGTCGTCTTATTATTATTTTCTGTCTCCCATTTTATCCCATTCATTAGTCTGTCTATCCATTCATCCCAATTCCCATTCAAATGGCACAAACCGCCCCTCAATACCATGACAATGCTGCTTCTTCTTCCTCTTCTCCATCGACCTCTTATGACGTATTTATAAACCACAGAGGTCCTGATGTCAAGAGCACATTCACCAGTCATCTCTACTTTCGTCTTACATCGATTGGATTGC
>ML777443.1:1016053-1030028 GCA_009831015.1 Picea engelmannii | reverse complement strand
TAGGTATCCTTCTGTCAGATGTGAATGGACAATGTATTGAAGAAAAATTCTTGGACTTGCACGGATTGACTGATAGTTCATTAACGAAGTAATACACATACAAATTTAAAATAGTTAACTATTGAATTGAGAAAAAACACACTGGATTGCAAAACAAAAATAGAGTTTGGATTAGTTTCATTTGAAAAGAACGACACAAACAAATAAAAACCATTACACTTCATAGAATTGTGCTAGGTACATTGCTCATTTCAATAATGGTTGCATGACTTTGCACCATGGATTATTCCTTCTTAATATGTGCTTGTCCTATAATTTTATGCTTATCTATTAAAGGAAAACAAGATTTGGAAACAAGATGATCTTATTTATTTATATCTGTAACACTATCGCTTGATCCAATGAGTGTTATAGAGAAGAAAGAATGTAATGAACCCCATCCTTATGACAACAAGCGACGCAAAACAAGTACAATATATATATATATATATATATATATATATATATATATATATATATATATATATATATATATNATATTGCGCAAGGCAAGTAATGTCAATAATACAATCAAGCATCGCATCTCAACGAAGAACAAAATGCACACACTACACATCACATATCAACATAACGACCTAGAATAATAGCACATCAATCAACTTGAAGAAACATACGTCATTCAATAAGATGAAGAATAAAAACGACTACTCGCCTGTCCTACCCTGCAAAGGTTAGGATCTCTAGGACACATAAGCAACGCTTAAGCCCAGGTTCCCATCAATTTTGACCATTTAAGGTCTCAAGGCTGGCGACTATTCTGAAGAACAAAGAGGTGTCTACATCCTGCCTGACACAAGAAAGACCACACCTCCTAAGCTAAAAGGAAACATCAAATCAAGAAAACAAAACAACATCAAATGACACAAGTAACTAGAACCTTCCCTACGAGCGAGAGACAATCACATTAAATGTTACAATACAATGTACAAAACCTCAATTACAATAAACAACATAATCCACATAAGGAGGCAAAAGACCTTAAGACAAGTAATCATATGCTCTTCTTGATCAACGCACACAATGATCCAATATTAAGGAATCATGTCGCCACAGTGCCACAAGCGCAATAGGAACCCATGCACAAAAATAAAAAAATTCTAAACCTTCGACCAAACATAAAATCCAACATTGTATGAAATCCAACTTGCACTGTCATACATTATACGAAACCATAATGAGAGCATTGTGTTCAATCCAGCTAAACGGGGCGCAATTTAACTACATTCAAGACAGGGTTAAAATTTTCAGCCATCTCGATGTATCTCATTACTATTTTACCATCATAAGACTATTCTAGCACATTGTGTCATACCTCAACTAATATAAACTCATAACAATACTTCCCTACTTTTAAAAATATACCATGCTTCCTGTTAGCACCACTATTTTTCTTTCCATTTAGAGTCGGTTTTATTCGGGGTATGTCCCATGCACCCAAACATGTGAATTCAGGTATGTAGCACCGTGGGGTTGAAGTTAGCAAGTGGTCAGTTGGCCCTTGGAAATAGAAAGGGATATCATAGTCAAAACTTGTGTAAGTGGTACGGGTATGTCTTTTCCAAAGACTCGAGTCAAGTCAATTAGTTAATGGAAATCACATCGGCAAGTGCAAAAGCTATTATCAGTTCATCCTAAAGGCCGAGGGAATGAAAAAACGCGGTGTTTGTATCATGCATGCCCTGCAAACATTATCGCATGTATTCTACACGTGGGGATGTGCCATGGAAAATATGCAATTCGATTCAAAACATCTTGTGGCCATGAATTCACTGTTCTTCGACAAGATTCCTCCTTCTTCTTGACTTGTTATAAATTTCAGATGCTTGACACTCATTTCAGTCATGAAACTAGGTCTGGACTTTGTTTGCAATTTCCCTTGCCAGTCCAGGTTGATCAAATTTCCCTCCCTGTACATTTGTCGGATACACCATGCACATAATACATATTGGTCGCGCCATGGTGACCTCCCAAAGCATGAGGAAAGGCGCGCGAAGTAGAAGAATTTCTAGGTCCAAGACCCAAAATGACTGGGAGTCGTTCTCACCTATAGTAGGCATTCCTAAGGACGCAAAAGAAGTTATCATTTTACCCACAGAGATGATCAGATCAAACCATGTGGAACCTGAAGTGGGAAGACTTGCGTAGGGAGGAAAGATAGTGGAAGCCTCGTCTCCCCTACAGAAAATACTTGGGAGAAGGGGTAGGCCAAGGAAGAACAAGGAAGCTATGGAAGCCCGATTTTCAGAAGCGCCACGTGCCATATCGGTGCACTCATGCCCACCATCCGACTGGAGCTGGTTGGAGGATCGAGCCGCGAAAGCAGGAGAAAATCAAGGGAAATGGATACCACAAGAGAGAATGATCAAGATCCATCTCAATAATTGAAGCAGGAAAACTTAACTATCACTGAACTCTACCAGGAGAACATGGAGTTGAGGCAGCAGCTAGCGACAAAGACTATGGAAGCGTCAACAGTGCAAGGTCGTGAAGGGAAAGTGTCATGGATAAAAATACAACTCAGAGAGGTGCAAGACACCATTGTCATTGAGTCATTTTTCTATGTCATTTCCTCAAATCGACTCCATAGCCAAAGTCTTACTTTCTTGTGCCAATATAACCAGAACCCATTACATCAAAGGTGTTAAATCTAGCCACTGATTTCAAATCCATATCTCGCACAGAGACTGTGCCTCCTGAGAGAGCCCTCTCCACATTCGAAAGGCTAGTTTCGGGTCTCAAATATGGTTGAAAAAGTTACCTTCATCGTATGTTTATCAGCTGAATAGATTTACAGAGTGCTAACATTCTGGCGTCATTGTCGGGGACGAAATTCAATAGATTTTCCCTGGGAGAATGACTAACGTTGTAGTTTGACTCCTAAGGGTAATAGAGGGACAAACATTTGTACCGGATGAAACCCTTACCCTGGCGACTCGAGTCCAAAAATACCAGAATCTCCAAGTAGCGCAGTTCAGGAACCTTGTCTCCGAAGACGATATAAATCAGAGAAAATCCTGACCCAAACCCCACAGAGCCTGTGTACAACCCCAAGAAGATTCTGTGCAAGAATAGAGAGCAAGTGTTGGACCTGTTCTACTACCTAGACAAAAGCCTGTCCTTACCCAAAGACGACGTGTAGAGAATTGACGACCTTGAGTTTGACAAATATTTTGAGCAAACTCTTTTCAGGTCTAAGTCATAAACCAACTTGGACGAAACTATTTTCGACCCGAAGAAATTCCAAACCCTGATATCAAATAATATCCCTCAAAACGTGAATCCCCCTAGAGAAATGGGTGCCAAATTCTCCCCCTTCATCCTATCAGCCCAACTACATGACTTGCCTCAGAATTACAGCCAGAGAATCAAGCTCTATGACGTGGAAGGAAGTGTTTTTGCCCAGAGGCACCTAGACTAGTTTAATGATTTCATTGACCTGGAGGAGGTGGACTATGCACATGCAAAAATCAAGCTATTTTCACAGAGCCTTTCAGGAGATGTAAGAAAATGGTTCAAATCCCTCTCGCCCGCGAGCACTCGAGACTTCGCCACATTTGAGACGTCTTTCCTGAATAAATGGGGGAACAAGAAAAACCATTTGCGACTGTTAACACACTACAATAATATGAAGAAAGCGCTGGAAGAGAAAGTGAAAGAATTCTCAGCCCGTTTCTTGAAGGTGTACAACTCAATCCCTGTAGAATTCAAGTCGTCCCCGAGGCTGCATAGTTGCGGTAAGAAGATTCCTTTGACAGTGATTTTTCCCTGTTGTTGAGAGAAAGAATATCAATAAGTCTAGATGCTATAATGAGTAACTCTGTCTAAGTTGAAGTAAACATGATGGCGTCGGGGAAAATAAAACCGAGGTTCAACCGAGGCGATAAGAGACCCCAGGGAGATGCACAACCATCGACGTCATGTTCCTCAGATGACAAGTTCAACATGATTATGAAGACCATGGAGAAGATAATGGAGAGAATGTCCATGGGAAATAGACCTACTACCTAAGAACATAATGACCCACAACCTAGGAATCAGAACCTTATAAGGGTTCAAGTCCCTCATATCAGATAGAGGGAACAGAAAGAGCATAGGGATCAAGGTGACCAGTAGACAATACCTCCATTCCAAAACAACTACACAGATGAGGACTTCGATCAAGCATTTGAATACCAGATGCATTGTTGCAATGACAAAAAACCGCATGTGTTCTTGACAAAGAGAGAGCATGATCGGTACATGAGAAAAAATGACGACTTCGTGTTGGAGACAGACGATGATATGATACTCGAAAAATATGATGTTCCATATTGGGAGATAGAAGAGTTCAGGAAAGGCTATCAGAACGCTATCATGTAGTTCCATAAGAAATATAACCTCCGGAGAAAAGACACGCCCGTCGAGCCGCAACAAACGAACCCCATAAGGAAACCTCCAGCAGACACCCTTTCCACAAGCCGACCGAGGTCAGATAGCACGACCAAGTATGTGATGGAGAAGGCTAAGTCGAAGGAGAAGGTCCCCAAGAAAGATCTGGATGTAGGCTGGGAGGTAGGCGGAAAAGAGGTAGAGAAAGTCTGTCCCCCTTTCAATTTTGAACATGAGATGGCCAAAATAAAAATCTATGTCCCGTTCAATGAACTTATTAGAAATGGAGATTATCGGGAGAAAATCATCAAAATGTTGAAAATGGGAGGGACCCCCGATACTTTGAATATTCAAGATGATCACCCCATTATCATTTTTGGTCTACGTGTTGAAGAGACAACTGATACCGAGGACGTCCCTTCATTCTACATCAGTCTAAAGGTCCATGAAATGATCCTGCATAATGCCATGATGGATTCCAGCACGTCGCACAACCTCATGCCAAAGGTGATCATGGATGAATTGGGTTTGGATATAACGAGGCCATACAAAGACCTTTTCTCTTTTGATTCGAGGAAAGTCAAGTGTTTGGGCCTCATCAAAGACCTATTTGTGTCGTTGGCGCAAATCCCCTCAAAGAACATGGTTATAGACGTAGTCGTTGCAGACATACCCCCAAATTTTGGCATGCTGCTGTCAAGGTTATGGGCTGCGAAGTCAAAGGGCACTTTGCAGATGGATATGTCATATGCCACCATCCCTATTTTTGTCCATGACAGACGATTGTACAGAGAAGTGTTGTTGAAATACATGGTAAGCAGCTAGACGCAACCAAATAACCATCCTATATATGCCATCAACACTGAGGTTGGTTCTTCTATATTCTACAATGACCTAAGTTTCAAAGAGGAAGTGTCGACAGCCATCATGACAGCTGACGAGAAAACTGTGCAGGAAACGACAGAGTGCGCCGACCCGAAAGACCATGTGGAAAACGGGGTGTGGAACATGAGTTTTGATGGCACAGTTAGCAAAGAAGGGATCGGGGCCAACGTATGGGTAAGCCTCCCTAAAGTGGGAACAAAGTTGCGCTCATACAAGATTGTGTTTGAATGCACCAACAAGATGGCCGAGTATGAAGTGTTGATTTTGGGCCTGAAAGTGTTGAAAGAATCAGGTGCAAAGAGGATAGCAGTGCGCGGAGATTCTGAACTGGTCATAAACCAAGTTAAAGGCATATATCAAATAAGACACCCTAGGTTGAGAGCATACAGGAACTTGGCTTTGGACCTGCTTGAAGAATTTTCATAGTATGATCTATCTGCTATCCCGAGGGAGAAAAACCAGATCACTGATGCTTTGGCCACCTCGGCCTCATTTTTCAAGATCCCCATCTTTCCCAACAAAAGGTATGAAATTTAAGTCAAGCACAGGCCGACAGTGCCTGACAATATCAAATACTAGTAGGTGTTTGAGGATGACAAGAAGGTAGAAAGATTTCTTCAGATGAGCGTCGAGTTCGCTAATACTCACATTGATGATGATTGCTATTGCAACGAAGATGGGAGCACAGATGCGCACAGTAACGACGAACCTTTCCAAAACCAGATTGCGGGAAGGGACATAATACAACTGAAAAATAACATTATTCTGAAGGGGTTAATGTCGTTGTAAAAGTTGTTTGACGAAAATGATGTGGCTAAAAATCCCAAGATCTGCAAGCGAAAAATACATGGAAGACTGCAATATCAGGACTAAGGAGAACCTGGAAATGATAAAATTATCGAAAACACTCAGTCCATAGGTCAAGCAAGACTACTTCAATCTCATGAAGGACTTCGTAGATGTTTTCGCTTGGAGCTACGATGATTTGAAGGTGTATGACACCGATGCAATACAACATGTTATCCCTCTCAAAGAAGATCAGAAACCTTTCAAACTGAAGTTGAGATGGATAAATCCCCTATTGTTGTCACTGATCGAAAATGAGGTAAAGAATATTTTCGATGCTAAGATTATTGTTTCTTTGCGATTCTCTAAATGGGTAGCTAATTTGGTACCCGTAAGAAAGAAGAGTGACGAGATAAGACTGTGCGTAGAATTCCAGAATCTAAACAAGGTGTCTCTTAAGGACCACTACCCTCTTCCAAAAATGGACTATATCCTGCAAAAGGTGGTGGGGTCCCAGAAGATGTCCATGCTGGATGGTTTTTCAAGGTATAACCAAATCATGGTTCACCTAGATGACAGAGAAAAAACATCTTTCACAACTCCATGGGGAACGTTCATGTACGCTAAGATGCCTTTCGGTCTGATGAATGTTGGTGCCACTTTCTAGAGGGAAATGGACATAGCATTTGTTGACGAAAAGGACAAACTCATTGTAATCTATCTGGATGACATCACGGTATACTCTGCCTCTAACAAGCAACACCTCGAGCACCTAAGGAAAGTATTCTAGAAATGCAGAAAGTTTAGCATATCGCTAAATCCAAAGAAATCACATTTCGAGGTGAAGAAGGGAAGCTGTTAGGACACATTATCTCCAAGGAAGGAATTAAGATAGACCCCAACAAGGTTGAAGGAATCCTGAAGAGTGACACCCTGCAGAGTAAAAAAGAAGTGCAATCCTTCCTGGGAAAAGTAAACTTCTTGAGGAGATTCATCCTGAACCTGGCAGAAATCATAGAACACATAACTTGCAATCTCAGGAAGGGAAATGAGATCAAGTGGAACCCAGAGGCCAATAATTATTTTGAAGATATAAAAGTGGCGCTGACTAAGGATCTTGTGCTAGCCATCCCGAACATTATGAAAGATTTCATCCTGTTTTCATTTTCCTCAAAACACACTATTACCAGCATGTTGTTGCAGAAAGACGAGAAGGATTTTGAAAAACCCATAGCCTATTTCAGATGGACATTGCACGACACTCCACTAAGGTACAACATCATGGAAAAATAAGAATATGCCTTAGTGAAAGATTTGAAAGAGTTCAGGACATACATATTTCACTCCCACGTCATCGCTTATGTGCCCAATAACTCAGTGAAGGATATCCTGACTCAACTCGACCCGGAAGGAAGGAGAGGCAAGTGGATAGCGGCCATTTTGGAATACGATCTTGACATCAAGCCTACAAAACTGATAAAGGGTCAGGGCCTTGTGAATTTAATGGCACAGTCTGACTATGACGTTGTAGGAATGAATTTCATCGTTGATTTGTCAGAATACCCTCAAGAATAAAAACCTGCGCAGGTGTCTCGGGAGTTCATTGATTCTCCATGGTATGCAGACATCATCTATGTGTTGGAGAATCTCCAGCCCCCTTCAGGCATAAGTAATACTAAGGCCAGATTTATCAAGCTTAAAGCAATTAATTTTTGCATCCTGGACAATTCACTCTACTGGAAAGACCCTGGGGAATATTGCTGAGTTGTTTGTTGGAGGAAGATGCAAAGCAGGCCATACAAGAATTTCACAAAGGTGACTGCGGAGGACACCACTACTAGAAAACCACCGTGCACAAAATCCTGAGGGCAGGTTACTACTGGCCTACAATCTTCACTGACGTGTATAAAGAGGTCTCTAGCTACCACAAATGTCATATTTTCGACGGGAGAACAAAGTTGCAGCCCCTACCACTAAAGCCGATCTCAGTCGAAGCAACTTTCATGCAATGTTGTCTAGATTTCATAGGAGAAATAAATCCACCATCCTTCGCGCAACACAAATGGATACTCACGACCACTGACTATTTTATGAAATGGATAGAGGCAATCCCCACAAAGCAAGATACTGACACAGTCATCATCCAATTCCTGGAGACAAACATCTTGTCGAGGTTCAGATGTCCCTTCAAAATCATAACAGACAATGCGGTCGCATTCAAGTCTAAGAATATGGAAACATTTTGTCAGGATTATAATATAACCCTGGGGCATTCTACGGTGTACTATCCACAAGGAAACGGGTTAGCATAATCCTCAAATAAGAGCCTAACTAGGATCATCAAAAGACTCCTGCAAGACAATAAGAAATCTTGGCAGAAAAATCTTATCTATGCATTGTGGGAAGATCGGATCACCACCAAGAAGTCCATCTCAACATCGCCTTTCTAGATCGTATACGACACAGACGCCATCTTCCCTACCTCACTAGTGCCACAAGTTAGAAAGTTGTTGCAAGAGAAGGAGGTCGATCCGAATGTCGTGCATAGGAGAATAAATCAGTTAATTCACACGCAACAGGCAAGGGAGCAGGTGTACGATCGATCATAGCTCCATCAGGAGAGGATAAAGAAAGCCTTCGACAAGCATTCTAAGCAGGAAAATTTTCAGATTGGAGATCTGGTGTTGATATGGGACGCGAGAAATGAAGATAAAGGGAAGCACGGAAAGTTCGACCACCTTTGGAAAAGCCCTTTCAAAATCAACATGTACTATGGGAACAATGCTTATTTCCTAGAAGGATTAAATGGATAATGCCTTGGTTGGGGGCCTATAAACGACAGGTTCCTCAAGCATTATCTGATGAAATAAAATCTGTTTAAGTCATTTTTCATTGTAAATAGTCATTCTATTTTTTTTTGCGTCGAGCTAGTAGGTCAGCAGAAAATTGAAGCCCAAAGTGAAGGCCCTAAGTTTATGCTAAAGTTTTAGAAGTTGTGTTGATAGGATTAGTTTATTTTATGTCTATAATTTATTTCTCTCAGTGTCTAAAGGTCGAAAAAATCCCAATGGTTAGGCACATAGTCTATTTTTCTTTGCTACCTTGCGGGGAGGATAACATCCCCATTGGAGCCAACTGTTAGCGCTGCCATTTTTGTTTCCATTTAGAGTCAGTTTTAGTCGGGGTATGGCCCATGCACCCAAACATGTGAAGTCAGGTACGTAGCATTGTTGGGTCGAAGTCAGCAAGTCGCCGGTTGGCCCTTGGAAACGGGAAGGGATGTCAGAGTTGAAACTTGCGTAAGTGGTACGGGTATGTCTTTTCCAAAGAGTCGAGTCCTGTTAAGAAACTAGTCTCTACATGCCCCAGGTTGAGTCAAGTAGTTAATGGAAGTTGCATTGGAAAGTGCAATAGTTATTATTAGTTCATCATGAAGGTAAAGGGAATGAAAAATCGCAGCGTTTGTATCATGCATGCCCTGCAAACCTTATCGCCTGTATTTTACACACAGGGATGTGCCATGAAAAATATGCAATTCGAATCAAAACATCCCGTCACCATGAATTCACTGTTCTCCGATACGATTCCTCCTTCTACCTGAATTGTTATAAATTTCATATGCTCGACACTCATTTCAGCCATGAAATCAGGTCCGCACTCTGTTTGCAATTTCCCTTTCCAGTCCAGGTTGATCAAATTTCCCTCCCTATACATTTGTCGGATACACTGTGCGTGAAATACATACTAGTCGCGCCATGGCGACCTCCCAAAGCATAAGGAAAGATGCGTAGAGCAACAGAATTGCCAGGTCCAAGCCCCAAAATGATTGGGAGTCGTTCTCACCTGCAACAAGCATTCCCAAGGACATGAAAGGAGTTATTCTTTTACCCACAGAGACAATCAGATCAAACCATGTGGAACCTGAAGCGAAAAGACTAGTGTAGGGAGGAAAGACAGTGGAAGCCCTGTCTCCCCTACAACAAATACCTCGGAGAATGGGTAGGCCAAGGAAGAACAAGGAAGCTGAGGAAGACCGGTTTTCAGAAGAGTCGCGTGCCATATCCTTGCCCAAAGAACTACTCATGTGCGCCATCCGGCTGGAGCCTGTTGGGGTATCGAGCTGCGAAAGTAGGAGAAAATCAAGGGAAATGGATACCACAGGAGTGAATGATCAAGAGCCATCTCAACAATTGAATCAGGCAAAGTTGGCTATCACTGAACTCTACCAGGAGAACATGGAGTTGAGGTGGAAGCTAGTGACAAAGACTATGGAAGCGTTAGCAGTGCAAGGTCACGAAGGGAACGTGTCATGGCTAAAAAGACATCTCAAAGAGGCGAAAGACACCATTGTACAGTTGCCAGAAGCACCATGGCTGTCAGAAGAAAGACATACAAAGCATTCCAGGGAATGCGAAGCGGCTGAGAAGGAAGCCCGCGTGGCTCTCGCCAACGCACAGAAAAAACAAGTTTAGCTGGTATTCATCTCTACATTCACAAACATAAGACAAATATTGGAAGTTTTTGAAAGAAAATTTTCCCTAAAGAACTCTACCATTTTGATAAGGGTCGTGAAAATCAAACAACCACTTTTCGTGCACAGTTTTCCCAGCAAATGAGCGTGCAACAGAAATCAAAGTCGTTATAGCATATAGAAAATTCATGGTAGACACATGTCCGCTCAGGTAGGATTATTAGGAATGTTCGAATTCCCACGTACTCTTGCATTAATCTGCTCACGTCAGATTGACGGTCCATGATCTTCCTTGATCCAACGGTCTAGAGTACATCACAACTTCGAGTTTCGGGAGTTTGGTCGCGCCAACAATCGAATCTCCTGATGTGCAAATTCTCGATCTCGCTAATTCGACGGTCAGGGAGGGCCCCGTTAGATCCTTAGATCTACGGTCCTGATCATGTCGTAATTTCAGGTTTCGGGAGTTTAGTTGCACCAATGTGAGAACCTCCCAATGTGCGAAGATTGCGAAGTCTGAAGGGGTTGAGGAGTTAACGCCCACGTTCCTTCCTCAAATCTAACGACTGTGATAGACCATGGATCTTCCCGAATGGATCTAGTCTGTTCAACTACCAAACAAAAGGATACTCCCTTTTGATACTTGAATTTCTCGCTATCCCTCCCGAGCTTCGTCGGTCATGAAGGATTTAAGAGAATTATGCTCTTTCTCCTGGACTTAACACATAGAGGGATCTTCGGCGCAACTATTTCTCTCCTTCATCAAGTCTAGGACTTAAGTGGTTCTGGGTTTCTGCTTACCTCACAGAGAGCCTGTGAATATCTACACTACCTCTCCGGCACTTAATAGACTTCGTCCTCGCAGGGATTGCGGGATCCAACCTCTACATTCAGGGAATTACTCACTCGACTCTAGAACGATGATGTAATTCCCCGGGGAAGGCTCCTTCGATTGATTAAACCGGGGTGCATGGAACTCCAAGCAGAATTATAGGCTCTGAAGGAAACAAATGCATATTCATAACTTAATCATTTAATACATAGAAAGAAACCTTTATAGACATGTAAATATTGGCATGCATCCATTATTTGTAGTTCAAAAGCATAAGTCAAGAAAACACATATCAGAACCATAGAGTGTGATGAGACTACTGAAATGGGTGCTCATTTCTACCCAAAAAATAGGCTCATTCACTCCCAATGGATTTATCATTGGCCACCCCTGAGCTTAAGCCATGATTCTTTGAGATTCAATCTCTTACTTCCATCTCAACTGAAGTTCGGTATGAAGGTTACTCTCCTTATCCCAATATAGAAAACTAGATCAGAATGAAGGTTACTCTCCTTCTCCTGGTTCAATCTCTAATTTATGTGATCACAAATTACTGTTCCTCCTTCAGTCCTTCCTCAGACCCGAGAGTTTCTTCTCCCGTCTCTGCATTCTTCTCTGCCCGGTCTCTCTCTGTCCACCATGCTTCCTTTCTTGCATCCCTTGGCAAGATTGTCTGTGGACCGAATCCTCCAATCCATGGTCAGGTCCGGAAGCCTTACCGATGGGCAGTTTTCCCCATCCCTCATTAACTCTTGAGGAGGCTTTCCCACCTACCAGCCTGACGTGAATTCATTCCTGGTCAGAGGGTTGTTCTGATTTGAGAAAATTAATTCCAGCATGGTACTGGTCTGGTGAAGGTTAATGCAACCATTACTAGTCCCCTCCACCACCTTTCAAAACATTTTCTGGTCTCTCTCTTAGCACATCCCCTCTTTCATCGACCTCCTACACAAGGTCCATCAAATCAAACATTCACACTTTCAAGTTTTCCATAGTTCCTCAGCCCATATAGTTATATTTACAAACTGGGGGAAACATGGTGTTACAATTCCCTCCCCCTTAAAGTAATCATCGTCCTCGATGTTCTATCTATCAACATGATATGTATGTACAGAAGTTAAAAAAATCAGATATGTCTGTCTCATGGCATCTTTTATTTCCCACGTAGCCTCATCTGGGCCAAAGTGTTTCCATTGCACCTTAACCTATGCAATGATTCAGTTCTTGAGTGAGGTTTCCTTTCTGTCTAATATACATTGGGGTTCTGGCAAGAATTATCCCTCTGGATCCACCTGGATCATAGACCAGTCAATTATATGATTAGCATCATGTACATATTTCGTCAATAATGAAACATGAAAAAAATTATGTGCCTTTATAGTGGGAGGAAGTGCTATCCTATAGGCTACAGGTCCCACTCTATCTAAGACTTCAAAGGGTCCACAATACCGAGGTGCCAACTTGGCACAGGTTCCCATTCTCAGGGTACTCTTCCTGGGTATAACTCTGAGATAGACATGGTCTTCGGTCTCTAACTCTCTGAGAGTTCTCTTTCTGTTGGTGTAACTTTTCTGTCTATCCTAAGCAATCTTCAGATTTTGTCTTATCTCAACCACTTGTTGTTCCATTTCTTTCAGCATGTCAGGTCCGATTGAAATTATGTCCACTGGATTGCTCCAGTTGATTGGAATCTTGCAATAGAATATGCATATTAGATATAACATTGATAAAATTGAGAGTGACAATATTTACCAAACACAAGAAACACTCGTCATAAATATTCGTCCATTGTAAATAATGTAATTAGAAAATTTCTCCTAATGATTTTTTTCAATAAGGAATTATTTGCAAGGTTAGTATACTTTTCCATGAAAAAAATGAATGACTCGCCAAACTTAAAATGGACATTGAATACAATATACTCTTACCTTTATAAACTCTACGATAAATATCATATCCTTAAAGTTTTCCCTGGTTACGACTTACATGGTTTGAACAAAAAAAAATTACTGTAACCATCTTATGTGGAGTCATTTTTCTTAAAGGCAATGTTCATTAGAGGTGTTTCTAGTAGTGTTATGTTAATCAAATTTATTGTGTGTCATAGATCCATGTAATGGAATAGTGATTTATAGCCAATTGGTTATTGAGGATAGTGTGATATTGGATAGCAAAATCAGAGTTGTAGTAGAGAAAGCAATGGTGTTATTCTAGATCCTAAGCTTTCATGCTTGTCACAGAATCTTGGATCTAGACAAATATGGAATCCATTTTTTCCTATGCATGTCTGGGATTGGTAAATGGATCATAATGTGTAGATTCATTATTGCGTGTGTCACAATGAAAGTCAGTGTCAAAAGATTCATCCGTTGTGATACCAATAGTTTGAGGATTACTTAGTGTGTCTGATTTAATCACTTTCTTGGTGTGTTCGAGATGAGCATCATATGGATTGGTGTGTTTGAGTTAATATAGATAAATTTATTATTGTGTTCGATTTGATAGTTTGCTTGGTGTGTCATAGTTGAATGGAGGATATCTTGGTGTGTCCGAGATGAAAACTAGATGACCCC
>ML777443.1:947546-976082 GCA_009831015.1 Picea engelmannii | reverse complement strand
AATATATATATATATATATATATATATATATATATATATATATATATATATATATATATATATATATATATATATTGTGCAAGGAAAGTAATGTAAATAATACAATCAAGCATCGCATCTCGACGAAGAACAATATGCACGCACTACACGTCACATACCAACATAACGACCTAGAATACTATCACATCAATCAACTTGAAGAAACATACACCATTCAATCAGATGAAGAATAAAAACAACTACTCGCCCTTCCTACCCTGCAAAGGTTAGGACCTCTAGGACACATAAGCAACGCTCAAGCCCAGGTTCCCATCAATTTTGACCATTTAAGGTCTCAAGGCTGGTGACTATTCTGAAAAACAAGGAGGTGTCTACATCCTACCCGACACAAGCAAGACCACACCTCCTAAGCTAAAAGGAAACATAAAATCAACCAAACAAAACAACATCAAATGACACAAGTAACTAGAACCTTCCCTGCAAGTGAGAGACAATCACATTAAACGTTACAATACAATGTACAAAACCCCAATTACAATAAACAACATCATCCACATCAAGAGGCGAAAGACCCTAAGCCATGTTATCATATCCTCTTCTTGATCAACGCACACAATGATCCAATATTAAGGAATCATGTCACCACAGTGCGACAAGCGCAATAGGAACCCATGCGCAAACATAAATAAATTCTAAACCTTCAACCAAACATAAAATCCAACATTGTCTGAAATCCAACTTGCACTGTCATACATTATACGAAACCATAATGAGAGCATTGTGTTCAATCTAGCTGAATGGGGCGCAATTTAACTACATTCAAGACAGGGTTAAAATTTTCAACCATCTCGGTGTATCTCATTACTATTTTACCATCATAAGACTATTCTAGCACATTGTGTCATACCTCAACTAATATAAACTCATAAAAATACTTCCCTACTTTTAAAAATAAACCATGCTTCCTGTTAGCGCTGCCATTTTTCTTTCCATTTAGAGTTGGTTTTATTCGGGGTATGTCCCATGCACCCAAACATGTGAAGTCAGGTACGTAGCACCGTGGGGTCAAAGTCAGCAAGTGGTCAGTTGGCCCTTGGAAATAGGAAGGGATGTCATAGTCGAAACTTTTGTAAGTGGTACGGGTATGTCTTTTCCAAAGAGTCAAGTCCTGTTTAGAAACTAGTCTCTATGTGCCCCAGGTCGAGTCAATTAGTTAATGGTAGTCGCATCAGAAAGTGTAGAAGCTATTATCAGTTCATCCTAAAGGATGAGGGAATGAAAAATTGTGGCGTTCGTATCATTCATGCCCTGCAAACATTATCGCATGTATTCTACACGTGGGGATGTGCCATGGAAAATCTACAATTCGATTCAAAACATCCTGTCACCATGAATTCACTGTTCTCCGACACGATTCCTCCTTCTTCTTGACTTGCTATAAATTTCATATGCTCAACACTCATTTCAGTTGTGAAACTAGGTCCACACTTTGTTTGATATTTCCCTTGCCAGTCCAGGTTGATCAAATTTCCCTCCCTGTACATTTGTCGGATACACCGCGCGCATAATACATACTAGTCACACCATGGCGACCTCCAAAAGCATGAGGAAAGGTGTGCAAAGCAGCAAAATTTCCAGGTCCAAGACCCAAAATGACTGGGAGTCATTCTCACCTATAGCAGGCATTCCCAAGGACGCGAAAGGAGTTATCCTTTTACCCACAGAGACGATCAGATCAAACCATGCGAAACCTGAACTGGAAAGACTTGCACAAGGAGGAATTATAGTGGAAGCCCCGTCTCCCCTACAGAAAATACCTGGGAGAAGGTGCAGGCCAAGGAAGAACAAGGAAGCTGGGGAAGCCCAATTTTTAGAAGCGCCACATGCCATATCGGTGCACTCATGCCCGCCATCTGACTGGATTCGGCTGGGGGATCAAGTCGTGAAAGTAGGAGAAAATCAAGGGAAATGGATACCACAGGAGAGAATGATCAAGAACCATCTCAGCAATTGAAGCAGGCAAACCTAACTATCACTGATCTCTACCAGGAGAACATGGAGTTGAGGCAATAGCTAGTGACAAAGACTATGGAAGCATCAACAGTGCAAGGTCACGAATGGAAAGAGTCATGGCTAAAAATACAACTAAGAGAGGCACAAGACACCATTGTACAAATGAGAGAAGCACAGAGGTTGTCCGAGGAAAGACACACAAAGCATTCCAGAGAATGTGAAGTGGCCGAGAAGGAAGCCCGCACGACTCTTGCCAGTGCATAGAAAAAAAGAGTTTAGTTGGTGTTCGTCTCTGCATCCACAAACATAAGACAAATATTGGAAGTTTTTGAAGGACACGTTTCGCTAAATCACTCTACCATTTTGATAACGGTCATGAAAATCAAACAACCACTTGCCGCACACATTTTTCCCAGCAAATGAGTGCGTAGCACAAATCAAAGCCATTATAGCAGATAACGAGTTCCTGATAGACACCTTTCCGCTCAGGCATCTGACCAAAGGGAAACACTAACACATATTTTCCTCATATCGAGACCTTACCGATGATCAGATCCTCGTCGAAAATTTGCGAATAGTCATGTGTAAACAAACGTGATTATTGCCTATTTTTGGAAAGCGCCATGCAAATAGTCTCCAACGCATACTACTTAGTTTCCTAGTTTTAGGGATAGTAGTTAGAAAGCAGGGTAGCCCAAGCGATGCCTTTGTTTATATATTTCATCTTTTCTATGTAAGCCATGTTGGTCGGAAAAATTGGTAGACGATAACTATTGTATGTAATTTGAGTTTTTGACCAAAATTTAATGCAAAGGTCCTGCAACTTGATGAAAATATTCTAATTGTAGCAGTTGGATGTATTGCGTCTCTTTCTTTGCGTATGTTCTTCTTGTCATATTTATTCATATATTTTTTCTGTCTATTTCAGAATGAATTTTTGAACATGTGGATTCACTGCGCAACGCCCCTTGTTCGCACCACTTAAACAAAACGTTTTCTTCTAAAATATAACTCTGAATTCGCCCACGATGGTGCTCCGGGTTACTTCCTAGAAAGGGAGAGTATCGGGAGAAAATCATCAAAATGCTGAAAATGGGAGGGACCCCCGATACTTTGAATATTCAAGATGATCACCCCATTATCCTTTTTGGTCCACGCGTTGAAGAGACAAATGATACCGAGGATGTCCCTTCGTTCTATGTCAGTCTAAAGGTCCATGAAATGACCCTGCATAGCACCATGCTGGATTCCGGCACGTTGCACAACCTCATGCCAAAGGTGATCATGAATGAATTGGGTTTGGATATAACGAGGCCATATAAAGACCTTTTCTCTTTTGATTCGAGGAAAGTCAAATGTTTGGGCCTCGTCAAAGACCTAGTTGTGTTGTTGGCTCAAATCCCCTCAAAGAACATGGTTATGGACGTAGTCATCACAGACATACCCCAAAAGTTTGGCATGCTGCTATCAAGGTCATGGGCTGCGAAGTCAAAGGGCACTTTGTAGATGGATATGTCATATGCCACCATCCCTATTTTTGGCCATGACAGATGATTGTACAGAGAAGTGTTGTTGAAATACATGGTAAGCAGCAAGATGCATCCAAATAACCATCATATATATGCCATTGACACTGAGGTTGGTTCTTCTATATTATACAATGACTTAAGTTTCGAAGAGGAAGAGTCGACAACCATCATAACAGTTGATGAGAAAATCGTGTGGGAAACGACAGAGTGCGCTGACCCGAAACACCACGTGGAAAACAAGGTGTGGAACATGAGTTTTGATGATGCAATTCGCAAAGAAGGGATCGGGGCCAACGTATGGGTAATCCCCCCTGAAGTGGGCACAAAGTTGCGCTCATACAAGATCGTGTTTGAATGCACCAACAACATGGCTGAGTATGAAGCATTGATTTTGGGCCTGAACGTGTTGAAAGAATCAGGTGCAAAGAGGATAGTGGTGTGCGAAGATTCTGAACTGGTCATAAACCAAGTTAAAGGCATATATCAAACAAGACACCCTAGGTTGAGAGCATACAGGAACTTGGCGTTGGACCTTCTTGAACAATTTTTGGAGTATGATCTATCTGCTATCCCGAGGGAGAAAAACTAGATCACTGACGCTTTGGCCACCTCGGCCTCATTTTTCAAGATCCCCATATTCCCCAACAAAAGGTATGAAATTGAAGTCAAGCATAGGCCGATAATGTCTGACAATATCAAATACTAGCAGGTGTTTGAGGACGACAAGAAGGTAGAAATATTTCTTTAGATGAGCGTCGAGTTCGCTAATACTCACATTGATGATGATTGCTGCTACAACGAAGATGGGAGCGCGGATGCACACAGTAACGACGAACCTTTCCAAAACCAGATTGTGGGAAGAGACATAATGCAACTGAAAATTAACATTATTTCGAAGGGGTTAGTGTTGTTGTAAAATTTGTTTGACGAAAATGACGTGGCTAAAAATCCCAAGATCACTGCAAGCGAAAAATACGTGGAAGACTGCAATATCGGGACTAAGGAGAACCCGAAAATGATAAAATTATCGAAAATGCTCAGTCCATAGGTCAAGCAAGACTACTTCAATATCATGAAGGACTTCCCAAACATTTTCTCTTGGAGCTACGATGATTTGAAGGTGTACGACACCAATGTAATACAACATGTTATCCCTCTCAAAGAAGATCATAAACCTTTCAAACATAAGTTGAGACGGATAAATCCCCTATTGTTGTCGTTGATCGAAAAGGAGGTAAAGAAGATTTTCGATGGTAAGATTATTGTTTCTTTGCAATTCTCTAAATGGGTAGCTAATTTGGTACCCGTAAGAAAGAAGAGCGACGAGATAAGACTGTGCGTAGAATTTCAGAATCTGAACAAGGTGTCTCTTAAGGACCACTACCCTCTTCCAAAAATGGACTATATCCTACAAAAGGTGGTGGGGTCCCAGAAGATGTCCATGATGGACGGTTTTTCAGGGTATAACCAGATCATGGTTCACCCAGATGACAGAGAAAAAAAATCTCTCACAACTCCATGGGGAACGTTCATGTATGCTAAGATGCCTTTCAGTCTGATGAATGTTGGTGCCACTTTCTAGAGGGAAAGGGACAAGCAACACGTCGAGCACCTAAGGAAAGTATTCTAGAAATGCAGAAAGTTCAGCATATCGCTAAATCCAAAGAAATCACATTTCGGGGTGGAAGAAGGGAAGCTATTAGGACACATTATCTCCAAGGAAGGAATTAAGATAGACCCCAAGAGGGTTGAAGGAATCCTGAAGATCGACACCCTGCATAGTAGAGAAGAAGTGCAATCCTTCCTGGGAAAAGTAAACTTCTTGAGGAGATTCATCCCGAACCTGGCAGAAATCATAGAACACATAACTTGCATGCTTAGGAAGGGAAACAAGATTAAGTGGAACCCAGAGGCCAAGAAGTCTTTTGAAGATATAAAGGTGGCGCTGAATAAGGCTCTTGTGCTAGCCATCCCAAACTTTACGAAAGATTTCATCCTATTTTCATTTGCCTTAGAACACACTATTACCAGCGTGTTGTTGCAGAAGGACGAGCAGGATTTTGAAAAACCCATAGCCTATTTCAGACGGACATTGCACGACGCTCCACTAAGGTATGGCATCATCGAAAAACAAACATACACCTTAGTGAAAGATTTGAAAGAGTTTAGGACATACACATTTGATGGCGTCCACCCGGGCACCTACCTCAGCAGGTCCCGTGCCTGACCTCCCAGTCTTAAGGATCGTTCAATTTCCTCCATTGAGACGGAGTGGCTCCTCTGATTCCCACTAGAATCTCCTTCGAAAATTGACGCACAGGTCTTTCGGCACTTTACAGTCTTTAGGCCGGTCACTGTTCTCTTCGACGACAGAAGAATAGAGAATCGTGTTTCGGGGTTTTCAAACTCCCGATGTCTCGACCTCCAATGTCCTGATGTGCTCCTTTGTTGGCTTAGCCCCTTCTGGCTATGCCCTGGTCCATGTGACCGTTTTCCATAAGACCACAGCCTTATATTCCTTCTCGTCGGGGTTTCGGACTTTCAAGTGCCAAAATGCACTTGTCCTCAGGATCCGCGATCCCTCCAATCCCGGCATACTTTTTACGCACTAGCTCTCCTGGCTAGGCTCCTGGCCCATATGACCGTTCGTTATCCCCGTGACCGCAGTCTTACCTCTCGTCGGGGTTTTTGGCTTCAAAATCCCGATGTGCTCCAATTTCCATTAACCCTCCAGGCTAGACTCTTGGTCCACATGACCTCCTCTATATGACCGTAGTCATATCTCCCATCGGGGTTTCAGAATTTCCAATGTCCAAATACATATGTCCTCAGGATTCGCGATCCCTCGAATCTCGATCCTACGCTATGCTGATAGCTGGCTCCCACAATGGCGCTTCCCTCCTTATCGGGGTTTCGGACTTCGCGATTCCGAAATGCATAAACACCTTGTCACTAGGATTCCCGATATCCCGATGACCAAAATGCCGATAGACGACTTCCTATCGGGACTTTCCCCGATGACTCTGATTGTTGCCACGCATCCCCTCAAGACGGACGGTTCAGATTTCTCCTCGTATTTTTGAGACTTCTGATGTCCCGTTTTTCACGACCTCAGGAACTCCGATTTCCTGAGCGCTGATATCCCGATGTCTAGTGCCCGAATCTCCAGAATGGACGATCACGTGACAGGCGTCCTCTCTCAGATGGATGGCCCAGATTTGTGTCAGGGTTTACAAGGTGGACTTACCCGATCTTCTGTCCACGGGAATGCTGATATCCTGACTCCTGACACCTCGATCTCCGCCACGTGTCTCCACTAAAGGACGGTCCAGATCAGTTCCGGGTAATTTCCCATGGAAATTCCCGATCTCATGTCATCGAGACTTCCAATTTCCCGAACCCCGACGCCTCGATATCCCGATGCTTCTCAGGGTTCTTACTCTGCTCATGAGGATTTAAACCCTGTGCAACTCCTGTCAGATCGGACGATTGATGGGTAACTGATCAATGATCCAACGACTCACGACCCCTATAGTTTGAACTCCGAACGCGATCGTAACCTCCTTTCTTCTTTGGCAGATCCAACGGCTGGCGGGATTTTGCAAATCTTCTCCACAAGATCCTAACCGTCGATCTCTTCCTCTTTGATGTTTTCTATGGGGTGAACCCAGTATTCCTCTGTGAAAAATGGTCCTCCTGCGTGTAACTTTGCAGCGCCTGTTCAAACATTCCCACGGCACAAACTCTCTGTGCTTCTCTTCGACGAGCTTGGAAGCCTTGTCCTTCCTGAGCTTCACACAATTCTGAGTCTCCGCGAAGACTCTTGCGCGCACCCCTTGTGACAATCCTCAAACACTTCCAAGTGTTGAATTCTTTCGACTCTGTGCACACCTGTAGCAGCAGTCCTTCAATGCTTCGCTCAGATTCACAACTGAGACTTTCCTTAGCCTGCGCACTCCTTGCACGGCTCCTAAAACCCAATTTCACTTCTGGGTGAATGAGAACAAGAGTTAAACTATCTTAGCCTTCTGTCAACGCACTCCTTGCGGACGAATTCAACTGCACTCCTTACAAGAATCCTTGCTCAGATAGAGAAACAATTGAAACTCATTTCTTCTACTTCCTTTCTTAGATTTCAAACACTCAGCAACGAATCATACATACATAGCATATAAAACAAATGCATAACAGGAAGTAAATACTCATGAGCATATCAATCAACACACATACATAGAGAACAATACAACGCCATGAACTTGAATCAACTTCTTCTATTAATCCAAATAACTGTACATGGGTGTTTCTACACAGATCTCTGCTTCTCTTCTATGCTCCAATGCTTCTAACTATGTTACAATGCACAATGAGGGTGTCTATATCTCGTTTCCCTCTTGCGCTCTCAAACAGTCTAATCTAGAATTAAATTTATATATACCTACATTAACTACTATAAATTCCTCCATCTACTTCAGACGAGAGCGGGGCGCTCAAGGTCTGATTACATTATACCAAGGCACCTTCATTAAATGATCTCATTTATATTTGGCACATCAACTTCAAGGGAAAATTCAAAAATTTGGCTGGGTCTGCCCAGCTGTCCTTCGTCTTCCGCGCTGGCTCGCTTGATGTGAGGGATGCTCCTGCATCATACTCCCTCGCTTGAAAATCTTCATGGCCTCCTGTCCATGAGCTCCTGCATGGTCTGTCCATGCTTCAGAATCTCTTCTTCATTTTCCCAGCTGGCATCTTCAACTAGATGGTCCTTCCACTTGACCAAATATTCAAAGTATTCTTTCCTCCTGGTCTTCTTGCTGACTCTCTTGTCCAGTATGCACTCCATCTGTGATCTCTCTGTGACTGGCATCTATTTTTACCACTGAACCTCTGGCTGTTCACCTTCTTCTCCTGCTTCCTCAAGTTTATATGGGTATAAATATGAGACATTGAATATTGGAGAAATTTCGATCCCATCAGGTAATTCAATCTCATAAGCATTCTCTCCAATTTTCTTCAAGACCTTGCATGGTCCGATTTTTATCATCTTCAATTTATTGTATGTTCCTCTCGAGAACCTTTCTTTCCTCAAGTGAACTAGAATCAAGTCACCAACCTCAAATTGGAGTCGTCTTCGATGCTGATCTTCTCTCCATTTATACTCCTAACTTGAATTCTGCAATTGCTCCTTCACCCAGCTGTGAAGTTCTTTCATCACCTCCGCGAATTCTTCTGCACTAGCGCTCCTAGTAGAAGTCTGTTCTGAATCTCTCAATTCAGAAACTCTTCTCGGTTGCACGCCATATACAATCTGGAATGGACTCTGGCTTGTGCTCCGATTCACTAAGTCGTTATACGCAAACTCTGCCTGCGGCTATGTATTGTCCCAACTGCTGTGGTGCTCCACCACTAGGCTCCTCAGCAAGTCTCCCAGACTTCTGTTCACCACTTCTGTCTATCCATCCATCTGAGGATGATAAGTTGAACTAAACAACAAGTTAGTCCCCAGCTTCGTCCATAATTTCCTCCAAAAGTTCCCTAGGAACTTTTTATCTCTGTCCGAAACAATACGCCTTGGTAAGCCGTGAAGTCGAATGACTTCTTTGAAAAACAGATTCGCGATGTGCGTCGCGTCACTGGTTTTCTGACATGGGATAAAATGTTCCATCTTGGAAAATCTATCCACTACCACAAAGATCGAATCAAATCCTCTTTGTGTCCTTGGCAATCCCAATATGAAATCCATGCTAATTTCATCCCACGGTCTCTCAGGTATGGGAAATGGTTGATAAAAACCCGCATTCTACTTCCTTCCCTTTGAATGCTGGAAAATTCTGCATCTGTCTACAAACCTCTTGACCTCTGATCGCATCCCTGGCCAAAAGTATGACTCGCTTAGCTTCACGAATGTCTTATCATGACTGAAGTGTCCGGCCAATCCTCCACTGTGTTTTTCCTTCAGCAGATTCTCCCTCATGGAGCAATTCGGAATACATAGCTGATTGCCCTTAAACAACAACCCTTCCTGGATCATGTATTCGACCCATTTGCTGCTATCTCTGAGAACTAGATTCTCAACTGCTTCATACGCTTCCTTAAAGTCTGGATCATCTGCGTACATGTCTCTGAGATCATCAAAACCTAACGTCTTGACTTTGAACTCCTACAACAACAAACACTTCCTGCTTAAAGCATCAACAACTTTGTTAGCAGTACCAGAAATATGTTTTATCACAAAAGTGAAATTCTGCATGTATTCAACCCATTTAACATGCCTCTGATTCAACTTTTCCTGTTGAGTCACAAACTGCAATGCATGGTTATCACTATATAAAACAAATTCCTTCGGAATCAAATAGTGCCTCCATTTCTTCAATGCCTGAATAATGGCATAAAATTCCTTATAATATGTGGAATACTTCACCTTCGCTTCGTTCATCTTCTCGCTAAAATATGCAATTGGTCTGTCATATTGACTTAAGATTGCTCCTATTGCAAACCCGCTTGCATCACATTTTACTTGAAATGTCTTTTGGAAATCCGGTAACTCCAGAATTGGTTGTTCCGTAATCTTCCGTTTCAACAAATTGAAACTCTTGTCAGCCTCTTCAGTCCAGTGAAAATATTTATGTCTTTTCTTCACTGTATCCATCATTGCTGTGTTAATTCCACTGAAATTCCTGATGAATTTTTGGTAGAAACTAGCCAAACCATGAAAACTTCTCACCTCAAATATGTTCCTCGGTGATGGCCAATTCTTGATTACCTCCACCTTATCTATATCCATCCTCAACTCATTTGCCGAAATAACAAATCCCAAATAAATGAGCTCTGTCTTCATGAATGAGGATTTCTTTATGTTTATCAGCAACTTCTATTGATGTAATCTCTTCATCACAATGGCCAAATGCTTCAGATGTTCAGCTTCCGTTTTATTGAAAATCAGTATATCATCCAGATATACGATAACAAATTTTCCGATGAAATATTTCAGGACTTCATTCATCAACCTCGTAAAGGTACTTGGCGCATTTGTTAAGCCAAACGGCATAACAAGACATTCATACAAACCTTCGCTTGTCTTGAATGTTGTTTTCCATTCATCACCTTCTCTCATGCGAATCTGGTGATATCCGCTTTTCAAATCAATCTTTGAAAAATATTTTGCTCCACTCAAGCAATCCATTAAATCATCCATCCTCAGTAATGGAAACCTATACCTGATGGTTATCTTGTTAATTTCCCTTGAATCAGTGCACATCCTCTAGCCTCCATCTTTCTTCAGACTGAGTACCGTCGGAACAACACACAGACTCAAGCTTTCCCTGACCAAACCTTTGTCCAACAAATCCTGGACTTGCCTCTTAACTTATTCATTCTCCTACAACGTCAATCTGTATGCGGCTTTGTTTGGCAAACTGGCTCTAGGTATGAGATCGATATGATGACTCACACTTCTCATCGGTGGCAACGAATGAGGTAATTCGTCCACTACTATATCAACAAACTCTTCCAGCAGTCCCTGAACTTCTTCTGGCAAATCATCCACTCTTGTGATAGTCAGAACAATCTTCGGTTTTCTGACCACAATGAACTATGGATCCTCCTTCTTCTTAACCTCCGTAAGAAGTTCCTTCCCACTCATGAGAAGTACTGTGTTGCTTACTTCCGGCTTCACCTCCTTATCCTTTATTGGATGTAACATGTGTGTCCTCCCATTCTTCTCTAGGGTGTATGTGTTCATCCTCCCATCATGAATCACATTTCTATCATATTGCCACGGTCTACCCAGCAATAGATGAAAAACATCCATAGGAATAACATCACATAAAATCTTATCATTATATATCCCTATCTTAAATTCAACTAAACACTTTTTGCTGACATTTACCTAATGTCCTTTTTGTAGCCACGAAACTTTATATGGACTTGGATGATCAATCGTCTCCAGCTCCATCTTTTCTACCATCTCGGTTGAAACGAGATTGTCAGTGCTTCCACTGTCCACAATGACCTTGCATGCCCAACCCTTGGTCTTGCAAGCTGTTCTGAAAAGTCTGGTCCTTTGGACTGAACTTTCCTCTTCCTTCTCTGGTGTCAAAAGGACTTTTCGCATCATCAACGATATTCCGCCTTCAGCGTCTTCTGCCTCAATATATCGCCTCTGTGATTTAGCGATGTGAGCTTCTCCAGTTTCTATCTTTTTCTCTGGACACTCATAAGACTTGTGCCCATTATTCCCACATGTGAAGCATGTAATTACTCCACCTCTTCCTCTTCCTCTACCTCTAGTACGAGGAAAAGTGTTGTTGTCAGCATAATCTCCTCTCTGCTCAGTATGCTGTCCTCCTTGTTCATCATATCGCTGCCCTCGCTGTGAGGTTCCACCTCTCTCAGTACGAGTTTGAGGTTTCTTCCAGTCGTCCCTGGGCTTCTGGGTTCTTTCCTGGGAAACTGATTTTCCCCTGGGCTGACTCCTGCCTCGACCTATTTGACTCTACTTTCGGCTCAGCTTCTCTTCCGCTTTTAAAGCCATCTGATAAGCATCCTCCACCGTTCAGATGGTTTCCATGCTCATTTCATCCTGAATCTCATATCTCAGGCCATTCATATACCTGGCCACCTTTTCATCATTGCTTTCGCGATGACCGGCCCTGATATTCAACCTGTAAAATTCCTCAGTATATTCCTTTACTGTCATCAACTTCTATCTCAGGTTCTGCATCCTCCTGATCAAAGAAATTTGATAGTCCCTGGGAATGAATTTTACCTTCAACTTTGCAATCATCCTATCCCAGCTCTTAATTTTCTGCTTGCCTTGGAAATGCCTGTCAGCTTGTAGTTCATCCCACCACAAGGTTGCATGTCCTTTTAATCTTGTGACGGCATGCCTGACTTTCTTGTCCTCTTCGATATCTTCATAGTCAAAATAGGTGTCTAGAGCTCTAATCCAGTCTAGAAGCTATTCTACATCCAGATTTCCCTCATAAACTGGAATGTCCATTTTTGCCTTTGCACCCATTCTTGCAATAGCTTTAAGTAAGCGCTCATTTGCTGCATCTTCTGCTGGGATTTCTTCTTCTCCATGTCCAACATCATATTCATTTTTGGATTCACTGATATCTCCTACATCATCTCTACACCTTTGTCTTATCTCCATGTCCACAACTCTAGCGCGTAAGTTATGCAGATCTCTTTCTACTTCTGGATTCTGCACTTCTCTACCCCTTCCTCTGGGCATCTCCCTTTCCTCCTCTGGATCGGGTGATTGTCTATCCCTTCTCCTTGGCAGCATGGTGAATTCTCCTTCTCCCTGCTACAGAAAGCAAAGAAGCTTTTCTAAGCTCTGATACCACTTGATGGCGTCCACCCGGGCACCTACCTTAGCAGGTCCCGTGCCTGACCTCCCGATCTTAAGGATCATTCAATTTCCTCCCTTGAGCCAGAGTGGCTCCTCTGATTCCCACTAGAATCTCCTTCGAAAATTGACCCACAGGTCTTTCGGCACTTTACATTCTTTAGGTCGGTCATTGTTCTCTTCGACAACAGAAGAATAGAGAATCGGGTTTCGGGGTTTTCAAACTCCCGATGTCTCGACCTCCAATATCCCGATGTGCTCCTTTGTTTCCTTAGCCCCTCCTGACTATGACCTGGTCCATGTGACCACTTTCCATAAGACCGCAGCCTTATATTCCTTCTCGTTGGGGTTTCGGACATTCAAGTGCCAAAATGCACTTGTCCTCAGGATCCGTGATCCCTCGAATCCCGACGTACTTTTTACGCATTAGCTCTCCTGGCTAGGCTCCTGGCCCATATGACCGTTATCCCCATGACCGTAGTCTTACCTCTTGTCGGGTTTTTTGGCTTCAAAATCCCGATGCGCTCCAATTTCCATTAGCCCTCCAGGCTAGACTCTTGGTCCACGTGACCTCCTCTATATGACCATAGTCATACCTCCCATCGGGGTTTCGGACTTTCCAATGTCCAAATACATATGTCCTCAGGATTTGCGATCCCTCAAATCCCGATCCTCCGCTATGCTGACAACTGGCTCCCACAATGGCGCTTCCCTCCTTATCGGGGTTTCGGACTTCGCGATTCTGAAATGCATAAACGCCTTGTCACCAGGATTCCCGATATCCCGATGACCAAAATGTTGATAGATGACTTCCTATCGGGACTTTCCCCGATGACTCCGATTTCTGCCATGCGTCCCCTCAAGATGGACGGTTTAGATTTCTCCTCGTGTTTTCAATACTTCTGATGTCCCATTTTTCACGGCCTCAGGAACTCCGATTTCCTAAGCGCTGATATCCCGATGTCTAGTGCCCGGATCTCCGGAACGGACGATCACGTGAAACGCGTCCTCTCTCAGATGGACGGACCAGATTTGTGTCGGGGTTTTCAAGGTGGACTTACCCGATCTCCTGTCCATGGGAATGTCGATATCCCGACTCTCGACTCCTCGATCTCTGCCACGTGTCTCCACTAACGGATGGTCTAGATCAGTTCTGGGTAATTTCCCATGGAAATTCCCGATCTCATGTCATCGAGACTTCCGATTTCCTAAACCCTGACGCCTCAATACCCGATGCTTCTCAGGGTTCTTACTTTGCTCATGAGGATTTAAATCCTGTGCAACTCCTGTCAGATCAAACGGTTGACGGGTAACTGATCAACGATCCAACGACTCACGACCCCTGGAGCTTGAACTCTGAACACGGTCGTAACCTCCTTGCTTCTTTGGCAGATCCAATGGCTGGCGGGATTTTTCAAATCTTCTCCACAAGATCCTAACCATCGATCTCTTCCTCTTTGATGTTTTCTATGGGGTGAACCTAGTATTCCTCTGTGAAAACTGGTCCTCCTGCGCGTAACTTTGCAACGCCTATTCAAACACTCCCATGGCACAAACTCTCTGTGCTTCTCTTCGACGAGCTTGGAAGCCTTGTCCTTCCTGAGATTCACACAATTCTGAGTCTCCACGAAGACTCTTGTGTGCACCCCTTGCAACAATCCTCAAACACTTCCAAGTGTTGAATTCTTTCGACTCTGCGCACACCTGCAGCAGCAGTCCTTCAATGCTTCGCTCAGATTCACAACTGAGACTTTCGTTATCCTGCGCAGTCCTTGCACGGCTCCTATAACCCAATTTCACTTCTGGGTGAATGAGAACAAGAGTTAAACTATTTGAGCCTTCTGTCAACGCACTCCTTGCGGATGACTTCAACTGCACTCCTTACAGGAATCCTTGCTCAGATAGAGAAACAATTGAAAGTCATTTCTTCTACTTCCTTTCTCAGATTTCAAACACTCAGCAAGAAATCATACATACATAGCATATAAAACAAATGCATAACAGGAAGTAAATACTCATGAGCATATCAATCAACACACATACACAGAGAACAATACAACGCCATGAACTTGAATCAACTTCTTCTATTAATCCAAATAACTGTACATGGGTGTTTCTACATAGCTCTCTGCTTCTCTTCTATGCTCCAATGCTTCTAACTATGTTACAATGCACAATGAGGGTGTCTATATCCCGTTTCCCTCTTGCGCTCTCAAACAGTATAATCTAGAATTAAATTTCTATCTACCTGCATTAACTACTATAAATGCCTCCATCTACTTCAGACGAGAGCGGGACGCTCAAGGTCTGATTACATTATACCAAGGCGCCTTCATTAAATTATCTCATTTATATTTGGCGCATCAACTTCAAGGGAAAATTCAAAAATTTGGCTGGGTCTACCCAGCTGTCCTTTGTCTTCTGCGCTAGCTCGCTTGATGTGAGGGATGCTCCTGCATCAACATTGCACTCCCATGTCATCGCTTATGTGCCCAGTAGATCAGTAAAGGATATCCTTACTCAACTTGACCCGGTAGGAAGGAGAGGCAAGTGGATAGAAGCCATGCTGGAATATGATCTTTACATCAAGCCTACAAAACTGATAAAGGGTCAGGGCCTTGTGAATTTAATGGTGCAGTCTGACTGTGATGTTGCAGGAATGAATTTCATCATTGATCTGTCAGAATGCCCTCAAGAATAAAAGACTGTGCAGGTGTCTCAAGAGTTCATTGATTCTCCATGGTATGTAGACATCATCTATGTTGGAGAATCTCAAGGCCCCTTCGGGCATAAGTAATACTAAGGAAATATTTCTCAATCTTAAAGAAGTTAATTTTTGCATTCTGGACAATTCACTCTACTAGAAAGACCCCGGGGAATATTGTTGAGTTGTTTGCTAGAGGATGATGCAAAGCGGGCCATACAGGAATTTCACAAAGGTGACTGCGGACTACTGGAAAACCACAGCGCACAAAATCCTGAGGGCAGGTTACTATTGGCCTACAATCTTCACTGACGTGTATAAAGAGGTCTCCAGCTA
Organism: Picea engelmannii; assembly: GCA_009831015.1. NCBI lineage: Eukaryota > Viridiplantae > Streptophyta > Pinopsida > Pinales > Pinaceae > Picea > Picea engelmannii. The sequence goes on along the minus strand of ML777443.1, from coordinate 960,148 downwards.
CCACGAATGTCATATTTTCGATGGGAGGATAAAGTTGCAGCCCCTGCCACTAAAGCTGATCTCAGTTGAAGCAACTTTCATGCAATGGGGTCTAGATTTCATAGGAGAAATAAATCCGCCATCCTTCACGCAGCACAAATGGATACTCACAACCACTGACTATTTCACGAAATGGATAGAGGCAATCCCCACAAAGAAAGATACCGACGCAGTCATCATCCAATTCCTGGAGACAAACATCTTGTTGAGGTTCAGATGTCCCATCAAAATCATAACAAACAATGCGGCCACATTCAAGTCTAAGAATATGGAAACATTTTGTCAGGATTATAATATAAACGTGGGGCATTCTACGATGTACTATCCACAAGGAAATGGGTTAGCATAATCCTCAAATAAGAGCCTAACCAAGATCATCAAAAGACTCCTGCAAGACAATAAAAAATCTTGGCAGAAAAAGCTTATCTATGTGTTGTGGGCAGATCGGGTCACCACCAAGAAGTTCATCTCAACGTCGCCTTTCCAGATCGTATACGGTGCAGACGCCATCTTCCCTACCTCATTGGCGCCACTAGTTAGAAAATTGTTACAAGAGCAGGAGGTCGAGCCGAATGTCGCGTAGAGGAGAATAAATCAATTAATTCACATGCAGCAGGTGAGGGAGAAGGTGTATGATCGATCACAGCTCCATCAGGAGAGGATAAAGAAATCCTTTGACAAGCATTCTAAGAAGGAATATTTTCAGATTGGAGATCTGGTGTTGAGATGGGACGCGAGAAATGAAGATAAAGGGAAGCACAAAAAGTTCGACCACCTTTGGACAGGCCCTTTCAAAATCAACACGTACTACGGGAATAATGCTTATTTCCTAGAAGGGTTAAATGGATAATGCCTTGGTTGGGGGCCTGTAAACGATAGGTTCCTCAAGCATTATCTGTTGAAATAAAATCCGTTTAAGTCATTTTTCATTGTAAATAGTCGTTCTAGTTTTTTTTTGCATCGAGCTAGTAGGTCAGCAGAAAATTGAAGCCCGAAGTAAAGGCCCTAAGTTTATGCTGAAGTTTTAGAAGCTGCGTCGATGGGATTAGTTTGTTTTCTGTCTGTCATTTATTTCTCTTAGTGTATAAAGGTCGAAAAAATCCCAATGGTCGGGCAGATGGTCTATTGTTCTTTGCTACCTTGCGGGGAGGATAACATCCCCGTTGGAGCCAGTTGTTAGCACTGCCATTTTTGTTTCCATTTAGAGTTAGTTTTAGTTGGGGTATGTCCCATGCACCCAAACATGTGAATTCAGGTATGTAGCACCCTTGGGTCAAAGTCAGCAAGTCACTGGTTGGCCCTTGGAAACGGGAAGGGATGTCAGAGTCGAAACTTGCGTAAGTGGTACGGGTATGTCTTTTCCAAAGAGTCGAGTCCTGTTAAGAAACCAGTCTCTACATGCCCCAGGTTGAGTCAAGTAGTTAATGGAATTTGCATTGGAAAGTGCAACAACTATTATTAGTTCATCATGAAGGCCGAGAGAATGAAAAGTCATGACGTTCGTATCATGCATGCCCTGCAAACCTTATCACCTGTATTCTACACACGAGGATGTGCCATGGAAAATCTACAATTCGATTCAAAACATCCCTTCGCCATGAATTGACTATTCTCCAATACGATTCCTCCTTCTGCCCGACTTGTTATAAATTTCATATGCTCGACACTCATTTCAGTCATGAAACCAGGTCCGCACTCTGTTTTCAATTTCCCTTTCCAGTCCAGGTTGATCAAATTTCCCTCCCTATACATTTGTCGGATACACTGCGCGCGGAATACATACTGGTCACGCCATGGCGACCTCCCAAAGCATAAGGAAAGGTGCGCGGAGCAGCATAATTGCTAGGTCCAAGCCCCAAAATGACTAGGAGTCGTTCTCACCTGCAACACGCATTCCCAAGGACGTGAAAGGAGTTATTCTTTTACCCATAGAGACAATCAGATCAAACCATGCGGAACCTGAAGCAAAAAGACTAGCATAGGGAGGAAGGACAATGGAAGCCCCGTCTCCCCTACAACAAATACCTCGGAGAATGCGTAGGCCAAGGAAGAACAAGGAAGTAGGGGAAGCCCGATTTTTAGAAGAGCCGCGTGCCATATCCTTGCCCGAAGAACTACTCAAGTGCGCCATCCGACTGGAGCCTGCTGAGGGATCGAGATGCGAAAGCAGGAGAAAATCAAGGGAAATGGATACTACAAGAGTGAATGATCAAGAGCCATCTCATCAATTGAAGCAGGAAAAGTTGGATATCGTTGAACTCTACCAGGAGAACATGGAGTTGAGGCGGATGCTAGTGACAAAGACTATGGAAGCATTAGTAGTGAAAGGTCATGAAGGGAAGGGCGTGGGAAGGACATGCAGTCCAGGTGATGCTACAAGAAGGAGATAACTCGTCCATTGGGTGAGCTCGATCTCTCTCAGGGCACTGGTGCGTTTAAGTTGTCAACAAGGCAGCACCAATAAAGATTCAAATATTTTCTTTACCACAGTGAATGCAAATCGCACAATCCCAAAAGTGGATCGGTTCTAAGGGAGGGGCGATTTCAATTAAATATTTGTAGTTCTAGGTGAAATTAAGGAATTCTTGCAAGGGCGAGGTGTAAACAAAAAAAACAACGATCCTCAAACATGTGCGAGCAAGGGTGTATGTGATTATTTTGGTAGATATCAAGGACAAAATACAGACAAAATCTTCCTCAAAGTAGAATGTTGTGCAGGGACGTTAATGGCATCCAGAGTGGTCAACTATGAGACAGTTAACCGATTGGTTGGGAGTGAAAGTTTGTCTAAAACAAATCCCGTATGAAAATTATGTGCGCGAGGTAGAGGCATGAAGGAATCGACAAAAAGAAGCGAATAGAGAAACCACAGTACAACGACCGGGAACAACAATCTTATAAAAACTGGGAAGATGAGTATGAAGTTATCTTGCGCCTAGAGATAACAGACCCCTAAAGGATACTAGTTAAACCTGTGAATCTTTCATATGGACAGAATACAACCAAGGAAAACACTCGCATCAAGGGACTATCACCAATCACAACTTTGTTTTTTCACCACATTCCCACAACAGTAAATTTATCTTAAACCAGACAAACCAAAGTACCAAACCAATAGTCAAAGGAAAGGATGAGATAAACAAATTGGCAACCAAACAAGGGTAATTAATCCATCATCTATTAGAATCTAACGACCATTTTACACAATGAAAGGATGGATGTTCAGAGGCTACTAAAGGTTAACAGAACGTAGCTTGCAACACTGTTGAGAATCTTTCTTACTAGGCCACTCTTGCGATTGGAGAGCTAATAGAAAAAAAAATAAAACTAAAGCAACAAGAAGGAAAATTCATCAACACCCGCATAACTTCGTGAAAAGGAAACCCAACCATTTATGCACAAGATTAAGACATAAAATCATACACATAAAATTTTAACTAATTTACCAATGAACACAGGAAATTTTAACTAATTTACCAATGAACACAGTAAAATTTTAACTAATTTACCAATGAAATTTTACACCTATATATCGTATTCGAAGCAAAAGAAACCAAAGTCGTTGTCCTATGCTTGCACTCTGTCCAGCTCCTGCTTTCTAACTGTTGATACCTCACTGGTACCTCCCAGCCAATGCTAGGGGTACTCTTCTTCCCCCTGAGCCCCCCGAGCCGCAAAGGGGCCACATACACAACCAAATAAGGCTAGCTCCTAGCTTGCCTCACAAGGTCAAGCTACCACTCGATATCTGAGCTGGGAATCCCAACTCCCACGAGGAAAAAATAGTCAAGCACAAAATCCAGCAGCATAACCTTACACATACCAGACATGATTCCCTCTCCTTCTCTGCCATTCCTTTTATAGAGTTCTCTTAGAGATTTGTTTCCAAAATCCTCATTAATTTATGTTTATTAAAATTTAATTAGGATAAACCTCCCCCATACACATGTCACCCGATCCCTTAGTTGCACCGGAAAATAAATTTATTAATTAATTAAATTTACCATTTCCCTCACCCACCTAAAAGCGTCCTAAAAACACTCCTCGGTGTCCCTTTATTCCCTTACATTTCTTAAATGACTGACGCCTTTCTTAAAACCTAGTTGAGTTCACAATTAGAAGGTTCCAATGACTAGATTCCATACTATGTTAGACATTCCCCTTTTTCTTTAAGTTTCCCCTTTGTAATATCCCTCGGTAGAACCCCAGTTGTAAATATGAATTGTGAACATGTTTTGTAGGCTGGTGAGCTGAGTGTTGATAAGATGGTAGGCTTATGTGTTATTTAGGCCGGAGATCCTAGGTGTTAAAGGCCAAGTGTCTGATTTTTGTATATGTAATTATGCAAAGATCATTAATAAAATATAAACATCGCTGCATGCAGACCAACCGCGAAGAAAGATTGATGGGGGACTAAGCTTCCATAAGGTTGGGTAAGGGAGGAGGCTAAGTGTGTGGGCCTAGGGGCTAAGCTAGGGGGCTTACCTCTAAAGGGGATAATAATTTATTATTATTTCCTAAAGGCTAAGGTGGTCAATTGACCAACTGATGTCCTAAGTTCCTGGGACAGGGCAATGAATGAAAATATAGTGTATGCAGCTCCAGGAAGACAAGTGTCGACCTGGGTGCATGCAATTAAAGCTACAGAAGTCAGTCTTGTTGGGGGTTCGTTGCCCATTATGTCACCCTCCGCCTGAGTTCGCTGGGATCGGGGGCGTTTGAACCATTTGCCTCTGTGTCTACCCTCGGCATAACCTGGTACATCTGAGAAACTAGAGGGAAGGGAAAAAAGCCGACTTATGTGTCCTGTGAACCTGGGTTTATCCACACTGTTGTAACACCCTGTTTCCCCTAGTTTGTAAAAATAACTATTCTGGCCAAGAACTGTGGCAAACCCAAAAATGTGAATGTGTGATGTGAATGGACCTTGTCGAAAAGGTCGATGAATGTGAATAATATTATGAATATATATTGCAGGACTGCTGAGAGGGGATATGCTGAAAAAGAGACCACGATGGCTGAAGAAAGGTGGTGGAAGGCACCTGGAAAGGTGGCGTTAACTTCCACCAAAAACCAATACCATATTTGGACTTCACTGGCCCGGAGAACCAAGAGCAGCTCGCTGGCCCCAAATTAAATGACTCGCCAGGATTGGTAGGTAAATGGCTCCTCATGAGTAATGAGGGATGGGGGGTGAACCGCCCATCCATAGAGTTGTCAGGCCTGACCAGTGCGAGGAAAATTGTGCCAAACGCAACCTTGCAAGAGGAAAAAGGTGTGAGGGAGAAGCGAGAAGGGGGCAGACGCGAGGGAAGGAAGAAAACTCTAGGAAAATACAGAGTGAGTGATAGAAAATAAGGAGAGTAACCTTTATTCTCGGTCATCGGCAAAATGAGACGCAGTCTCACAGCATCGTGGTCTCAGCTCGGTTGTGGCTAGTGGTAAATCCATTGGGATTCGTTGAGCCTATGGTTGGGTGGAAATGAGCACCCCTCTCAGCAGTTGCATCACTTCTGGTGTTTTCCTGATAAGTGTTTTTAATCTTGTATCTTTAAATGTATATTCTGACATTTATGCTCATAAGCTGTGAAATCATGAAGGGTTTCAACATAAGACTGTCTGTGTGGTGTTTGATCAGAAATGGTGGTTGCATGCTTTTGTTGGAAGGACCACATATGGCTTACGTTTATAGATAGATTTGTACATATTTATATGCATACTGAATTAATTCAGACTTCGAGTCTGTTCTCGGGAAATCTATACCTTTATTCGTCCCCAGGAATACCCAGAATAGATCTCTCCACAGAGATATCCTTCTTGGAAAGCTTATCAAGAACCTGGAAAAGGATTTGAAGACGCAAGTCTTAGTAACCCTATACGAGGAAGAATGATCCTCTTGAAATCTCGAAATAGAAACGTAGGGATAGGTATCGATCGACAGACGAAATCCCGTCGAAAGATCTACAGTCATTCACGACCGTTAGGTTGGAGGAAGAAACGAGGGCGTTACATGCCTTAACCCCTTTCCTTTATCTTCGTGAGTGGCGAAGAACTCGGGACCGTAGATCCCCAAGGTCCATGAGAGTATCTGGACCGTTGGTTTTTCCACGTCCAGGAAGCAGTGGGAGAATGCACAACATGGGACCGATTTGAACCGTCAGATCTTAGTTAGAAAACCCGACAGCCGTTGGATCTGCCAGGAGATATATGAGGGTTAAACCCTCGTAAGCAGGGAAGAAGTCCCGAAGGGGTTGTATTGGGACATCAGCGTTCGGGAGTTCGGGGGTCTGGAGGACGAGAGTCCAGGCACTCGACATCATAAATTGAAAAATCCCGAGGAGATCTGAGCCATTCGTCTGAGAGAGGACGCGTGTCGTGAGATCCTCTCTATCGGGTATTTGGACACTGGAAGTCATAGAGGGAAGTCTTTTGACTTCGCGAGCGGTGAAGTCACGAGAGAATCACAGCCGTCCATCTGAGGAGGACAGGTGGCAGAGATCTAGGGATCTCGCCAACTCAGAGGTTCGCAAGGTGAGAGCCCAGGAGTTGGGTGCTCCAAGTCGCGAAGTTGTGAAATCGCGAGGAGCGGAGACAGTCGTCAGATCTAGGTCACTGGAGGACTGTTGGATTAGGAACCCCAATGAATTTCGTGCATTTTTGGGTTCGGGGATTGAGAGAGGTCACTTTTGACTGTTGAAGTCGTGAAGTGTCGAGAGCCGAGGCACAAATGTGGACACGTGGCAAAACCAAAAGGTGGGGCCTGCGTGGTTGACAGGCAGACACACGTCGCCTGGAGAAGGGAGTCAACGCTCCGTTGATTTCTCGCATCTCGGGGATTCGCGGAGTAAGAGCATGGGAGCTCGATGCTACAACTTTTCAAGTGGTGAGTAGCGATAACGCGAGAGGGAAAATTAATGTCGCCTCGCGGTGGTTCGTGAAGGGAAGGTTCCAAGGTTGGATGCCACAACTCGCGAAGTGGCGAGTTGCGAGAAGTGCGAGAGGAAGGTCAACCTTCGCTGACTTTCAAGTCTTGGAGGATCGCACAAGGAAGGATCGAGAGTTCAGCCTTTGAACTCACAAAGTCATGAAGTTGTGAAAGGAGCTAGCGTTTAGCCTAGCCATTGGTCATGAGCAGAGGGCGCTGACAGAAGGGATCTATACCCATTTCGTGATCTCGAGTATCGTGAATTTCGGAAGGAAGAGTCAAGAGTTTCGACTCGCGAACTCATGAGATTGTGAGTTGTGGCAAGCGCCTTCGGGAATAGGCCTTAGTCATAGCGTTGTGGTCGTTCGGAGAGGGTGGAGCTCGCACCTAGTGCTGTTCGCACAAGGGAGCTTCCGAAAGGACCTGTGGATCGACTGGAAGGAGATTCCAGCTGGGAATCAAAAGGAGCCACTTTGGCTCATAAAAGAAACTGAACGATCCTTAAGACCGGGAGGTTGCACAGAGACTCTGTCGAGGCAGAGGTGGCATCTACAGCCTGTGCTAAGCCCCGTAGGATTTTGGGGATTCTGTCCCTCGAGAAAAGGAAAAAAATTTACTATGCCATAGTGGGTGTGTGACAAATTGGTATCAGAGCATGGTTACAACACTCGGCCTTCTTGGGCTCATGAACGAGATGCGCAGAAGCTCCGTTCGAAACACTCTTAAAAAAAAAAAAAAGAGTAACCCTCTATCTTAATCCTCTTAATTCAAAAAGGTCAAAGTTCGAAATGAAAACCCGACTGTGTATGCATGCGAAAGAGTTATGAATTTTTGTGTGTGTTATAAAAATGTATCTAGCTATTGACTAACAACCAACATTTGTCTTTGCACCCAAGCGGACGATCAGCGACGGGAATTTACAGAGGCAGAGAATGGTGACTCACCAAGAGGTGGGAGAGGGCTCCCATAATAGAGATGAAGAGTCTGACGAAAGAAGGGCAGTAGGGACCCCTCCAGGTCTAGCCAAGACTGCGAGGAGCCTCATGGTCGAATTACAAAGTTGTAAGGCTGACAATGAAAGGATGATGAAAGAACAAGAAAAGAAAACAGAAATTAACACAGTTTTATTGAAGAGTTTATCCGATATACAAAGACAAATGCAACATGAACCTAAAACTTAGAAACATGGTCATATCAGTTGTCACACTGAGAGGAACACCTCAAAAAAGGTCCACCCCATAGGTAAAGGACAAGTGTCGGATGATTCCTCTGAGAAGGAAGCTGGCGATTCGGAGGGCTCTTCTAGCAGTAGAACCAGTTCCTATTCCCAAAAGAAACAGAAGAAGCAAAAGCCTTCCAAAGGTCAAAAATTCGAAGAATTCAAAAAAGCCAAACCACCCTCCTTCGACGGTGAAATAAAGAAGGGAGAGGAAGCAGAGGCCTGACTACTTGGACTAAAGAAGTATTTAAGAGTCCATGACCTTTCAGAAAATATGAAGGCCCGAGTGGCCACCTTCAACTTGAACGGAAAGACTTCCATTTGGTGGGAAGACCTTAAGAATGTGAAAGGGGTTTGCGAAGAAGACCTGTCTTGGGAACGGTTTGAGAAATACTTCCGGAAGAAGTATCTATCGAAAAAATATTTCTACGAAAAGACTAAAGAGTTTTATGAACTCAAACTGGGACAACTCACTATAGAAGAATATGTCAACAAATTCCTCGATTTGTTAAGGTATGTACCCTATATAAAAGTGGAAAAGGCAAAGGTGCAACGCTTCATCAGTGGACTACCTAAGGACTATCGAAACATAATTGAATTTGATGAGCCAAAGACTCTAGAAGGCATTATTCGAAAGGCGACCTATTGTCATGAACAATTTGGGCATTGAGCAGAACCTCGCGAAGGATGGAAATAGAAGAATAGTTCAGGATTTCAGAAAAGGGGAATTAAATCCCTAGGATTTAAGAACTATAAGAAGAACCCAAGAATGAGCTTCCCAGCCCGGAGTACGCACCAACATAATTTTCCCTCCTTGAGCAGAAATAAAAATTCTGGACCCATATTAGTGAACATTGATAACCCAAAGAGAGAACCTTTGAAATGATGGGGTTGCGGGGAAGAACATATATTGAGAGGCTGTCCACACCGACAACAGAATAGTCGAAGGATTTATAACATCCAAGAAGCTACTAATGTCAATGATGTGGCCAGGAGTGAGCCACAAATTTATGCAACCTTGGATAATAACCAAGCCGACCACCAAGCTTCAGTAGTGGAAATAGAAGGTATGATTTCCAACCATCTAGTGTCTGTTTTGATTTACCCTGGTTCAAATTTGAGTTATATAGCCCCTAAAGTTGTTGATAAGTGTAAACTATAGCCACAAAAACATACCAAGCCTTGGTTGGTACAGTTAGCCACTGGCACCAGAAGAAGGGTAGCAGAAGTTATACTAGCCTACCAATTGATGTTGGGTGAATCCCCCACCCAAGAAACCCTTAACATATTACCCCTGGGATCGTATGATTTGTTGATTGGTATGGATTGGCTAGCCGCCCATAAAGTCAGATTGGACTGTTACCATAAGACCTTAGAATGTGTAAGTAATGTAGGGAAGAGGATAACCCTTCAAGGGATTCGAAAACCTATATCAATGGGACAAATATTAGCTCTGCAAATGAGAAAGCATTGTCGAAAGGGATGTACCCTATATGCAATACAGGTGTTGAAAACAATCGAAGGTGACAAACCAAGCCCGGACGATCACCCTATCCTGAGAGAATACAGAGATGTGTTTCCAGAAGAGGTACCGGGTCTACCTCCGAGAAGGGACATAGACTTCTCAATAGAACTTGCACCAGGAGCGGTGCCGGTGTCTAGGACACCCTACCGGATGAGCACACCCAAGTTAGTTGAACTCAAATTGCAATTAAAAGAAATGATGGATAAAGGCTATATTCGACCCATCATGTCTCCATGGGGAGCACCAGTCGTGTTTGTGAAAAAGAGGGACGGTACCCTTAGACTGTGTATAGATTATAGGCAACTCAATAAGGTAACCATAAAGAACAAGTACCCCTTGCCCAGGATCAATAACCTGTTCAATCAATTGGGAGGTGCGTCTATTTTCTCAAAGATTGATTTGAGGTCGGGATACCATCAAGTCCGAATCAAGGATGAAGATGTCCATAAAACTGCCTTCCGGACATGATATGGTCACTATGAGTTCATGGTAGTGCCATTTGGGTTAACCAATGCCCCTGCCACTTTCATGTGCTTGATGAACAATGTACTCAGTAAATTTCTAGACAAATTTGTGTTGGTTTTTATTGATGACATATTAATTTACTCTAAGAATAGAGAAGAGCATGAAGAGCATCTTAGGCTTGTGCTGCAAGTGCTAAGAGAACATCAGCTCTATGCCAGATTCAGCAAATGTGACTTCTTCCATAAGCAAATACATTACTTAGGCCACATCCTATCTGAAAAAGGGGTAGCAGTAGACCCTAACAAGATCAGGTCTATCATGGAATGGCCTACCCCAAAGGATGTTTCGGATATCAGATCCTTTATGGGATTAGCAGGTTACTATAGGAGATTTATAAAAGGATTCTCCAATATTGGTTGTCCAATCACTGCCCTCCAGAAGAAGGGGACAAAATTCGTGTGGACACACAAATGTGAAGAAAGATTTCAAACCCTGAAACATCTACTGACCCATGCACCTATATTGAAGATCGCCAACCCAGAAGCTGACTTCCTCGTGTGCACAAATGCCTGTAAGGAAGGGCTCGGAGGAGTCCTTATGCAGAAAGGAAGTTTGATTTGCTACGAATCCCAAAAATTGAACAAGCATGAAGTCAACTATGTGACCCATGATCTAGAGATAGCTGCCATAGTGCATGCCTTGAAAGTGTGGAGGCATTACCTCCTGGGAAGAAAATTTGTACTTATGACAGATCACTGTGGATTGCGATACCTGTTTGATCAACCGAAGCTCAATGTTAGACAAGCTAGGTGGATGGCCCTCCTTAGCGAGTTTTATTTCAAGATCAAACACATCAAAGGAAAGGAAAATAGGGTGGCCGATGCCTTTAGCAGAAGTATGAAAACAATTCACCTGACAGCGGTGAGCACCTGCGAGACAGATGTCAAGGAAAGAATCATAAATGCACAAGAAACAGATCCCTTCGTCCAGACTGTGACCATGTACCTACAGCAAGAACCCACCAGAGTAAAATATGAAGGCTACCAGATGACCGAAGGAGGTCTGCTCACTTACAGAAGAATATTTTATATTCCAGATGGTGACGACTTGAAGAGGTTCATTATGGATGAACTACATAAAAGACCATATTCTGGTCATCCAGGATACCAGAAAATGATCACTGCCACCAAGAGATAATTTTATTGGCCTGAAATGAAGAAATACATAGCCGAGTACTTGGACAAATGCATAGAGTGCCAGCAGGTTAAAGCAGAACATCGGCACCCAGCAGGATTATTGCAACCTTTACCAATCCCATAATGGAAATGGGAAACCATCTCCATGGATTTCATCACTGGATTACCATCCTTAACCAAACATAATGATGTCATTATGGTGGTGGTGGATAAATTGAGCAAGTCTGCTCACTTCATCCCCGTCAAGTCGACTTGCAAGGCAATCGATATCGCCCAGGTATTCGTGAAGGAGATATTCAGACTGCATGGTATGCTGAAAGAGATCGTGTCTGACAGAGACACGAAATTTACTTCTAACTTTTGGAAATCATTGATGGTTGGTTTAGAGACCAAATTGTTGTTTAGCACCGCCTATCACCCTCAAACCGACGGACAGACAGAAAGATTGAACCAAGTACTTGAAGACATGCTAAGAATGCATGTAATGCATCAACCCAAGAAGTGGGAAGACTACCTGCCACTGGTAGAATTCGCCTACAACAACGGCTACCAAGCATCCTTAAATATGAATCCCTTCGAAGTCCTCTATGGTAGACCGTGTAACACTCCAGTCAGCTGGAGTAATCCCGTAAATAGGATTTCTTTTGGGCCCGACATGTTGAAAGAAATGGAACAGCAAGTGACTCAGATAAAACAAAACCTAAAGGTCGCTCAGAACCGACAAAAAAGTTATGCCTACCAAAAGAGAACTCCAAGAGAGTTCAAGATAGGAGACCATGTATATCTCAGAGTTATGCCCAGGAAGAGTTCCGTGAAAATGGGAGTTTGTGCCAAGTTGGCACCTCGATATTGTGGACCCTTTGAGGTTCTAGATAGAGTGGGACATGTAGCCTATAGGCTATCACTTCCTCCCACAGTAAAAGCACATAATGTTTTCCATGTTTCATTATTGAAGAAATATGTACATGATGCTAATCATATAATTGACTGGTCTATAATCGAGGTGGAACCAGAGGGAGAATTTCTACCAGAACCTCAATGCATACTAGACAGAAAGGAAACCTCGCTCCGGAACCAAACCATTACACAGGTCAAGGTGCAGTGGAGACATTTTGGCCCAGATGAGGCTACATGGGAAATGGAGGATGCCATGAGACAGGCATATCTGATTTTGTTTACTTCTGTACATGCATGTCATGTTGATAGATAAGAACATCGAGGATGATGTTCCTT
>ML777443.1:909173-927693 GCA_009831015.1 Picea engelmannii | reverse complement strand
GTGAATGTAGCTTGTGCTAAATTATTGTAAATGAGGAATTTCGTGAACATTTAAATAGTTTACTATCTTTTATGAAATGAATGGTCTTGTTGATTGGATTGAACGCATACAAGAATTACTTTAGGTGTGATAATTATTTTCATTAGTGCATGTATGAGTCCTCTATGTGCTAGCTACACATTTATGCCTTGCACATGTACACTAGTATGTGTAAGTGTTTTAAATTGATGATGTTGTTTATTTGATGTGGATGTATGAATCATGTGTCGTTACCCTTGTATTGTAAATTACTCTAACTTTGGGACGAAGTTTCTTGAAGGGTGGGTGTATATAACAACCCAAATTGATTAATTTTTATCCTAATTTTTTTAATTTGTTTTTAATTAATATAGTAAATGAGTGTTTTATTATTTTATTATTAAAAGTGGGTGAAGTAATTAATTGGGGGATAAGGTTGTTTTGGAATTAATGGGAGGATAAGGTTGTTGGGGGATTAATGAGGGGGACTTGAGAGAGGAGGACAAGAGAGGAGGGGAGCACTTGGAAGAGGATATCATTTTTATTTTGGTTTGAGAATTTTTTAAGGAGGAGGAGGAGGAAATTGGAAGAATTGTTTTTGGGAAGCTCTCACAGGGCACTGGTGTTGCTGGGAATTTTGGACTTGGGGGCTAGGAAACCACGAGGAATCCTGGGGCTAGGGAGCCAGATAGGTTGTTCCTAGTTGGCTGGGAGGTTAATATTCAGTCTGGGCAAGAACAAGAATAGGATCATACAGAAAAAGGGACTAGGTAACCAACCTGAAGGTGGAGGTATGTATTATAATTTCGTTTTCATTATATTGTTGATATTATTATGTTGTTATCATTAATATGTTGCTATGTTGTTGTTATTATGCTATTGTCGTTGTTCTCATTATGTTGTTATCATCAATATGTTGCTATTATTTATTTCTAATATTAGGAAAAAAAATGAAAGAAGTTATAAACTAAATTCAGTAGAAGATTTTAGAAAACTTTTATTTATTTTGAGTCCTGGAAATTAACCAGGCTTTACACTAAAGAGGCATATTTTTCTAGGTACTAGGTTTATTAACTTACCAGAGTTAAAATCACGATGTGCCTTTCAATATGCACTACATGTTCCAAGGGCGCCACTCACTTGCATTCATGTTTTATTTGTGCGACGTGCCCTTCAAGACGCACTATGTGCTCCAAGGCTGCCACTCATCTTTTGACTAATTTTGATAGATGTCAAACCCCTGGAGTCAATACTCCATCAAGTGACCTTGTGGGAGACTAATGGCCGCTAAGGAATAAGGACCCTGCCTTATTGCATGCCCCTTGGAATCATCATGAGCGACTGTCACAGTCTTCCCTCACGCCATCGTGGATCTCTCAAAATAGGTAATCATTAACCTACAGTTCAAGCCACAGCAGGAGTGCTAGTAGGCTATAGCAGGGTTTCTACCACACCTCTCCCTCAATGTCTCTGGTTGTCGTGCGTAACCCGTTTACTCCAAATGTGAGTTTGGTTGGAAAGTTATCGTCAGCCTGCATCCATCAACAAACATGTCAGCGATAAAAATAAACATCATAACCTAGTAGGCATATGTCACATATTCAATATCAAAACACTCAAACCATAAAAATCCACCCCTTGATTCGATCCAAAGTCCAAAGAGGCCCTTCGATTCCATCGACATCCTTATTTGGTCCAGAGTCCTGCACACTCAGGAGAACCCAGTCTAAAGCACATGTCGATATAAATATCATAAAATAACATATCATCAAATCCATAATATCATCATGCTCCATAATCAAATCAGTTAATCATATAGTGAACCAGATCACTTGCACACAAGTGTCATAAAAGAATAAGTCCAATCAGGTGTGCGCAAGAGCGGGATGTTACATATACCCCCTCTTGTTTTAAACTTCGTCCTGAAGTTTCACAGTATATAAGTGCCTAAATAAAATATATCACAAAATCTATATGTCTAGCTGTCAAACAAAAATGGAAACTGTTGATGCATTTCATATGCATCCTCCCAGATCGTCGAGTGTAGACTATAGTTGTCCCACTGGAGCTTGACCTGATCTATTTTTTGATGTTATAGCTTTCGAATGCGATGGTCCAGAATGTGGATTGGATCCACCGTGAGTGAACCCTCATCCAATACCTACAAGGAACTCATGTCAATCACATATGTAGGATCACTAACATAATGTCTCAAAACAGATACGTGAAAAACATCGTGCATATTCCTCAAAGAATCAAGCAAGGCTAATCGATAAGCCACAGTCCCCTTCCTTTCCACAACCTCAAAGGGTCCCATGAACCTTGGTGAGAGTTTAGCACCCTTTCCAAACTTGATCAAACTCTTGTGCGGTTTTACCCTCAAGAAGACTCGATCGCCAACTTCATAACTATGGTCGACATGATGTGCATCGTCATAAATCTTTTGTTGATCCCACGCTTCCTTGATCCTTTGTCTTATTGTTTGCATTTGATCTTCCATTTCTTGAATCACCGCGGTTCCCACCAAGACCCTATTCGCAAGCCGATCCCAACTCAAAGGCATATGACATGGTCACCCGTAAAGAAACTCGAATGGCGCCATCTTAATGGTGCTTTGATAACTGTTGTTATATGAAAATTCTACCAGTGGAAAGAATTCTTCCCAATGCTTATGTTGGTCCATAATGTACATATGCAACATGTCCTCCAAGATTTTGTTTGTTCGTTCGATCTACGCGTCGGTCTCTGGGTGATATGTGGTACTAAAGTTAAGTTGAGTTCCCAAGGCCTCTTGGAAACTAGTCCAAAATCAATCCGTAAACATCGATCCTCTATCAGATATGATCCTCTTAGGCATGCCATGCAACCTCAAAATCTCACTGATGAAAACTCTAGCTATTTTAGGTGCTTGATATGTCGTATGCACAGGGATAAAATGAGCACTCTTCGTCAGAGTTTCAACTACCACAAAAATCGAGTCGTGTCTCCTTGTCATCATGGGTAATCCAACAATGAAATCCATCGAAATTTCCTCCGATTTCGATTCTAAAATAGTGTGTGGTTGTAGTAATCCTGTCGGATGTCTATGTTCATCCTTCATCTACTGAAAGTCTAGACATATTGCCACGTAGTTGACTATTTCTGCCTTCATTCCTTTCTAGAAGAATAAGGGTTTAAGATCTCCCCTCATCTTCATGACTCCTGTATGAGCCATGTACATTGCTCTACGAGCCTCGTTTAGGATAAAACTCCTCAACTCGTCGTTGGGTGGTACGTAAATCCGATTGTTAAATCTCAATAATCCATCATCGTCCGTAGTAAATCCTTCAAATTTTGGTACCATCATTGTGTTTTTTTCTATAAAATCCTTAACCTCTTTATACCATTCATCGTCGCATTGTAACGTTAGAATATTTTCATGTAGATTTGTTTGAAGAAGCATTACCGAAAATATGAGTGGTCTCTGAATCAGTGCATCAACCACTCTATTCAATCTTCCTTTTATGTAAGTAATCTTGAAATCGTACTCACTAAGCAATTTTGACCAACTTCTTTGTCCCGCGTTCAAGTCGTTGTGCGTAAAGATGTGTTGTAAACCACAGTGGTCCATTTTTAGTTCGAATTTCCGTCTGATTAGGTAGTATCTCCAAACTCTCAAGTCATATATGATGGATAACAACTCCAAATCATGTGTAGCCTACTTCTCCTGATGCCTTCTCAACTTTCTTGAGATGTAAACGATCACTCGACCGTCTTGCATCAAGACTCCGCCTAAGCCTTCCTTGGATGCGTCAGTGCATACCAAGAAGTCATCGTCCATTTCAGGGACCTTTAGTATCAGTTTTGTTGATCCAGGTTGATTTCTGTAGCCACCCACCTATTCCACTGACTCGAAAAATAGTTTTCCACCTTGGCAGTTGTTCGGTAGTTTTTCGAGTTCCAAACTTCCGGGGTCATTTTGAGGCCCTAAACGACGTTTTTTGGGAATTTGGGGCCCAGGTGATTGCTAAAGGCATTGACTTGGTCCAGTCAAAAATCATTTTTCTCGGTTAGACCTTTCCAACGGGATATCGTGCGCCTAAAACGGAGATCGTATGCAAACATTACGACCTCGGGAAGTTGATGTACTAACTTACCCCAATGGGGCCCACATGACTTTTGGCGCTTCATCTCCTAGGGTTAGGTTTTTGGATGTATAGGGTTTTGGAATTCATATTTATTGTACAAATGCCTTCAAAGCCTCATTGTATTCATCTTCTTGTGAAGAGGAGGTTATTTTTGTAATGTGTTATTTTTGGACCTTTTAACCCATATAGCTATATTGTAATGCAGGGCCTTAGTATATTATGCAATAGTCAAGTTTTTCGCAAGCATCAAATCTACGGGAATTTTATTTTTTATAGTAATAAATCTCTGGTTGAAATCCTTAACTTTTTCTTTAGGGTTCATTTTCATAGTAGAAAGCTCCATTACCAGAACTTCTGGAGATTTATCATCTCCAAATTTGATCCGGATTATTTTCGGCAGGAAATGAGAGCGGAGATATAACAAATAAATATTCAGAGATATTGCAAGAGAGACAACAATATAATAGAGATATAGAAGAAATATAAAAAGAGTCATAGATATATAGTAATACATGATTTCTATTAATGAAATAAATGTACAGAGACTGTAAAAGTACAGAGTGAAAGACTCACTAGAATGGCGGTAGCTTATCTCTGAGAAGAGATGTGATGGCTACTCGCATTCGCAAGAAGATGATCATTAAAATGAGGCTCTAAGGGCCTTTTTAACATAAGTAAAATCCAAAACCCTAACCCCAGAAGATGAAAATCCAAAAGGCTTGTGGGCCCCGATGGGGGTAATTGATACGTAAACTTCCCAGGGTTGTAACTTTTGCATACGATCTCTGTTTGGAGCGCTCAATAGCTCATTGGAAAGATCTATCTGAGAAATACAACTTTTGGGTGAGCAACATGATCTATCATCCATGTTGCTTCCCTTTTTCTCAAAAAACATCGTTTAGGGCCTCAAAATGGCCCCAGAAGTTAAAAACTGCTAAAAAAGGTAAATTACCAAAATTGCCAAAAACATGTTTTGGGCCAGTTGGAGAAGGCGGGTGGCCACCGATATCCACCTGTATCAATCCTCCCTCCTTAGGAAGAAATGGTCTCCATTGCGTTGAGTTCTCGGGGGAGAGGGGAAAGCGATTGTTGAATCTGAATCTTGGTGATCTGCTTGCCTTGCTGGAGAAGTGGCATTGCTTAGCTTGTTGAAGGCTATCACGAACCTTTGGCTAGAAGGTTTGGACCTTTTTAACCAGTCTAGCTATTTTAGATGACTGTGTGTAGAAGAAATCTTTGTGCTTTGTTGCAACCTTGTCGACATGCTTCTGTTGGATAGAAGGTGCTTGGGTCGAAGCTGTGGTGGTTGCAATATCCTTTTGTTCCCCTTTTGAATAGATTGTGGAGAAGATGAATTTTGTAGTATGAGATACTACCTTGTGGCACTGTTTAGGTGGGGCAGTAGTTGGAACGACCTCTGGTATCCTGTAGAGATGACCCCCCGGAGTAATAATGACACTACGGGGTCGAGACTCATAGATAGCATGGCGTTTCCACATATATGGTTGGCCCAAGAGAACACCACAGACATCCAATGGGGCAACATCACATAATACCTCATCCTTGAAGGGTTGGATGTCGTATGACAATTGACACTGTTGGCTGACACGAAGATCTCGTCCTTGGTGAAGCCACCCGATGATGTATGGTTGCGGGTGTGGTGTTGTCGACAATCCCAACTATTTGACGACCTCTGCTGAGATGAGGTTCTTCTGGATTCCACTATCAACAATAAAATGTAGCGGGGTCCCCTTCAACCACATATTTGTATGAGAAAGGTGCTCCCCCTCTTCTGGATCTGTTGGTTCTTCTAGTTGAATTGTTGCGGTCCCGACAATAGCAGTGGGGTCTGCGTCGATGATCTATCTTTTACCAATATTTTCAGAATCAGATTCTAAATCAGGGTCCGTCTCCTTGTCTTTGATCTTAGCCACCAATGACTGTTTTGAGCGACATTCATCGGTGTTGTGCCAGGGGATTTTGTGGAAATCGCACCATTTTCTGGTGTCCTTCTTTGTCTTCCCGTGACCCTTCTTTTCCTGTGGCTTGGATTGGTTTTCGGGAGATTGTTTGTTAGGGCTGTCTTTGTCATACTTTGGTTGTTGTGAATTTGCAGACCCGAACTCCCGTTTGTTCTGGTGCTTAAATTTCTGCTCGATTTTAATAGCATATTGATAGGCAGCACCGAGTGATGAGATGTCCAGGAAATCCATTTCAGTTTGGATATATTTGTGTAGAGCCCCACGGTATTTCAGAACCAAATGTCGTTCAGAGTCTTTGATACCCATCTTGGTGCGCAAGGTATGGAATCTATTGGTGAACTCTGGAACTGATTGGCCCTTCTCTTGTCGCAGTGTGGTCCATCTCATGTACTGGTCCTCATAGTTTCCAACAGGGTAATACTGTTCCTTTGCCGCATCCACAAAAAAATCCCTAGTGGGATCGGCCCCATATATTCTAGACTCCTCTGTGGAACTCTTCTCCCAATAAGTTTCCCACCAATGTTTGACATGGGAGAGAGCCTTAAGGAGTGCGAAGGTGATCTTTTCCTTGTCGGAAAAATTATGAACAGAGAAATAACCTTCTAGCAAATTTAACCATTTATCTAGGGCATCTGCATCTATTTGACCTTCAAATATGGGAATATCAAAATTAACCTGTACCTTGAAAGGTGAGGTGCCTCCAAAGTGGTCGCTTGATGAAGATGTGCCTGATTCTATCAGTAGGCATTGAAGGATGTGGGAAAAATTCTCCATCATTTCGTCCCTCTGTCGCGTGAGAGCTTGCTCAAGCAACAGACTGATAGGATCGTCTACTCCATCGTTTTTATTTTCTTCCGCCATTGAGGGCTTCTTGATGTGCGAGAGAAATTGTCCTTAAGAGAGACAAGCTTGAGACCCAACTTGATATACTCAGAACTCGTCGGGGATATGCACTGAAAACGATCAAGAGCAGCCTGCTCTGATACCATTGATTCAGATTATTTTCGGCATGAAATGAGAGCGGAGATATAACACAGAAATATTCAGAGATATTGCAAGAGAGACAACAATATAACAGATATATAGCAGAAATATAACAAGAGTCATATATATACAGTAATACACGATTTCTATTAATGAAATAAATGTACAGACTGTAAAAGTACAGAGTGAAAGACTCGCTAGAATGGTGGTAGCTTATCTCTGAGAAGAGATGTGATGTCTACTCGCATTCGCAAGAAGATGATCATTAAAATGAGGCTCTAAGGGCCTTTTTAACATAAGTAAAATCCAAAACCCTAACCCCGGAAGATGAAAATCCAAAAGGCTTGTGGGCCCCGATGGGGGTAATTGATACGTCAACTTCCCAGGGGCGTAACTTTTGCATACGATCTCCGTTTGGGGCGCTCAATAGCTAGTTGGAAAGATCTATCTGATAACTACAACTTTTGGGTGAGCAACATTGATCAATGATCCATGTTTCTTCCCGTTTTCTCAAAAAAAATCGTTTAGGGCCTCAAAATGGCCCCGGAAGTTAAAAACTGCTAAAAATAGTAAATTACCAAAATTGCCAAAAACATGTTTTGGGCCAGTTGGAGAAGGCGGGTGGCCACCAATATCCACCTGGATCAAAATTTCTCTAGAAACAAGGTTTCAAACTTATCCCAAGAGACGATGGTTTGGGTTTATTGCGCAAAATACCAGGTTGAGGCATTTCTCTCAAAATTGTAAGGGAATAACCTACACACGACATCCTCGTGTTCGATGCTCCAGAGCCTAACAACTAACATGAATTTATTGATATGATCCTCAGCTGATTTCTTCGAATCTGGGTCGAATTTGGGTAGCCACGTTTCTGGATGTTTGGGTAACGGGTGTTGGTGTCCAGGTAATTCCACGGCATCTTGATCGAGCCAAGTTCTAGCGGGACTGTTTTGGTTAGCCATGGGAGTTGGTGGAGATGAAGGTTGATATTATTCAGAAGAAGAATTGCCTTCGTCCGAGGATTCCTCTCTTGAAGAGGGTGGAGAAGAATCAGGTGGGGATGGTGGGAGACAAAATCCCCCAGCACCTAGGATCAGTGCTTCAGAAGGATCTATGATATTACCGCCTAATGCGTTATCAGGTAGACCAGTGTCAAGAGGTTTTTCTTGTAGATTGGAGAAATCAAGGGATTGATTTAACTGTCTACCAAGTTTTCTGATTCGAGACAAATCACTTTGATTTCTCAAAATTGATTGGCGGACAATTTATTGTACATCAATCCCTTGAGGAACCTGTGTCACTGGCTCAGCGGGAATGCCAAATGTAGTTTTTGAGGTAGTAGCTGGGTCAAGTGTAACGTTAGGGTCTAAGCGACTACGCATCACGACACGAGAATGAATGTTTGGGGTAGTCCTACGGCGTCCTCGTGCCATCAATTACTTTCAAGACCTCCTTCTAGCGCCATTTTTCATGGGTGTTTATGACACATCGTCAACGAGAAGGGAAGATCTGGACTAGGGTTGTCTACTTAACCCAATCCGTTTCGGATAATCTACCCTGGCGGGTTTTATGGCTCTGTTAGCCAACTAGGATTCTAAAATAATTAAAAGATGTAAACTGAATAAACGTACAATCCTATCAATCAATACATTAATATAATTTCTTAACTAATAGTAGTATTATATGAAAAAAGATATATACAATTACAAGGTTTAAATAAAGACTTGTGAAAATGATTGTTTTCAACTAATGGATCAATACTAGATGAAAAATAAAGGAAACTGTTCTAGTACTATAAATGACAAAATAATAACAATGAATGAATAAGATTATAAATTATATAACGATAATGGACAAAGCATTTAATGCTTAAATGATGTAATCATTATTCATTCACAAATCAACAAATCAAATAAAATATAAACTAACTAACCTAACGCTGATAAACAATACTAAGCTAGATTCGTCTTTATGTGTTTGTATAAGCTCCACTTAAACTGTGTCAAGTATAAATCTATGACAAAGGAAAGAACGATACTTCCTGAAACAACTCAAGGAAGTCTTTTATATTTTGGAACAAGTCTATGATGACAACACGACAAATAGATTTTATCTCATGTGACTTTAAAATGTCCAATAGTTGAAAACAAAATAAACTTCAACTCTTAGCAAATGGTATTACCAACTACCCAACATTAGACGTAAACTCAAAATGCATAGATAAATGATCAGTCACAGATATTAAAAGAGACAAAATAAAATGAACCATGTAAAGAAAGTCATAACATGAAAAATTATATCCAGAACAGTCTAAAGCTAATTCAATAAAAATAAAATTTCATGTCAAGAAATTATATGAGAAACAATAATAACATTGCACATTCAATAATAACATTGCACATTCTAAAGACAAAGAGTAAATTGTATCCCATATAGTTACAGAATAATAAGTCCATCATATGTTCCAAAAGGAATTGCCCCTCTCCCTGGGAAACAATGTTATTTAAACAAGTTCCTGGTATGTTCCTCATATCATGAAAGATAAAGACAAATCTTCTTTAAAAATGTTTTACTAAAACAAAATAACCATAAAGATAATTCTGTTGAAATCTTATAATCCAAAATAGTTACATCATTAAAACGTTGTTTTTTTTCAAAAACGAAATTTACAAGTCCATTATATGCCCAACTTTTGACCTGTTTAATTAATCGTTGCACATTAACCTGTTGTTCACCTGAAACAAAGAAAACGAAATCTAAATTAGACAATAATCAAATAAATAAATTTAAAATAAAAGCTAAAGAATCTTCGATTCTGTAGCTGGTCTAAATAAAAACAAATTCATTTATTATCCAAACAAAATCCAATCGTGAATTACAATAAAAGTATTTAACAATTAGAAATTCGAAAGGGACACATCAGACAAATCTAAATTTACAATAGCATTGAAATTGGTGGAGTGTTTTATGATAACATCTCCCGATCTCTTGAAACATTTGTTGGCTTTGAGTGAATTCGATTGGATGCAAGCTCTGAGATTATCGTTTTCCTTTTTCAAAACTGAATCCTGATTCATTACTTGATTCAACTGAGCATGTAAGTAAGGGATGTCTCGATAGTATCTTTGGATCCACTCAAAACAACTTTCACAATACACCGGTTCTATATTTGGAAATGGGCGAGTCTGATCTGTAGTAAGAGATTTACCCTGTTCCATAATCTTTTTGAGGTCATACTGAATACTTGAGAAACCTTCTTATTCCTTTTAGAAAGGGGGAAAATTAGACACGAAATTGTATTGGGGTGAATCAACGTTGGTATCATCAATAGAGATCGGGTCTTCAACATCAATGATGGGGATAGGCTTTTTATGGTTGTGATATCGATTCCTGACCATTCTGGAAAGGAGTCGACAATTCCTTTTGTTCTTGAAATCAATATCTAGAACCCTTTGTATTTTATGTTTGAACTGCTTCTTATTTTTAATTTCATTTATATCAACCACACCTTGCCCAAGATTAAGAGTAACAGAGACCCTACCCTTCAAATTATCCAACACGTCCTCTAAATATTGTTTTGGAATGAAATCGTGCCTCTGGTGCGTGCTTCTAGTTTATTTATGCAAATCAATAGGGGTTTCAATAAATGACACAGGGTCTTCTTGCAATTCGATATGAAGGTCCCACAGAGAGTGAGTCGAAGGGAAAGTGGGCTCGTCAAAACACAGGGGTGAGTTGCTTATCATTTCGGATGTGAGTGGAACAAAACCATTCCTATTCATGAAAATTTGCCAGTTATCTCTATTCTTTGACAATTGGGAAATGACGAAGATTTGAATCAAGCCATGATGAAAGAGACTGGAATGTGCATTAGGATTTTTCCTCTGGTAAAATCTAGCCATATTTTGAAGGAGTTTAAGTAGGTAAAATGGCATGTTTAAACTAAACCCTAAGAAAATCATTAACAGACAAATATGAAACAGGAAAACTAATCCATGTCGTCCCTTGCAGGTGACTAATTGCTTGATAACTAATAGTAAATCGTGCCATCGAGGTTTGAAAATATTTATGGATGTTCCTTTTACATCGTAGCGTGAATTCTTGGAAATCATTAACAGGTTCCAGGGGATACCTTTGAATTTGAGATTCCTAAACCAACGATCTCCTTCTCGGGACAAGCCTGTGGCTTCTGCGATCGATTCCTCACTCACTTGCAGATGGAAATCGCCTATCTTGGCATTAGTACTGTATAAGGTTTGGGAAAAATCTTGAGCGACTTCAAGGTTAAATCCCTCGAACGACTGTATGAACTTAACTCACCCAAAGACCGCGAGATCATCCACAATGTCATCATGGGAGAGAAAGGCTTGCGATCCATTCGGCTCTATCCTTACCACAGGGGCCATGGACTTGGTCAAGATATACCAGCATGTGTAGAAAAGAGGGGTCTGTATTTGAAACCATCCGATATGAAAGATAAGTTCTTCATTTTCAGAGGTGAACCGATAACTAAGGCTTGGAAAGAAGGCCACCATAACCACCACTCAGGTTGTTGATTGAATACTGAACCAGAGGACATGCGTAATTGAAAACCACCTCCTTTATTGACAACCTAACCCCACAAACAAAACACCACCACTGAGGAAATGAATGTGAGATTAAGCCAACATGAGGAGGGTGTAATTCTTTCAGAGTATGGCTGACAGTCCTGTACAACAGTGATTAGACTGCGATACGACAATAGGGGATATCATTCATATTTCAAAGTTATATCAAAGTTTAGTTTCATTAGCAATCGTGGAGGTGGTAGGTGATAATCAAAACTCCAAATGAATAAAATGATTAATGCATACCCCAAAGGTGATCAACTCATATACTAATGGTAAAGAAACAATTCACAAAACGATATGCTCAATACCCTTTAAGGTTCTTAATATCATTAGGTGTTTTTAAGTACTCATCCAATTTCACAAGGAGAAGCTTTAGAATTTGTTTCTTTACCATTAGTATATGAGTTGATCACCTTTGGGGTATGCATTAATCATTTTATTCATTTGGAGTTTTGATTATCACCTACCACCTCCACGATTGCTAATGAAACTAAACTTTGATATAACTTTGAAATATGAATGATATCCCCTATTGTCGTATCGCAGTCTAATCACTGTTGTACAGGACTGTCAGCCATACTCTGAAAGAATTACACCCTCCTYATRTTGRCWACCTAAYCYCACAWWCAWWWCMYCASYRSTGRKGWWWTGWWTGTGRGRTTARGYTGTCAAYAWGAGGAGGGTGTAATTCTTTCAGAGTATGGCTGACAGTCCTGTACAACAGTGATTAGACTGCGATACGACAATAGGGGATATCATTCATATTTCAAAGTTATATCAAAGTTTAGTTTCATTAGCAATCGTGGAGGTGGTAGGTGATAATCAAAACTCCAAATGAATAAAATGATTAATGCATACCCCAAAGGTGATCAACTCATATACTAATGGTAAAGAAACAATTCACAAAACGATATGCTCAATACCCTTTAAGGTTCTTAATATCATTAGGTGTTTTTAAGTACTCATCCAATTTCACAAGGAGAAGCTTTAGAATTTGTATGACATGTTTAGACCAAGCTTGTTTTAATTTCATGCTTAAACAGGCATGAATTTGAACAAGCATAAATGAGATATTTATCGAAAGAAATAAAATAAAAAGCACACAACAACCAATCAAGCGATTTTTTCAAAGCAAAAATCATAATTGAAGTCTTCGCAGACACCAAGAGGAAACTATTACAAAATTTCTTTTATCAAAACTATGTTTTAAATATCGATGAAAATGACACAAATATCTGGCTGCCAACAATGGTGACTCGTTGGGTGAAGCAATTATCTCTGCATCATCAGAACTTTATATCAGGGAAAAGATAAATCAGATAGTTACTAAAAACAATTAAGAAACAAATCAAGCGTTTTGACATTAACTCAGAAAAATAACACAGTCATACCATCAAAGAAAGTTCTACCAAAAAGATTGTAATCCGAAATTTCATTTCGATCAAAGGGGTAACGATATGTATACAAGTAACTCCAATACCGTTGACAGGGCCACTACTGCCAGCAGGCATTTATAGCCTCAGTAGGGATGTCATTTAACCCTCTCTAGTACTTCGATCCCATACAAAATTCATCCATCTATGATAAAAATATCTTGATACCCAATCAATTTAAAAACATACCTGAAGGATCTTGAACCCGACATTGTGTTGCTGCCAACAGGCCTGTTCAGTATCCCGACCAAGTTGTCTTGGTATCATGTGGGCATTTACCCACTACCAGTAGACCTGTTCAGTATCCCGTCAGGTTTACACACAATTCCCACACATTAAAGTGCTTCCAACTCTCTATAATTGTTTATAAAATTTTCAAAAACTTCATGATTATGAGAGAGCGGGGTGATATTGAAGATTTCACAGCCAGGAAATCATAGGATTGATCACTAATATTGTTTTTCGTTCTTTGAGAACTGATAATTTTCATCATGATTTGGACATTTAGATTTCAATCAAGAAATCATCTCAGGAATGAGGAAGCACTTTGAGTTGATCTCTTTAGAATTGGGATGGCGTAACAAGCTTTAAAGATAATAGTATTTCCCTGAGACTTCAACAAAAAAAAAATAGGGAACAATGGTTTGGAAAAGACTTATCATAACTTTCTTATAGATTGTTGATCTGAGTTTAGAAATTAATGTGCAAATGCATTAAACTGTTTCAACTGCTGCTAGTGAAAGATCTAATTCCCATCAATAATGAATTGTGATTCAAAAATAATTATTAAGGAAACGCAAAAAGAAATAAAAAGAAAATGCAAAACAAAAATAAAATATAAGAAATACGAAAGCTAGAGATATTTACAGGGGGGTGAGTCTGATTTTATTAGGTGAAGTATTTCTTGAGAGACTGGCCATACACTGGAAAAGTGTCTGGCTGTCCCTCTAAGTTGTGCAAACGAAAAATAACTATGACCCAATTTCTGTGAGATGCCAAAAGGCCCAAGCCATAGGTTTTGAAACTTAGTATGTTCTCCTTTGTTCTAGTGAGCTTTGTCCCACTTGAGGACCAAATCCCCTACATTAAAATTTCTTTCTAAGGACGAACTTGTATCAAACCATATTTTAATAACTTGATGATGTTGATCTAGTTTTTGTTTTTCTTGTGTCCTTACCTCTTCTAGTTTTAGTAAAGCGTTTATCCCATTCTCTAAAGAGGGACATTCTTCCTCCTGAACTTTCTGCGATAATTACAGAGAAGGGAGAAATACATGTGGAGGAAGAATGGATTCTCTTCCGTAAACTAGGAAGAAAGGAGAATTACTGATGGAAGCTTTCGAAGTGACTTTATCTGCCCAAAGTGCCTTATACAATGCATTGTGCCAATTTTTATGATTTTCTGAGACTGTTCTTTTTATTATTTTGATCATATTTTTATTTGTTTACTCGGCCAAACCATTTCCTTGGGGGTAATAACTGGCAACGTTTTTTAGCTTAATACATTTTTCTAAAGAAAAGACATTCGTATAAAGGGAAGAGAAATAAGAAGCATTGTCGAAAACTAAACACTCGGGTATTCCAAAACGAGTGATAATATGAGAGTTTAAAAACGAAACTACCCGACTCGTGTTGACTACCTTTAATGGTAAAGCCTCAGACCACCTCGTAAAATAATCTGTTGTTGTAAGAATATACTTGTGTTGATGTGAGGAAGGTGGATTAATTGGTCCTATAATATCTAGGCCCCAGTGTTGAAATGGTGTCTCTACTGTAACAGGCTGTAAAGGGAAAGCATCCTTCTTGACCCATCCTGCAACCTTTTGACAGATTATACATCCACGAGCCAATGTGTGAGAATATTTAAATAAGGTGGGCCAATAGTATCCATCCCTAAGTACTTTGTGGGCGGTCGTATATCCACCACAATGACCCCTGGCATCATCATATTGCAGTTCATATAACACCTTTTCAGATTCTTCTTTCTCTAGGCAACGCAAAAAAACACCGTCAAAATTCTTTCAAGACAATATATCATTAATTAATTTAAAATATGAAGATATAAGCCTCATTGCTCTTCTGTTTTTTGGATCAAATTTATGAGGAGAAGCTCCTTGCAGAAAATAAAATTTGATATCATCATACCATGAATTCGACATTGTTTGCGTACAACAGATTTGTTTTTCTCTATGTAGATTTGCAGTTGATGTTGTTATTTGTTTTTCTGATTTTTCAACTGAATCAACTACTCATTTACAAAGGCCTTGACCTCTAAAAATTTGTGCATGTACTATTTGATATCATACTCCTGAAGGGATTTCATCCAATTTTCCCTTTTCTCCCCTAGCTCCTTTTGCACTAACATATTTCTTACAGCAGGGTAAGGGACAACGACTTTTATCCTGAATTTCAAAAGGTAAGATCTGAAATGTTTAACTGCTTTGAAAACAATGTATGCATGTTGATCTACTACAGGGTAATTTAATTCTAATCCTTTAAAGGTGGAGCTCATAAATGAAATAGGTATCTCGTTGTTTCCAACATTTTTCTGTGTAAGCACAGCAACATAAGATCTATCGGATGAAAAAGTATACAATGTGAAATCCTGGGAGAAATCCGGACTGATCAAGGAGGGAGCTTCGACTATAGATTTTCTAATGGAATTAAAATCTTGATTCTCTTGTGATCCCCATTTGTACAGAACATCCTTTTTTAGTAGATTTTGTAGAGGTCTAACCATCTCAGAAAAACTTGGAACAAATATTCTAACAAAATTTATTTTACCCAAAAAGGATTGCATTGCCTTTTTGGAAGAAGGTGGAGGAAGGTTGGCAATGGATTGGGTTCGTTCGGGGTCGATTATCATTCCATATTTAGAGACTATAATGCCAAGTAATTTTCCTTGTTCTACTGCAAAGACTAATTTCTTAGGATTGAGTGAAATACCAAATTTGCGACATCGTTCTAACATGGCCCTAAGATGAGACAAGTGATCTTTCTTTTTCTTTGAAAATACAGTGACATCATCCAGGTAGAAAACAATTGAGTGATTGATAAGGCCACGAAAATCAATGTCCATTGCCCTCTATAAGGTGGCCCCAACATTAATCAATCCGAAAGGCATTTTTCTATAGGCGTAAGTGCCCGATGGGGTACGAAAAGTGGTTTTCAACTGACTCGATGGAGATATAAGGACTTGGTTATACCCTGAGAAACCATGTAATAAGGATAGTCTTTCAGGAACAGATACTTGTTGCAAAATTTGTTCCATTGGGGGAACAGGGTAATTGTCTTTATCAAAGGCTCGGTTTAAATTACGAAAGTCGACAGAAATTTGAATTTCCCCATTTTTCTTTCTTACCGGGACTAAGTTGGATACCCGTTGAGTATGTCGGACTGGAAAAATGATCTTAGCAGTGAGTAATTTGTTTAGTTCTTTTTTTACTGTGGGTTCTAATTTATGATGCATTTTTCTAAGCTTTTGTTGAAAAGGTTGGGTTTGGGGTTTCATGGGAATTACATGTTGTATTATGTTTGGATAAAAAGTTTTTAGATCATCATATGTCCAAGCAAACACATATTTGAGTTCTTTGAACAATTTTATGATTGAAGATCTCTCTTGTTCAGAACACCCTTTGCCCATATTGATATTCTGAGGATTATCTCGCGTTCCTAAATTTATAGTTTCATACAATAATGAGGAACTGTTCATTTTGCAATTAACTACCCCCCTAAAATTGTCATGTAAATCATAAAATTTATCTAATCTAACAACAAATTTGGGAATAGAGTTTTTCATCTTGGATGATATCTTTGCAGAACGGGGGTTAGATATTACCGTGAAATCTCAGAGGTTTTCATTGTGGGTACTTTCATCGATTACTGCATCTTGGAATGTGTCCTCCATATGTATAAAATTGGTGATTTTTTTATCGTCATCAAACACTCACCAATTGGTGATGTTGTCAGGAATCGATGGCCTAAATAACAATTCAACCGAGAATGCGTTAGGAGAAAGACCTTCAACAGGCAATAATTTTGAAGGA
Source organism: Picea engelmannii (assembly GCA_009831015.1). Classification (NCBI taxonomy): domain Eukaryota; kingdom Viridiplantae; phylum Streptophyta; class Pinopsida; order Pinales; family Pinaceae; genus Picea; species Picea engelmannii. Next base: position 910,494 of record ML777443.1, on the reverse strand, counting down.
ACATTAGCTAATAAATCAACTTTTGAATTACTCGACCTAGGAATGCAATTTATCTTAAAAGCGAGAAATTTACGTATTAAGCTCCATACCTTGGTTCGGTAGTTTTTTAGATGAGGTGATAAACAATGAATAACATTTTTTACATGCTTGACTATGATTTCAGATTCATCGAATACTACCAAGTTTTTCAAGTCAAGATCCAATGCCTTCTTTAGTCCCTATAGAAGTGCTTCATATTTTGTTGTGTTGTTAGTACATTCAAATTCTAATAGACAAGAAATAAATGTTTTATTACTTTTGGGATCGATCAGTACACAATCAATGCCTACCCCTTCCTGGGATTTAGATCCATGAAAGTATAATGACCAGATTTCTTCGTCATCATCAGTGTTCGGTTTACTTTTCAGAGTTTTCCTCTGAGTATAGGCTGAAATTTCAGATTGTTGTTCTGGGTCGGTGATAGAGGATATTTCAGTCATGAAATTTCCAAAAAAAGTATTCATTCCCTGGGCCTTAATCATATTTACAGCAGTAGTAAAAGGCTCATTGGGATCATTTAAATCTGTAATAGTGTACTTGAGGTAACGTTCTCTGTTTATCCTGATCTTGTTAGGCTGGCCATTTTCTGGTAGCCACAGATGAGACCAATCCATAGAAAAATAACCATGTAAATTTTTTGACTAATCTCTACTAAAAAATAAGCCATAAACTTTTGGAATATCAACAACAGTTATATCAATTACTTGGTGGACCTTTCGGTTAGATGACAACCTTATCAATACATTCTTAAGCTCACGAAGGAATTTTAAATTAGTTTGGTAACTGAATGATATTTAAATCAGAAGGTTTGACTTCAGCATTAATTTTCTGACACACAGATAGAGGCATTACATTCGATGAGGTGCCAAAATCAACCATGCAGTTATGTACATTAATGTTGAAAATTTTGAAAGTTAACAAGAACGGTGGTACATTTTTTCATGATGAGACAACATAATTCTATTGAGTTTTTATGGCTATATCTGAACTAGTCTTATCTAAATTTCCTACATTTTTCTCTGATAAGTCCCTTTTATCTTGATTTTCAGATGATTTTTTACCAGAGACATATTTTGTTTCATTTGGATCATTTTCCGCTGATTTTCTGCTCATAAGATCATTCTTTTTATTATTCTCAGCTATACTTTGGAGCATTTTCTGTAGGATAAGAGGGAATTTAAGTAATTCAAAAACTGATATATTTGCCCTTAGTTTTTTAAGATCTTCAACCAAATCATATTCTAAAAATTGGGCAACATGGTTTTGTTTGGTTTCAATTTGT
>ML777443.1:892306-908994 GCA_009831015.1 Picea engelmannii | reverse complement strand
AAGAGGGAATTTAAGTAATTCAAAAACTGATATATTTGCCCTTAGTTTTTTAAGATCTTCAACCAAATCATATTCTAAAAATTGGGCAACATGGTTTTGTTTGGTTTCAATTTGTTTTGGCTGTTTGGATACCATATTCCTACATGTTTCGGGTGGAAGTTTGTTTTGTACTTTACTTCGAGTGTTATAAGGATGGACAATTTCAAAATTTGCTTGAAACATGTTGTGCGAAAAATGTTCAAAAACGGGAGGATATGAGTCCTCCTCATCAGGTGTTTCTTCTTCACCCGTGTCGTCTTGATTTTTAGGAGGTACAGAAACAAGGTTATCACGCGCTTACAATATTCCTTGTAAAGCATATTGTAGTCCTTCAAAGTTCAAACCTTCTATGGGCAGGTTTGGCCGTTTTGGAGGAAAAGGTTTCCTGAAAGGTGGTCTAGAACTTCCTTTACTTGTAGATGCTTCCTCAATGGATATTTTTAAGTCTATGACCTGATTGGATAATTTCTGGAAATCTTTCTGCAAACTTTCCAAGTCTAAAGTCTCTTGTTGATTTTTACTTTGAGGAGGTCTAGTGATAATTTCTATTTTATTTTTAGAAGAGGAGGTTGTTTCAGCCTCAATATTTAAATTATCCTTTAAACTCAAAATGTATTTTTCGATAAGGACCGCCTCCTCAAAGGCTTCTAGTAATGTGTTATTTTTGGACCTTTTAACCCATATAGCTATATTGTTATGCAGGGCCTTAGTATAGTATGCAACAGTCAAGTTTTCCGCAGGCATCGAATCTATAAGAATTTTATCTTTTAACGCAAGAAATCTTTGGTTGAAATCCTTAAATTTTTCTTTAGGGTTCATTTTCATACTAGAAAGCTCCATTACCATAACTTCTGGAGATTTATCATCTCCAAATTTCTCTAGAAAGAAGGTTTCAAACTTATCCCAAGAGACGATGGTTTGGGGTTGTTGCGCAAAATACCAGGTTAAGGAATTTCTCTCAATAGTGTAAAGGAATAACCTACACACGACATCCTCGTGTTCGACGTTACAGAGCCTAACAACTAACATTAATTTCTTGATATGATCCTCAGCTAATTTCTTCGAATTTGGGTAGTCACTTTTTCAGATGTTTAGGTAACAGGTGTTGGGGTCTAGGTACTTCCACGACATATTGATCGAGCCAAGGTCTGTCAGGATTATTTTGTTTAGCCATGTGTTGGCCCTTGGGTATGGAAGTAAGCAAAGATCAAGGCAGAAAGGAAGAAATGTGAACTGTGTGGAAGACACAGTGACTATTATTGGGTCAAAGTGAGAAAACGAGCAGAAAATATAGAGCAAAGTCCAAGAAAGCAAGACGTTGGACGAGGAGATCGAGGATGACATATTAGCAAGGAAGATGGATCGTAGACAACTCATCAAGCCAAAAAATACATCGTTGGATTCTTTGGAGCACCGCACGAGAAGGAAGGAAAGACCAGCTGACGAAGCCCTGAAAATACGGGTCAAGTTGACCTAGGGTTTTAGACACATAGGGTTTTGGTATCTAGGGATTTGACACCTAGGTTTTGGCCTAAGGCTATCGATGATATATTGTAATATATAAATAAAGGTCAAGAGTACTTGGGTTGGGTTTTTGTCATTATTATTGTTGTTATTGTGAGTTAGTATTGTTGTTGTTAGAAGCGATTGTGTTTTGAGGAGAGATTTCTATTGAGAGAGAAGTATTGTATCGTGAGAGCAATCTGTGTTGTAGGATCTTCAGTTGCGTGCGAAGATCAACCCTGCAGCTAGGTGCGGAGGGAAGGGAGAAAGAGAGAGAAGAAGAGAAAATATGCTAGCTAAGAGCACAGATCAGAACTGTATGCTTCCATATTAATATATTATAAAGAACAATTATGTGGACGTAGCCCTAGAGAGAGGGTGAACCATGTATATCTTGTGTCGTGTGTGATTGATGCTATGTTCTTTGTCATTTGAGATGCTACTATTATGATAATGTGTTAGATCTGATAGATATAACTTGCATAGTAGGTTGTAAGAAGATCAAGAATACTAGATTGTTGTGTGTTGGTTGTTGTGAATACACTTTTGATTCATTCTAGTTGTAGACATCTATGTCCTGCAACCCCCTCATAGCTACTTCGGGTGAGACTACATCTACCTCACAGGTGTTGCCGAAAGGGCCAGTAGTTAGGGCTTGTTGGTGTGCTCTTGGAGATGAACCCTGGGTCTGCCCTTGTGCCAACAAATGGTTTTGTTCCCAGGACAGGATACTTCTTGAGGGAATGTCAAGGTGGTTTCCATCGAAGACAAAGATTCAAAAGTGGATAGAATATCAAGAAAAGGACTTCGTTGAAGCCCAGAACAAGAACCCTAATCTTAGTACAGAGGACTGGTTGGAGAGATATATCTTTACTGATATACATGAAATTTTCTTTGGAGGAATCCATCGGGAGATATACAAGTGGTTAGATAGGTTAGCAGATACCCAATTTGAGATCCAATCTATGCCACCTATGGTTTGGACATCGACGTTGATCAAGAAGGTCAAGAGAGTTGATAATGTAGTGTCAAGAGAAGTAGATCACTGGTTTGATAGCACCATTGGAGGGTATATCACTGAGTTTGTTTTTGATAGAGTAGAGTCATATAGCCAAGCCGAGAGGTATTTCTTTAAGGACCTAGAGGAAAATTTTTACATTTTCTGATGTTGAGGATCAAGAAGTTATTGCATGAGAAGAACATATTGAAGATACAGTAGTTAGATGGATTTGAAAAAGCTAATGTTCAATAATTAAGACAGCGACAACGACACAGAGGTTGGACATATGCACAGTGGAAAAGCATTCAAAGAAGTTCATCTTGCGAACCTGTTTAAGCAGAACTACAAGGATGAGGGTTTCTACAGTGGAGAAGACGTAGATTTGATGGACGAAGAGCATTCAGAACCCGTTAGGGCAGAGGAAAAGGAAGCTGAAGAATCTCGTCGGGAAGAACTAGAAACTTTGGGAACTACACAGACCATTGAAGTAAGTACTATCAATTCCCCTGTTGTTTAAGCAGCACTAAGCAATCAAAATAGTCAGAGTCACCAGAGTCCTCAGAGTACTACTACTAGCAGTTCAACATATACTCAGACAGAAAACCTAGGCAACTCTATGGTAGATGAGATGAGGCTCCCTATCTTTAGGGGAGATGGATCTGAAGATCCTGATCAACACTGGTTCCTATGCGAATCCGTATGGAATATTAAGAATGTCACCGATGAAGCTATTAAAAGAGCTCAGTTCAGTACTACCCTAAGAGATCGCGCACTGAGCTGGTACATGAAGCTTGTCCAAGGATTTTCATAGCCTAATCCACTGAATGAGATTAAGAATGCATTGATTACAGATTTCAAGGAACCCAAATCGGAGTCACAATGTATTACGGAGTTGAAAGAGATTAAGCAGAAAGTAGCTAAACCTGTTTTGGAATTCGATTAGAGGTTCAAGACCATAACAGGTCGGTTGACTTTTCAGATTCCAGATGAACAAAACAAAGAATGGTTCATTGATTCCCTCTTACCACACATCAAAGTTCCTCTGATGCAACAAAATATTTCTTCGTAGGCTGAGGCGCTGGAGATCTCCATGAAGCTAGAATCAGCCCCTATGGGAGAATCTAGTTTAGGTATGAGTCAAATCTTGAGTCAGCTAACTAGTTTGTCTCTACAAGTCGAAGATATGAAGAAAGACAAGGGAAAAGATAAAAGAGAAGACATCTGGTGTGTCAGATGCAGATCGAAAGGCCATGACAAGGAACATTGTCCTCTATTCCATGAATGCTTTGCCTCTGGAGCTCTGATCCCCTTGAAACAAGTTACCCTACCCTGGTGCGAGGTATGTAGAAATAGACATCGCCCTGGTGAGTGCTACTACATGTAAAAATATGTTCAGACACCCACAAATTTGTATTGCACATTTTTTAAGTTTGTGGGACATGATGATAGGGACTGTAGGGCTTACTATCTCATGCATGAAAGGTCAATGGATATATACAAAATTCAAAGGGAAGTACAACAATAAGTAAACACTAAGTAGTATAACTCCCCTGGGAGATGAAACTTCAACCCTCATGGTGGATACAGAGGAAGAGGAAGAGGAGGAGGTATGGGTCAAGGTCGAGGATAGATAATCTGTTATAACTGCGTACAGCTAGGATTCTTGGCAAGGGACTGTTAGAACCCTTGTACGACTTGCAGCTATTGCAACTCTTTCGATCATGTTATTGAGGAATGTCCAACATTGCTGGCTAAACTTCAAGAGAAACAGGGACCTCAACAGAACCCGCAGATACAATTGATCAAAGAAGAACCTTGCGGAGTAGACCCTAGAGTCATTTTTATCACTAGAGGAGGCGTTGTTATATGAGAAGACATAATGACCCAAAGAAAGACTACAAAAGAATCAGGAGTCAGGAAAGTTGCAGAAAAGACACAAACTTTTGATGCAAAGAAAGAAAAACAAATGTTTGAGGAGGCAAGAAGAGAATTCAGGGGAGACCAAAGCTCTTCATCGAAGACACAAACAAAATTAAGAGAATGTGGAATGCCTCTGGCATTCGATCAGTCTGCTTCGCCTGGAGATGGAAAAGAAGCAAGTAAACTTGTTAGTTTCTTGTATACATTTATAGAGATGATTAAAGATGAGAAAGCTATACAAGAAATGAAAAAATTTGTCAAACAGTATGAGATAGGAAGGGTAGATCCTTTACTGAATAAAGCAGTACATCAACTATCCAGGAAGAGAAGGACAAACAAGGAATTACACTTGAATGCTCAAATTGGAGAGTATGGTATAAACTATGTGGTCCTCAAATTAGGGTCAGAGGTCAATGTCATGATGAAGAATAATTGGGCATTAATGGGAAAACCTAAGTTGATCTATTCCCCTATGAGGCTTAGGATGGCTAATCAACAGGCAGTAAGCCCCATCAAAATATTGGAACATGTCCCTGTGGACATCGACAGAGTGAGGACGTTTGCAGATTTTGAGGTGATTGAGTTAGTTGATGATATCTGTCCTTACCCTGAGCTGTTAGGAATTGATTGGGATTTCAATAATTCCATTGTGGTTGATTTAAAGAAAAGACGAATGGAATTTGAAGGAGATGGCCTTAGTTTCATCGCACCAATAGATCCTGATGAAGGTCAGTGATACATAGATCCCATCAGAGAACAAGACCACACATATGAATTGGAAAACATATACAAACTAACCATCAGACAACAGGATTACATTAATCCTATGGCAGATGGAAACTTAAGCTGGCGAAGTGACAACGCTTGTTCATCAGATTCAGAAGAAGCACTGGAAAACTGGCAGAACAAAATGTATGAAGTATCTACAAGGAGATGTGCTAGACTAACCAGAGAAGTTCATTGGATCGGCACAACAATAAGTAAGTTACCCACCTTTGATGGACTGAATCCTTTAGAAACCTTCTTTTCGAATTTTGAAGAAAGTGTACCAACGCAACAAAGATTGTTGGAAATGGATGAGGCCCTGAAATCCACACCAGCAAGATGGTGGGGGACACACAAAGACAACATTACAGACTGGAGACAATTTCATACTTTGATGATATCGCGGTTCTCAGCACAAGTAGAAGGCTGCGAAGTTAGTTACACAGGTCGAAGCTGCCCAAAGGACCATGTGCGAAGTTGCGAGGAATCATGGAGCAATATTCCTCAAGAGCAGTGGGTGCACAAATTCATTAACACACTGGACACCACCCCTATCAACTAGTATCTTTAAGCAGAATTGTGACTCGTCACTACATATTGGAAAGGTATGACCTGGAATTTTGTAACTACCTTCTTATTTGAAAGCCAGTATCCTTCAGTAGACCAAGAATTACAGATTGTAAGACAGAAAGTGTTTGAGGAGGCATCTAGCCTCCCTTTAGAATAAGAAGAGGACGAATGGATTGTGCCTCTCCAAAAATTTCAAGGTTGTTACAACATCAATGCTGATGAAGATGATGATCCTAGGAAGGTGAACATTGTCAAAACAGAAGGCCAAAGAGGCATAGAAGGACCAAGAGTTGAGATACCATTCATTGGACAACTAATCAATATCAAGAAAGTCAATATTGGAATAAAGCAAATGCCAAAGCTTGCAAATGTTGGATATTATTGGGATGTTGCCACTATTGATAAGATTACAGAATTACTGCATGAATATCAGGACTTGTTTCCACCCAAGTTCACTGATATGAAGGGTATTAAAGGGCTTATGGGAGAGATGAGGATCCCTTTGAAGCCAGATGCAAGACCATTCAAACAGAGACCCTACAGATTGAACCCTAAATATAAGGAGAAAGTGAAGATTGAGCTCGATAACATGCTGGAAGCAGGGATCATAGAACCTATGGACGAATCAGAATGGATAAGCTCTATGGTGGTACAAGACAAGAAGACAAGAGAGATCGGGATCTGTGTAGATCTCAGGAAGTTGAACGATGCCTGTTTGCATGACCCATTCCCTACGCCATTCACTGACGAAGTGTTAGATAATGTAGGAGGTCAGGAAGTATATTCTTTTACAGATGGATTTTCAGGATACCATCAGATCTGGATTGCCAAGATCGCCATAAGACCACAATTGAAACATAATGGGGATCCTACCAGTATATAGTGATGTCGTTTGGATTGAAGAATGCCCCAACCATCTTTTCCAGGGTGGTGCTCAAAGCATTCAAGGAGTTTCTGCATAAATTTCTAGAAGCATACTTTGATGATTGGACTGTTTTTAGTTTATTAAATAATCATATTGAATGTCTAAGGCTAATGTTGGACAAATGCATGTAGTGTCAGATTGCCTTAAACCTGAAGAAGTGCATTTTATTTTCACCATTTGGAGTGTTGTTAGGTCATATTGTATGCAAGTAGGGATTGTTGGTAGATCCATCTAAAATTGTCATCATAGTTTATCTACCCCCTCCTACTTCAGTCAAATAGTTGCACACTGTGCTGGGACACACATGATATTACAGGAAGTTCATTAAAGGCTATGCCCAGATTACAGCACCCATGGAGAATCTTTTGAAGAAGGACTATCAATTTCACTGGACAGAAGATTGCCAGCAGAGCTTCGACACACTGAAACAGAAAATGGTTACTGCGCCTATTCTGGTTTTCCCAGATTGGATTAAGGAGTTTCATGTGCATGTCAATGCATCTTCTATTGCATTAGGAGCTGTGTTAGCACAACCAGTAACAAGAGACATTGACCACTTGTTATCCTTTGCTAGCAGGAAGCTATCAATAGATGAGATTAATTACACCACCACTGAAAGAGAAGGGTTAGCCATGGTGTATGCACTACAGACGTTTCGCCACTACTTGTTGGGAGGAAACTTTAAAAAATTTACTAACCACTCCGCGCTGAAATACCTAGTCAACAAGACAGTGTTGGGGGGGAGGATATGCAGATGGCTTCTTCTATTTCAGGAATATTATTTCTAAATTGTGGTTAAGCCAGGAAGACTGAACAAAGGTCCTGCTCACTTATCAAGGTTGGAACATGGAGAAGAGCCTAGTAGTTTGGAGGATACACTACCGGATGCACAGTTTCTAGCCATTAGAAAGATTGATGATCACTTCGCAGAAATAGTCCAGTTCCTGTCAACAGGAATGGCACCTAGTGAGTATACAATCACCTAGAAGAAACAACTAGTAGTGTGCACTGCATACTTTTCACTTATAGCTGGACAACTATACAAAATGGGACCTGATGAGATATTAAGGAGGTGTGTTATGGAAGCAGAGCGACCAATGATCCTCGTTGAAGCTCATGAAGGCATCGCAGGAGGACACTATGCAGGAAAATCAACTGCACAACGGTTCTTAGAGTTGGCCTTTGGTGGCCTACCTTACACAGAGATGCCAAGGACTATTACAGAGCCTGCGATGTATGCCAAAGAGTTGGGAAACCATATAGAAGAGATGAAATTTCGTTATCACCACAATTGACCCTACAAGCATTTGAGAAATGGTCCATTGACTTCGTAGGACCTATAAACCCACCAGGAAAGTGCAGAGGAGCAAGGTACATAATCACTGCGACAAAGTACTTGACCAGATGGGACGAAGCAAGAGCATTCAAGGACTGTAGTGAAACTACAACTGCGTGCTTCATATTTGATGACATCATAACCAAGTTTGGATGCCCAAAGATCCTTATGAGTGATCAAGGCACACATTTCATCAATAAGACAGTTGAATCCTTGACTAAGGAATTTGAATTTCATCATCAGAAGAGAACACTTTACCATCCACAAGCGAATGGGACAATTGAAGCATTCAAACAAATCTTGGAGACAACGCAGACAAAGATTTGCAGTGTCAACAGGGATGACTGGGATTTAAGAGTACCAACAGTACTATGGGCCTATAGAACCACTTGCAAGAAGCTAACAATGCAGATGCCTTTTAAGTTGGTTTATGGCCTCGAAGCCGTTGTCCCAATGGAATATTTGGTACCAAGCCTAAGAATCGTTGCCTTTATAGAAATGGATGATGTTGGCGATGTTCAAGAGAGGCTTGCATAGTTAGTTGAACTTGAAGAAGACAGATTCATTGCAGGATTCCATCAACAAGTCCAGAAAGAAAGAGAGAAGGCCTACCATGAAAGGCATATCAAGAAGAAGGCATTTAAGCAAGGTGATTTGGTACTGGTATATGACAGTAAGTTCATGAAACATACAGGAAAGTTCTGAACAAATTGGCTTGGGACATATGAGGTTTCCTATGTTACAGAAGGAGGAGCTGCGCAGTTGAAGAACTTGAATGGAGAATGGAAGGAAGGTTTGGTGAATGGGAGTCGGTTGAAATTATGTTATGACAACCAGCTGCCCCGTAGCTCTCATTAAAATCATAAGGAAAAGGGTCTAGGTACCAGGTGTAGTTGAAACTGGGTACTAGACACAGAAAAAACAGTCAGCACAAGGAAGGAAAGGAGGCATAGAGTAGAAACCAAAGGCTACCCTGCGCAGTCTGAAGTCGAAGTAAGGAAGAAGGATCAGATTTGAAGCGCCTTGGGACAAGTCACAGGTGAGTGTTGGGGGCATGTTGGACCTTGGGTATGGAAGTAAGCAAAGATCAAGGCAGAAAGGAATAAATGTGAATTGCGCGGAAGACACAGTGACTGTTACTGGGTTGAAGTGAGCAAAAGAGAAAAAAAGATGGAGCAAAGTCCGAGAAAGAAAGTCATTGGACAAGAGGATCGAGGATGACAGATTAGCAATGAAAATGGATCGTGGACAACTCAGCAAGCAGAAAAATCCATCGTTGGATGCTTTGGAGCACTACGCGAGAAGGAAGGAAGGACATGTTGGCGAAGCCCTGAAAATGAGAGTCAAGTTGACCTAAGGTTTTAGACACCTAGGGTTTCGGTATCTAGGGATTTGACACCTAGGTTTCATCCTAAGGTTTTCGATGAGCTATTTTAATATATAAATAAAGGTCAAGAGGACCTGGGTTGGGTTGTTGTCATTATTGGTGTTGTTATTGTGGGTTAGTATTGTTGTTGCTAGAAGAGATTGTGTTGTGAGGAGAGATTGCTATTAAGAGATAAGTATTGTATCGTGAGATCAATCTGTGTTGTAAGATATTCAGCTAAGTGTGAAGATTAACCCTGCAGCTGGGTATGCAGGGAAGGGAGAAAGAGAGAGAAGAAGAGAAGATTTTCTATCTAAGAGCGCAGATCAGAACTGTATGCTTCCATATTAATATATTATAAAGAACAGTTCTGTGGATGTAGCCCTAGAGAGAGGGTGAACCATGTATATCTTATGTCGCGTGTGATTGATGCTCTGTTCTTTGTCATTTGAGATGCTTCTATTATGATAATGTGTTAGATCTGATAGATATAACTTGCACAATAAGTTGTAATAAGATCAAGAATACTAGATTGTTGTGTGTTGGTTGCTATGAATCCACTTTCCATTCATTTTGGTTGTATACATCTCTGTCCTGCAACCCCCTCATAGCTACTTCGGGTAAGACTGCATCTGCCTCGCAGGTGTTTTCGAAAGGTCCAATAGTTAGGGCTTGTTGGTGTGCTCTTGGAGCTAAACCCTGGATCTCCCCTTGTGCCAACACCATGAGAGTTGGTGGAGATGAAGGCTAAGATTTTTTAGATGAAGAACTACCTTCGTCCGAGGATTCCTCTCTTAAAGAGGGTGGAGAAGAAATAGGTGGGGATGTTGGGAGACCAGATCCCCCAACACCTAGGATCAGTTCTTCAGAAGGATCGATGATATTACCACCTAATGTGTTATCAGGCACACCAGTGTCAAGAGGTTTTTCTTATAGATTGGAGAAATCAAGGGGTTGATTTAACTGTCTACCAAGATGTTTGATTCGTGACAACAAACTTTGAGTTCTCAAAATTGATTGTCGAAAAATTTCTTGTACATCAATCCCTTGAGGAACTCGTGTCACTGGCTCGGCGGGAATGTCAGGTGTATTTTCTGAGGTAGTTTCTGGGTCAAGTGTAATGTTAGGTTCTGAAACTACGCATCACGACAGGAGAACGATTGTTTGGGGGATTCCTACGGCCTCCTCGTGCCATGAATGACTTTCAAGCCCTCCTTATAACACCATTTGTTGATGGGCATTTATGACACACTGTCAACGAGAAAGGAAGATCCAGACCGGGGTTGTCTACTTAACCCAAGCCATTTGGGTTAATCTACCCTGATGGGTTTTATGGCTCCATTAGCGAACTAGGATTCTAAAATAATTAAAAGATGTAAACTGACTAAAGGTACAATCCTATCAATCAATACATTAATACAATTTCTTAACTAATAGTAGTATTATATGCAAATATATATATATATATATAATTACAAGGTTTAAATAAAGCCTTGTGAAAATGATTGTTTTCAACTAATGGATCAACACTAGATGAAAAATAAAAGAAACTGTTCTAGTACTATAAATGACAAAATAATAACAATGAATGAATAAGATTATAAATGATATAACGATAATGGACAAAGCATTTAACTTTTAAATGATGTAATCATTATTCATTCGCAAATCAAATAAAATATAAACTAACTAACCTTACGTTGATCAACAATACTAAGCTAGATTTGTCTTTTTGTGTTTGTATAAGCTCTGCTTAACCTGTGTCAAGTATAAATCTATGACAAAAGCAAGAACAATACTTCTTGAACAACTCAAGGAAGTCTTTTATATTTCAGAACAAGTCTATGATGACAACAAGACAAATATATTTTATCTCATGTGACTTTAAAATGTCCAATAGCTGAAAACAAAATAAACTCCAACTCTCAGCAAATCGTATTACCAACTACCCAGCATTAGACATAAACTCAAAATTCATAGATAGATGATCTGTCACAGATATTAAAAGAGCCAAAATAAAATGAACCATGTAAAGAAAGTCGTAACATTAAAAGTTATATGCAGAACAATCTAAAGCTAATTCAGTACAAATAAAATTTCATGTCAAGAAATTATATGAGAAATAATAATAACATTGCATAGTCTACAACAGGACGGAAGCCAAAGAGTAAATTTTATCCCATATAGTGTCATAATAATAAGTCCATCATATGGTCCAAAAGGAATTGCCCCTCTCCCTGGGAAAGTAGTGCTATTTAAATAAGTTCCTAGTCTATTCCTCATATCATGCGAGACAGAGAAAAATCTTCTTTAAAAAACTTTTACTAAAACCAAATAACCATAAAGATAACTCTGTTGAAATCTTATAATCCAAAATAGTTACATCATTAAAACATTATTTTTTTTCAAAAACGAAATTTACAAGTCCATTATATGCCCAACTTTTGACTTGTTCTATTAATCATTGAACATTAACTTGTTGTTCACCCGAGACAAAGAAAACAAAATCTAAATTAGACAATAATCAAATAAATCAATTTAAAATACAAGCTACATAATCTTCGATTATGTACCTGGTCTAAATAAAAAATAAATAAAAACGAATTCATTTATTATCCAAACAAAATCCAATCATGAATTACAAGAAAAGTATTTACCAATTAGAAATTCGAAAGGGAAACATTAGACAAATCTGAATTTACAATAGCATTGAAATTGATGGAGTGTTTTATGATCACATCTCTCGATCTCTTGAAATGTTTGTTGGATTTGAGTGAATTTGATCGGATGCAAGCTCTGAGATTATCGTTTTCCTTTTCTAAAACTGAGTTTTGAATTATTACTTGATTCAACTGATCCTATAAGTAAGGGATGTCTCGGTAGTATCTTTGGATCCAGCCAAAACAACTTTCACAATACACCAGTTCTAGATTTGGCAATGGGTGAGTCTAATCTGTAGTAATATATTTACCTCATTTCATAATATTTTTGAGGTCATACTCAATACATGAGAAATCTTCTTGTTCCTTTAAAAAAGGAGACAAATTAGACACGAAATCATATTGGGGTGAATCAACTATGGTATCATCAATTGCAATCGGGTCTTCAACATCAATGATGGGGATAGGTTTTTCATGGTTGTGAAGTCGATTCCTGACCATTATGCAAAGGAATCGGCCATTCCTTTTGTTCTTGAAATCAATATCTGGAACCCTCTGTATTTTATGTTTTCCCTGCTTCTTAGTTTTAATTTCATTTATATCAACCACACCTTGCCCAAGATTAAGAGTAACAGAGACCCTGGCCTTCAAATTATCCAACACATCCTCTAAATATTTTTTTGGAACAAAATCATGCCTCTGGTGCGTGCTTCTTGTTGATTTATGCAAATCAACAGGGGTTTCAATAAATGACAAATGGTCTTCTTTCAATTTGATATGAAGGTCTCAAAAAGAGTGAGTCGAAGGGCAAGGGCTGGTGGGCTCGTCAAAACATAGGGGTGAGTCACTTACTGTTTCGGGTGTGAGTGGAACAAAACCATTCCTATCCACAAAATTTTGACAGTTATCTCCATTCTTTGACAATTGGGAAATGACTAAGATTCGAATCAAGCCATGATGAAAGAGACTAGACTGTGCATTAGGGTTTTGCCTTTGGTAAAATCTAGCCATCTTTTGAAGGCTTTTAAGAAGGTAAAACAACATGTTTAAACTAAACCCTAAGAAAATCATTAACAGATGAATATGAAACAGGAAAACTAATCCATATCATCCCTCTCAGGTGATGAATTGCTTGATAACTAACAATAAATTGTTCCATCGAGGTTTGAAAATATTTATGGATGTACCTTTGACATCGTAGCGTGACTTGTTGGAAATAATTAACAGGTGCTAGGGGATACCTTTGAATTTGAGATTCTTAAACCAACGATATACTTCTTGTGACAGGCCTGTGTCTTCTGCAATCGGTTCCTAGCTAACTTGCAGTTGTAAATAGCCTATCTTGGCCTTAGTACTGTCGAAGGTCTGGGAAAAATCTTGAGCAACTTCGAGGTTAAATATCTCGAATGACTGTATGAACTTAACCCACCCAAAGTCCATGAAATCATCCACAACGTCATCATGGGAGAGCAAGGTCTGCGAGCCATTCAACGCTATCCTTACCACAGGGGCCATGGACTTGGTCACGATATACCAGCAGGTGTAGCAAAGAGGGGCTTGTATTTGAAACCATCTAATATGAAGGATAAGTTCTGCATTTTTGGAGGTGACCCGATAACTAAGGCTTGGGGAGAAGGCCACCATAACCACCACTCATAATGTTGATTGAATACTAAACCAGAGGACATGCGTAATTGAAAATCACCTCCTCTATTGACAACCTAACCCCACAAATGAAGCACCACCACCGAGGCAATGAATGTGATATTAAGCCAACAGGACGAGGGTGTAATTGTTTCAGATCATGGATGACAGTCCTGTACAATAGTGATTAGACTGCGATACGACAATAGTGGATAACATTCATATTTCAAATTTATATCAAAGTTTATTTTCATTAGTGATCGTGGAGGTGGTAGGTTATAATAAAAACTCCAAATGAATAAAACGATTAAGGCATACCCCAAAGGTGATCAACTCATATACTAATGGTAAATAAACAATTCACAAAACGATATGCTCAATACCCTTTAAGGTTCTTAAGATCATTAGGTGTTTTTAAGTACTCATCCAATTTCACAAGGAGAAGCTTTAGAATTTGCATGACATGTTTAGACCAAGCTTGTTTCAATTTCATGCTTAAACAATCACGAAATTGAACAAGCATAAATGAGAGATTTATCGAAAGAAATAAACTCAAAAACACACAACAACCAATTAAGCTATTTTTTCAAAACAAAAATCATCATTGAAGTCTTCGGAGACACCAAGAGGCAGCTATTAAAAATTTTCCTTTATCGAAACTATGTTTTAAATATCAATGAAAATGACACGAATATCTGGCTGCCAACAATGGCGACTTGCTGGGCAAAGCAATTATCTCTGCATCACCAGAAATTTATATCAGGGAAAAGATAAATCAGATAGTTACTAAAAACAATTAAGAAACAGATCAAGCATTTTGACATTAACTCAGAAAAATAACAGAGTCATACCATCGAAGAAAGTTCTGCCAAAAAGATTGTAATCTGAAATTTCATTTCGATCAAAGAGGTAACGATATTTATACAAGTAACTCCAATATCATTGATAGGGCCACTGCTGCCAATAGGAATTTATAGCCTCGATGGGGATGTTTTAAATATCGATGAAAATGACATGAATATCTGGTTGCCAACACAACCACGTTGTTGATTGCCTCAACAGACCACTAGTCACGACACTCACTACGGTGCTAGACTCTTGCAACCATGAGACCTATAGATGGCCCCAACTCTATGAGACAGACTCGGACTTCACCACCACCTACCAAATGTTGGGTGCAAACAAAGTTGTCTATAATTTCCATCTTCAGGATGGAATGTTATGTCATCTGGGCCATATATGTGTTCCATCAAGTGAGTGAGCGAAGCTAATTTGGGAAGCCCACTAGAGTCGGGTGGCAGGACACTTCAGCATCGAAAAGACAGTGGCGATGTTACCGAAACACTTCTACTGGCCGAAAATTCGACATGAGGTCAACAAGTATATCAGGTCCTACACTGCCTGCGCTATTGCCAAACCGACCACTAAGAAACAAGGCCTATACACCCCTCTGCCCAATCCTGACAGGACATGGGAATCCATCTCAATGGACTACATGTCGGGCCTCCCGTCCACCAAGCAGGGAAATGACTGTGTTTTTGTGGTTGTTGATCGCTTTTCTAAGATGACGATTATGGTTTCCTACAAGAAGCGCATCACAACAGCGGCCACTGCCAAGCTTTTCTTTGAATGAGTCTGAGTACATTTTGGAATCCCACAAACCATTGTCTCAGATCGAGACAATTGATTTCTCATCACATTCTAGTTGAGCCTCTGGTCACTGCTAGACACCAAGCTCACCAAATCTACAACCTTCCACCCCCAAACAGATGGCCAAACCAAGGTCGTAAATCGAATGATCGTGCATATCCTGCGCCTGTATAATTCCAAGCACCCTCGCACATGGGATGAGAGTCTTCCCTATGTCAAACATAACTACAACTAATCCATGCATAGCTCAACCAACCACAACCCCTTTTAGGTGGGGTTGGGATGATCCGGATTATTTTTGGCACGAAATGAGATCGGAGATATAATAAAGAAATGCACAGAGATATCACAGATATTCAATAATATAACATAAATGTATCAGAGATGCAACCATAAACAAATATATACAGTAATACAGGATTTCTATTAATGAAATAAATGTACAGAGACTGTAAAAATATAGAGTGAAAGACTCGCTAGAATGGTGGCAACTTATCTCTGAGAAGAGATGTGACGACTACTCGCATTCGCAAGAAGATGATTACAATGAGGCTCTGAAGGCCTTTTTACAATAAGAAGGAATGCCCAAAACCCTAGACATCCAAAAACCTAACCCTAGGAGATGAAGCGCCAAAAGTCATGTGGGCCCCGTTTGGGTAAGTGAGTACATCAACTTCCCGGGGTCGTAACTTTTGCATACAATCTCTATTTTAGGCGTGTGATAGCTTGTTGGAAAGGTATCGTCGAGGAGATTCATTTTGGGGGATCAATTATACTATCATTGAAAACCTCATTTTGGGGGCTCATTTTGGCTATCATTGAGAACCTCAATCTCAAAAAACCTTCATTTGGGTCCTCAAAATGGCCCCCGAAGTTAAAACCTGCTAAAAATAGTAAATTGCCAAAATTGTCAGAAAACTATTTTGAGCCAGTTGGAAAAGGTGGGTGGCCACCGATATCCACCTGGATCAATCCTCCCTCCTTAGGAAGCAATGGTCTCCATCGCGTTGAGTTCCCAGGGGAGAGGGAAAATCATTTGTTGGATCTGCATCTTGGTGAGCTGCTTGTATTACTGGAGACGTCACGCTGCTTAGTTTGTGGAAGTCTGTCATGAACCTGTTGAATATGAGGTTGTTCAACAAGTCAAGCTACATGAGAGGAAGGTGTGCAAAAGGAATCTTTGCGCTTTGTTTCAACCTTGTCGACCTGCTTCCGTTGGATAGAAGGTGCAGGGGGCGAGACTATAGTGGTTGCAGTGTCCTTCTGTTCCCCTTTTGAAAAGATTGTGAAGAAACTGAATTTTGCAGTAT
>ML777443.1:842661-865982 GCA_009831015.1 Picea engelmannii | reverse complement strand
CCATACGATGGTCAATCTTCATCAGCCATGTTCCAATGCTTGCCAAAAACGGAAAATGTATCTCGCACAGTCCCATCTTTTAAATTTTCTTTGCCTTCATGGAATATAACCCTTCAAACAAACAAACTCCTCACTTTTGAAATGAATGAATGCTTTTCACTTATTGACATTCACCGGCCATGCTGGGCGCATTTATAAATTCAAATTTCAAATTTGGATGGCTCTGCTTTGATCCATGTCATGGGAAGTGTATATATGTAGCATCCAATCCAATGAGCGCGTTTAAAATTTCAAATTGGCCCCTTCTGTCATGGAAAAATGGATGCACATTGCCATGTATGATGGTATTGGCATGCGATTTGGAAATGTATCCATTAATGGTATGGCCAGCATTAAACGATGGTTGTATAATGCGGGCATGGGTACAACGGAAACCGAAACAGAAACGGCCCTGGGCCCTTCCAGCGCCGAAGGGAGGAGGTCGCCGAATTAAGCGCGGACGTCGAGGGTGGCGGCTAGATGGTTATGCTCCATGGTAGCATGTATGGGCAGTCCGCTGACAGAGTCTTAATGACTCTGCAGCAAGCCACCTCCAGTTGTAAATCAGCGAATTGCGGAGTTGTCCTCCGCCTCTTATACGATTGAACTGTTCAAAAATTATGATGACGAGGCGAATGATGATTATTGCCGAGACTAGCAATGAAAGGATTACTGTACTCGACAAAATCTCCCACCCAGCTGCCCCATTCAAAGAAAACACGGCAGTGAGAATCGCTCCATGACCGCCAATGTAAAAATATAATAAGCTTTCTATACCATGGTGTGGATCTAACTGTCCATTCCGGTTGGCTACAACGTTTACATTATTATTGATTTGCACGGGTGGGATTTGTACGGGTGGGATTTCAACATCCACAATAACTTCAACGGGTGGGATTTCTGCGGACTTGTACGGGTGGGATTTCAATGAGACTAGCAATGAGAGGATTACTGTACTCGACAAAATCCCCCACCCAGCTGCCCCATTCAAAGAAAAGACGGCTGTGAGAATCAGTTACCTTCGAAGCTTTTTAATCGCTTAATATGTTCAGAAAGGATGTCCCCGAAGTGAAGAGAGGCGCGAATTTATAGACCGAATTTAGAGAGGATGTCCCACGGTACAAACTTGAGCCACGGTACAAACAAAGGTTCCATGAAAATAAAGTTCCACCTTTGTTGAGCTCGTTTTCAACAAACAAAGGTTCCATGAAAATATTCCATGAAAACAAAGTTGAGGCCGCATTAGACTGCTCGTTTTCAACAAAGGTTCCATGAAAATAAAGGATGTCCTCGAAGTGAAGAGAGGCGCGAATTTATAGAGCGAATTTAGAGAGGCGCGAATGTCCCCGAAGTGAAGCAAGGATGTCCCCGAAGCGAAGAAAGGATGTCCCACGGTACAAACTTGAGGCCGTGGTACACGGTTTGAGCTCGTTTTCAACAAACAAAGGTTCCATGAAAATTACTTTATTTTGGAAGATTCAACTCTATCCTGTGAGATATGATTATTTGGATCTAGGATTACTTTAAACACTGTTCATTAGCGTATAATACAACTTTAACCTTATTAGCATATAATGTTATACAACTTTAGCCTTATTAGCATATAATGTTTCATTTTATTTAGTGCTTTAAATTTTGTCCGTAACTTCTTGTTTCATATATTATATCTGTGATCGTTATTTCACTTTAATATCATGATTTATGCTTTATTTTAAGTTGATGTATCAAATGAATACTTTACATTAAAATTTCTTTTACTGTAAACATTCATCATTACAAGGTCATTGGATTTATATGTTTATTACTTTGTTCTTAAATCTTTGCTCCCAAAAACACCTTGAGTTTATTCTGGAGATGTTAGCACAAGCATGTTACAGATTTTTCTCACAGGAAAGATAGCTTGAAGTCTAGATTGCATAGGGATATACACACAGTATGAGACTAATCTCGGGTTAGTTTTATTCACATTCAATTTTTGTTATTAGTTTATTCATTAGTGAAATAAGACAGTGTAAATTGGTTGTGACTATTATTCTGTTCTTGTTTTAAATTATGTTTTATTAGTATCTTTTTGAGTTCTTAGATTTTAAATTATAAAATAGAAAATATAAAAATATGTGATTTCTTTATCTGTTTCGTAAACAATTACAAAAACCTTGATTTCACAAGACATCCACCAAAACTTGCAATTTGTAAATACTCTGTTCATAATCACATATTCATATTTATGTTTTAAACACCTGTAAATAATTAGATTCATATACATAGTATTATAGTTATAGCTTTAGAGTAGTTTATTTCTTTTTTTTGTTTTAGGATCCTAGTTGGTTAACAGAGCCATTAAACCCATCAAGATAGATCATACCAAACGGCTTGGGTTAATTAGACAACCCCGATCCAGATCTATCCTTCTAGTTGACGGTGTGTCATTTACACCTGTCAACATGATTATTTAGTTGGTTCCTTGCATAGTGTTACATCTTTTTTGGGGGGGGTGGGTGGGTAGGGGTGGGTTGATTATAGTATAAGCAGGCATAGTTCAAAAATATGGGCATTTTCCAATTTTTCAGAAGGATTTTTCAATGAACATATGGCGACACTCGATGCAACAATGTCTTACGCACCTTGGCACTCGTAGAGGAATATCCTTGGCATAACCACCACTGTGTATTTGCAATGCTTGGGAGAATAATTCATGTCGATTATCAATGTGTAGTCTTTCACCTTCACATGGCGAATTGTGTTAGGGGATGTAAATTGGACGATATCTCAATCATTTTTCAGACGTTGATTTTGTCAGATTCGCAAGCAAAGGGAAGCGATTTATAACTACTTCCAAGTGAATGGAGAAAGCCAGATTCTATGAATTCTTGGCACGTATTGAAAACAGACCAATTTTATGCTATGTGAGAGACATAGTTGTGTAGAGGGAGGAGATATGGCTATAGAAAAACCTTACATCCAACCTCAAAAGTGGCCAAGTCAAAAATGTTTTTACTAGAGAATTGTCCAAAGATAAATAGATCGCAAAGTTGTGATTACCCCAAGGCCAAGAGCAGGATGTGAATCCGCTAAAATGTCTTTTACACATATATCGGCTACAGTTTGAATGGAAATAACCATAATAAAAAACTATCGAGTGGTCTAAAGATAAGAAACACATTTTATTTGCACTGCTTCTAGACTTGTGGCATTTCCTTCTAAATAAAAGAAAATGAATTTACCATAAATCAATGACATATATTTCAAATTATGTCACTTGTCAAATCATGAAACTATTGGAAATGTGGAGGTGCAGAAGTGTAGCAATGCAAGAGGATCAACCGTGTGGGTTCTCTGTACAAGGATTAAAAATAGACCATATTGCGTAGACTAAGTATAGCTATGAACATATGGCGGCACTTGGTGCAACTATGTCTTGTGCACTTTGAAAATGGTAGAGGAATATCGCTATCACAACTAGTATTGTGTATTTTCAATGCTCATGTAGAGAATTCATGTCAGTTATTGTCGTGAAATTCTACAACTCCGCACGACGAATTGTGATAGGGGATGTAATTTGAATGATATCTTCATTTTTCAGAAATTGATTTTGTTAAATTTGCAAGCAAAGGGTATTGATTTAGAACTCTTGCCAAGTGAATGAAGAAGACCATATTCTATGAATTCTCTGTACATGTGTTGAAAAAAGACTAATTTTCTACTATGTGAGAGGCATATTTGTGCGTATGGTGGAGATATGTATATAGAAAAACCTTTCGTCCAACCTAAGAAATGGCCAAGTAAAAATTATTTTGACTAGAAAATTTTCCAAAGATAAATAGATCACAGAGCTGGGATTGCCCCAAAGCCAAGAGAATTATGCCAATCCGCTAAAATGTCTTTTACACATATATCAACTACCATTTGAATAAAAATATCCATAATAAAAAACCATCGACTAGTCTACAGATAATTGATACATTTTCTTTTCACTGCTTCTAGATGCGTGGCCTTTCCTCCCAAATTGAAGCAAATCAATTTACCATAAATCAGTGACATATTTTGCAAATTATGTCACTTGTCACAATCACAGATACAAAACTATTGGAAATGCAAAGGTGCATAAGTGTAGTAATGCAGGGATGTGACGATTCAAATTATGCTAAGAACGAAATGAAGGTGGAGATATTACAAATAAACACACGGAGATATTGTAATAATCAATTTCTATTAATGAATGAAAGTTGTAGAAATTGTAAAAATGCAGAGTGAAATGAACTCTCTAGAATGGTGGAAGCTTATCTCTGAGAAGATATTTGATGATTGCACTCATTCGCAAGAATACGTCATTACAATGAGGCTCAAAAGGCCTTTTTAATGTAAAGAATTAATGATAAATTCCTATACATTCAAAACTCTAACCTAGGAGATGAAATTCCAAAAGGTTTGTGGGCTCATTGAGAGTAGTTGATACATCAACTTATCGAGGGAATAAAGTTTTCATATGATCTCTATTTAGAGTACTTGATACCTCGTCGAAAAGGTCTAGCGAAGAAGTACACATTTTGACTAGGCCCAAGCCAGAGCCTATCATTCTCACTTAGGCCCTAAAACATCAAAAAAATGTCGTTTAAGGCCTCAAAATGACCCCAGAAGTTTAGGACCCGAAAAATCATAGAAAGACTACCAAGGTGGAAAATTGTGTTTTGAGCCAATGGAACAGGTGGGTGGCCACCGATATCCACCTGGATATTTCCTCCCCCTTTATGAAGCAATGGTCCCCATTATGTCAAGTTCCCCTAAAATATGAGGAATATTTTGATGAATTTGAACTTTGGTAAGTCGTTGGCTTTTTTGAAGAAGTTGTTTTGCTTAGCTTGTTGAAGGATGTCATGAACCTATTGTTGGAGAGGTTGGATCTATCCAACCAATATAGCTACATGATCTACCTTGGTTTGAGTGTGGAAGGTGTTGTTCCGGAGTCTATACTTAAGGCTTAGAAAGTACAGTGTCTAGGCATCCGAAAGTGAGTAAAGGATAAAAGAAGGAAAAGTATCAACCTTCGAGAAAAGAAGCTAAGGCTGATTTCCAGGTTGTCATTGTCTAGCTTCCAACTGCTCCTAAACGTTAATATCCCGTTCAATAGCAGCCCATGAACATTCAAGTTCTACCCGAGTAGTAGCTATTTTGAGAATAGTATCAAAAAGGTTTAGAGTGATATGTGTTTGATCTGACAAACCGGGTTCAATGTTAGGTTGTCTAACTACGGGGACAATCATAAAGGAACAGTAAAATTAAAAGAGAAATCAAAGTTTTAGATGCTGTCTCAATTCAATCGTAATAAAGAGAACTATTTAAATTAATGTTAAAAAACCAAATGCAAACTAAAGGCCTTTTCCTATAACTGAGTTATCGTTAAATAAATGTGTGTGAAAATGTGAGAAAAACATTAAGTTGTTTATAATACGAGGCTCCTATCAAGGGAGAATCTCTCCCTGTAAACAGAAGAAGAAAAAGTGAGAAGAAATCTGACGAATGTATAAAATGTGACAATCTAATGAGTTCTCAGGTCTTGTACCTGCTAATAGCCGATACAGAGGAAAAGTTGTAAACGATATAGACAATTAAAAATTAATCACCACAGTAGATGTTGTACTAAATTGTAGCGAAACATTCATCAAACATATATATGTGAAATGAAATGAACATGAAATCACAAAGGGGACAAACTCATAACACAGTCTGGACGAAATCAGGAATCTTCAGGTTGCTTTTGTATTAATATTCAAAAGAGTGAGTCTCTATTACAAACGACCAAAATAGGTCCAACCTTTTTCTTTTCTTCAAAATGTACATTTATACAAATTTTCATGGGCTGGAATCTCAACAGTTCCAGAGGTTTTCAGTTATAATTAAAGAATCGAAACGTTTCGTTTCTTCATCTCTGTTCTCATTTGGTACCCGAAAGCTACCTCTTCGCATGCTCTGTGCCAATAATGCACTTTTCCACCAGCTGTGATATCAACTTAGATGGCTCTGCTTGATTATTTGCCTCGAAAATATAACAGTCTTTCATCAATAGTGGCAGCTTTCCTTCCACCTGTTGATCTTTAGCACTGATAGAGCATAACAACACACTTGGTTTAATTAGCCATTTGTCTATTTTCACTATATCTGTTTGAGTGACTTGTGATATTTCGGCTAATTCTCTTTCTTCATTTTCCTTGATATTTAGCATATATTTGGCTGTATTGATTTGACTCGGTACTTCCATGCCATTTTCACCATCAGAACCCAACCAAATCTCACTTAACAAAGCGGAAATTTCTTCGCAAGATTTCCTTAGCTTCATAGCTTATTGTTTGCCTTTGGATATATTTTTCTCCCATTCTTTCAAGAGGATATTACCCCTGGTCTGCTCTGCGATGGGAAAACTAGAATCACTGCTTGTTCCCCTTCTCATTGTGGCTATAATAGCCTCCTAGAACGCCACCCGAGCTGCTCCGGCTTCCCTTTCTCTAAGAGAGAGATTTTCCAACATCTGAACCATGAGTTGGAAGTTGCTTTGAATTGTTTCTACTTTAACAAGCAAACCTTGATGCGCCGTCGATAACCTTTTCTTGATCTCTATTGTTTGGGATTGAAATATCCCAATATCGATTACCTGGCTTTCGGCGAATTCTAGTTTGGCCCTAAGCTGATCTATCAATTTTTCCTGCTGGCCTATTTGAGTCTGACTCGTCTGAACCATCAACTATGTCTGTTCGAGATCGACTTTAAGCCGCTCAATTTCCTTTTGGTCTTCTATTCTTGCTTGTTCTAAAGTCGCACTTGCCTGATCTTTAGCAACAGACTCTGTTGTAGCTAGTTTAGCCTCTAGCGTCTTGATCAAACAATTTTTTCATTTTAGTTGGTCTTTTAGGGTCCTGACCGAATATTGGTTCGTCGTGGCGAAAGCCCCCAATGTCCCAGCTATTTGTGTCACGAATTCATCTTTTTTCATCTTTCTCCCATCAGTTATAATTTTAAATTTCTTAGAGACATCACCTGCCTCTTGGTAGAGTTCTTGTCTCACAACCATTTTCCTCTTCTTATCAAAAAAGAATTCATTCAGAGGTAGCTCTTCTACTGATATAGGTGTTAATTTTTCACCCAAAATCCAACCAGCGTCCGGGGTCTCCTTTGCAGACTCTAGGGGGGTAATGGAGGCGATGGGATTGTCGACCTGTTTAGAATATTTCCCAAGAGTAATGACCGTAGTCAGCACGCTTGGAGGATCTGAAGCCTCAGCTTCCTTTTTCGGGGCCCTAGCTTTCTCTTCTTTATCCTGCTGTTCTTTTTGGCCGGGTGCTGAATCTTTGGAGACTTTGGCCTTTGTTTTCTGCATCTCTGCGGTCATTAGATTCTCACCCTGTAATACTAGAGGAAGACAACTCCACCTATGCTCTTGGAATTTGACAACATCATCCCTCTCTTCGGGCGACAGGGCTTGTATTCGAGCCAAAACCTCATCATAAGATTTCGCGCCTCTGAAAATATCATTGTGAGGCGAATTCTCGTGCTCAAATCTTTTAAGGCCATAGTTGGCCAAATGATTACTCACGACCCTGTGTGGATCGTGTTTCTTGAATTCAATATGAACCAATTTTATATCTTCTAGGGCTGCTGCCTCGGCCTTTGCATGCCCGAAGTCTAATAATGAATAGGAGTTTAAATGAATAGGAAAAGATGGCCATACCTTTTTCGAAAACCCTTCAGTTCTTTACTTACACCGCCAATTACGGTTTGCCTGGCGATTTCACAACAAGCCAACTTGTCGGGTATAAGTAAGGGTAAAGCATATGGAGGGACGGTAGCGCCGAAAACCCTGATGTATGAAAATTCTTTACCCACATACCAATCGGCCACTCTGCTTAAATTTGTTGTGATGCTATCCGATATCCTGGGTGGCGGATTACCAAATATGGCAACATGTATTGGTATGATTACCCAGTTGAAGATTTCGTATACGAAATCCGAAGCCTTGTCTTCCCAAATCTTAGAATGGTATACATGGACTGGCTCAACATCCGATGGAGTCCAACTCCAATTCATCAACGGAAAAGGCGTCATGGAACATATTGCGTCCATGAGGTATGCAGACATAAAAAATGAAGCAGCTTTACCACCTTCTTTATGCGCCTGATATTCTGTAATCCGACTGGTCAGACTATCGGACAACAATTTTGCCCAGTCGAAAGAACAACCTTTTTCTACGGTGTGCATTAGAGTCACCCATTGGAGGAAAAAATGTGTGGTATCTTCCTTCCCGTACAATCTACAGGTCATCATCGCTATGTATTTGAAATGTGGTTCTAAAGAAGATATGGAGTAAATTCCATTGTTATCTGCCCTGAACTTCGCTGGGTGTGAAACCCAATCCTTGATCAAATCATATAAGTTTTTTCCATATTGCTCACATTCTTTCTTTTTAAATTCCTCAAGAAAATCTGCATTGTATGTGAAGTTCGATGGGTGTGGCAACTTGTACATAACCTGTAAGCTTTCTGGTCTGAAGGTCCCAACAGTGACCACCTGCTCGCTGATGATGGTTCTAGTAGGGATGTCTGCATGATCTAGCGTCCACCGGATCATGTCATAGTAAGGTAGAAGGCGCGGTCGGGCCGCTACTTTGTGCATGTCTGCCTGGACGACGATCTTGTATTTGGTAGTCATGTCATCTGTCTCGTTGTCATTGGAATCATCCGAGCAGCCCACCGACTTTGATTGTAGCATCTCCGAGACATATGACCAGGTCCTTATGGAATCAACGCTTCGTGGTGAAGTATCTGAAACATTATCAAAACCTTGTCCTAAAACCTCAGCTCTTGCTTTGGATGCTTTTCGCGGAGCCATGACAGGAGATTGTAATTTAGATCTTTTGCGATAAAAATGTGTATACATAAGAAGTTAGCTCACTGAGAAAAACTTCTCTGTGCGGGATAGAAATAACTTTATGAATAAAATAGAGAGAAAAAGATCTATATTTTCGACCATTTATCACATCGATGTCCTTATGAACAGAACGGTCCAATCATATTTAAAAAATGGATTTAGCAATAAAGACCCTATCTTTACTTTGCCGTTTTGCCTTACTTCCAATTAATGTCATGAAATTCGATGGTTCCTGGCACAAACTGGCGTAATGAACATTTGAAATTACCTCGTAAACTGTGCGTTATTATCAATTGCATTAAACATTGATTATGTTGACTTGGCTTACTTAATCGAGATTTAAATTACCATTTCGACGTTCGCCGTATCGAGACTTTTAACTCTAATCTTTCGAGCCTCCAAAACTCGAGACCGCGATGATTTGATTGAGTTAAGTAAGGTCGTAATCAGATTAGGTGTTTTATTAATCATGTATTAATTTATAACGTGACTTCGCGGCTCGGGGCTTCGAGGGAATAGTTTTCGGGAGGAACGTATGCCGAGTCGTGAAATCCTGAGAAGCTTTAACCATGGTCAAAACTACACACTCTAGACACTAACCCGAGTTACTTATGCGAGGATCTTGCGGCTTCGTCTTTCGGGGTTATGATGGTAAGGCTTTTGGAGCGAGTAAACGTCGAGACGCGAAATCTCGATGATGTTTAACTCTGGTTTAGAGTAACTTTACTCTTGTTACTGACTTGGGTAAGCTTTAAGGTCATTTCGCAATTTCCCGCATCGGGGCTTGTAGACTATGTGATTTGTAACTCTCGATATGCGATATCCCGAGGTGTATAAGTGAAAATTCTTTTTAAATGATTTAAAAAATCTTTCTTAAGAGTATATGACCATCACTACTTCGCATGATGAGACTTCTGCGACTTTTGGTAAAAATGACAGAAAATTAAAAACCAGCTTTCAATTTCAAGAATTTAGAAATAGAATTCGAAGTGACTAAACAAAGGCGGCTCCAACATAGGATCCAACTAGGGATCCCGTTTTTCTTGCAAGATGGGAAGAACAGTAGACCACGTGCTTATATTGGGTAAATGGAGTCAATGGCTTTAATCCAGCGAAGCTGTCCCACGGAAAATGATACATAAGGAAAAAAAAAGTTTGTCTCTTACTTGTGAAAATCTTTTCAACAGATACTCTTTAAACTTAGCTGCAGTCTTTTTCATGACTTTTTCCTTCTCGTTACTAAATTCAAGTCTGCATTGAGACAATCAAAACAATCCTAGGAGACCCAATAGATCTTGTGGCTATTGTCTTGCATCAAACGAAACAAATTATATGTTTTTCATCTGGGAGTCCTGTCCGAACTTGGGATGTAGATCCAACTTTGAAGAAATTGATTACCAGAGTAGAGTGAAATACACGTATAACAGCCTTACAGATATCTCAGACATTGCTTCACTACCAACGAGCTTGTTCAGTACCCCGGTGAAGTTATCTGGCCCTTTTTACTGAATTTCCTTTCACCACTTCGAAATATATTTATGCATTTAAATGCCGAGACGAGGGCAATCATTTATGAATTTCCTTTCATCGTCTTTTTTGGACTAGATGGGGGCAATCATTTCTGAATTTCCTTTCACCATCTGTCTTATAATTTGCTTTTTAGAGCGCGAAGTGGGGTTAATCAGTTCGTATGAGGGATGATATTTGTGTAATATTTTGCATTGTAGGTATGTCAACTTACTTTGATTACTCGGTACCAACCTTCCCTCAACTTTCACAACACCTTTGTTCGTAGGGAAAAAGGAAAAATTAATTCCAGGGATTTTCTATTTGAGCAAGCCTCCATCCCTTGAAACTGTTGAAGGACCTAGAATAGTCAGGATCAACTTATGCATAACTTAGTTTAGTAAGAGATTGAGGAGTTGTGAAGACCAGCTTACTTTCCAAAATCTACTTTGAAGTTTTCAAGGTTGAAACGAAATCCTTTCTTCCTATATATGCAAACTTGGAAAGATATTTGGCTCTTTTAGAAAGTAAATCTGAAAACAGAAAGAAGGGTGACGATAGAGATCTGTAAACGGATAGACAGGTGTCAAAAATAAAACTGACTCTTGAAATCCCATTTTCGGAGAGGCTTCTGTTTATTTTAACTATCTCCTATCTTTATTTAAGTGAAGATTCACGGAAACTAGAGCGAGTAGTTGTTCTTTTAATAACCAGTCGAGTGAAAACATTATATTCATGAGATCATCCCTGTCTTTCTTGAGAACCTTCATTTTTCTAAGAACGAAACTTTCAGGAAATTCTACCTTTACATTACCGTCCATTTTTTCTTCTAAAATAAAGAAAGTCATTTGTATCAGCTGTTTAGGTGAATCTATTTTCCGGTATTTGACATTCTCTTTTTTTACTGTAAGCCAAAAAACCTGTAAGAGAACAATATGACAAGTATCAGGGCTTAAAAAAGTGTTGACTGTTTTGAAAATTCCGTACTTCTATCTCTATAAAATCTTTGACCAAATTTATTTTTGATGAAAATAGACTTATCAAAGAAATTCCGAAATGGAAAAACAAAACTGTATGTACAAGTGAAAATCATATATTAAACACACATATTTATTTATTTATTTTTATTTTTTTTGGCGACTGATCATTGCATATAATGTTTCAAATAATGCCCATTGACAGGGACGTTGAGGATTTCACCGTCCAGATTTTCTAATAGAAAAGAATTCTTTCCTTCGGGAGCCGTGACTCTGAATGGTCCATACCAGATGTGGTCAAATTTACCGTGTTTTGCTAAATCTTCCCTCCTAGCATCCCATCTCAAAACCAAATCACCTGGGAGAAATTCTTTGTCTTTCTCTTTACGGTCAAATAATTTTTTCATGTCATCTTGGTACCTCTGCAGCCTTTCGTCTACTTCGATCTTGTGCTGTTGCACTTCAATTAGTTGATTTATTCTTCCGGTGACATGATTTGGTTCTTCTTTCTCATCTTGCTATAATTTCATTACGGGGAGCGCTAGATTTTTTGGTAATACCACATCAATCCCGTACACCATTTGAAAAGGCGAGGTGCCGATAGATTTTTTCGTGCCAATCTGATTCGCCTGTAAGGCGTATTTCAAATGTATGTGCCAAGATTTTTTATTATTGTCCAACACTTTCTTGATTACATTTATCAGAATTTTGTTTGAAGACTCGGCTAATCCATTTCCTTGGGGATAATAAGCTGTGGAATGACCGAGTACAATATTATATTTCTGGCAGAAGCTGATCATAGCCATAGATTTAAAAGCATCGGTGTTATCTGTGACTATTTTTCGGGGGCAGTTGAATCTAGACAAAATGTTGTCTTCTAGGAAGTCTATCACCACCGAATCTGTTTCCCTTCTGGTTGGAATAGCTTCCACCCATTTAGTGAAATAATCTATGGCAGTTAAGATCCATTTGTGTTGGGCGCTAGAATGGGGATTAATCTCGCCTATAAAATCTACCCCCCATTGCTGAAAAGGGGCTTCAGTTTTGACCGGAACTAAAGGTAGCACTGGGATTTTATGTTTTCCTGCGAATAATTGGCAAGGGTTACAGGCTCGGACCTTGGCATTGACGTCGGAGAAAATATTTGGACAATAATATCCATCCCTCAGGATGTTGTAAGTTGTCGCTCTCCAAGCATGATGTCCTCTGCATACTCCTTCG
Source organism: Picea engelmannii (assembly GCA_009831015.1). Taxonomy (NCBI): domain Eukaryota; kingdom Viridiplantae; phylum Streptophyta; class Pinopsida; order Pinales; family Pinaceae; genus Picea; species Picea engelmannii. The sequence continues at coordinate 853,323 of ML777443.1, read as the reverse complement.
TGGAACTCACTCATGACCCTTTCTGTTTTCGATTTGACTAAACAGACCAACAAGAAACCAAGTGGGTCTTTCTAATAAAATTGATCTTCAGAGATACAATACTTAACCGCATGTAGTTTTAATGTCCTGGCTTTGGATGGTGATAGTTTGCTTGGGAATTTTAGAGTCAGTAGGTAGGACACTATGTTTATGTACCAGTCTGATGATAAGAACCTCTCTTTGATATTGGTGGTATTTGTTTTCTCACCAAGCTTGTTTATGTCTATGTCTTCTTCGCATCCCTACAGGCCATTTATACCGAGAGCTCTGAAATTCGATTCAACCAAAAGTTTGTCTAGGCCTTGTCCCTTTACCAGCTTGGTCGGTTTGATTTACAGGTCAAACTCTTGAATCTTGGCAAGCCATTGTCCTCTTTTTCCATCGTTGTTTGGTTGTACCAAAATATCTTTCACAGAACTAGTAGGTACGTACGCAATTATCCTGGAGTGTAATACGTATGTTCTGAATGCCTTCATCACTTTTACCATGGCGTACGCTTGCTTTTCTATTATATCATACTTAAGTTCTGCATCTTTGAGACTCTTGCTGAAAAAAGCGATCGGCTGCTCGAAACCTTCTTCATTTTTTTGGAGGAGCACTGCAGCAAGCGTGTGTTCGGAGGCAAACGAGAAAATAAGAAATTATTTTAGGTAGTCGGGGCTTGCCAACATAGGTGCCTCGCTTATGACTTTCTTAATATGTGTGAATGATGCTTTGGCCTCTGTTGTCCACTTTACTTTGTTGTTCTTATTCATCATACCTGTGATCAATTTTACAATTTCAGCGAAGTTTGGGATAAATCTCCTTAAAAAATTTATTTTTCCTAAGAATGATTGAATTTCCTTTATATTTCTAGGAATGTTTATAGTATCTATCGCTTCAACCCTCTTAGGATCAATTTTAATTCCATCCCGAGACACAACATGGCCCAAAAGTTTACCCTCTTGCATGGCGAAGTGTGATTTCTTGGGATTTAAGGACAAACCAAACCTGTGACATTTTTCGAATGTCTGCTTAAGATGTATCAAATGCTCTTCATCAGATTTAGAGAAAACCATCAAATCATCGAGATAGATGACTACAAACTTGTCTCTTTCTCCAATGAACGCGATGTCCATGGCACGTTGAAATGTGGCACCTGCATTCATTAAACCGAAAGGCATCTTGTCATACATGAATGTACCCCACGGGGTAGTGAAGGTTGTTTTTTCTTTATCTTGTTCATTCATGGCAATTTGATTATACCCGGAGAAACCATCAATCATAGACATTTTGTTCGGTCCAACTACCTTTTCTAGAACGTGATCCATTTTAGGAAGTGGGTAGTTGTCTTTGAGAGAAGACTTATTTAGGTTTCTAAAATCCATGCACAGTCTAATTTTCCCATTCTTTTTTTTGACCGGGACCAGGTTTTCCACCCATTCGAAATATCTCAGAGGTACTATTATTTTTGCATCTAAGAGATTTTTAACTTCCCTTTCGACCACAGGCAATAAAATGGGGTTGATCTGCCTAAAATTTTGTCTAAAGGGTTTGATCCCAGGTTTTAGAGGTATCTTGTGTTCGATTACGGTCATGTCATAGGTTCTTAGTTCGTCGTAAGACCAGGTGAAAACGTCTTTATATTATCCAAGTAGGTCTTTATATTTGCTTTTTATTTCAGGAGGGAGGATTTTAGATATTTTTACTATCCTGGATTCTCCTTTGGTCCCTATGTCACAGTCCTCCACTTCTTCAGGCTGGGGTTGTAAGGTGGATTTTACAGGCACGTCGTTTTGATCAAACAGTCTTTCCAGAGGGATCAACCCTTTTGGAATCTGATTACTTTTTAGGACCAACATGTGATGATTTGCGATTCTTTCCTGGAACTCTCGAGGGTCCTCTTCCTCCTGCATGATCCATATATGATCGTTCTGATTTTCTTGATCTATGTGGGTTTCAGAAAAATCGTCTACTACTTCAAGAAACTTTATAATTTGTTCATCATCCTTGAATACCCGCTAGTGTTGTATATTGTTAGGGATGGACGGTATGTGTCTTACCTCTATGTGATACTTCAAATTAAAAGTTGTAGGAGGAGAAAACGTCGATGTTGCCTTGGCTAACGAATCGGCCTGCGAGTTTTCAACGCGTGGGATGAAATGGACATTTGCATATGAGAAAAAAATTTCCATTAGGTCCCATGCACAGTTTTGGTACGATCTCAACCTCAGGTGTTTAGCCTGGTATTGTCGATTTATCTGTTTGACTATTAATTCTGCATCTCCATACACTTTCAGGTTCTTTATGTTCAGTTTCTTGGCAGCTTCCAATCCTAACACTAAGGCTTCATACTCACATACCTTGTTGGTGTAGTCTATGTCCCATTGGAGCCTGTAAGAGAAAGGGACGACGAATTTATTTTCAGGTGCCACAAAAAGTACTCTCGCACCTGCTCCTTCACATGACAGGGCACCGTCAAAGAACATTTTCCAGATCCCAGTACTATGTATATTTTCTGATTCTTTTTCATCTATGTAACTTTCTTCTGTGCAACCATCTATAGTATCATCAAAAGACAAAATACAATTTCCTAGATCTTGATCAGCAATATAAATAGGAAAATTGTTAGGATTATGAGGATCGCTCACTGTATAAGCTAACCTCGTTTCCCTATATAACCGAGTAAGTTGTCCACCAAACACAAGAATTGTGGCGTAATTCATGTCCAGTTGGAGGGAACCCCCAAGTTTGGCTCCCCACGACCTAAATAGCAATAAAACATATTTTGGGGGAATATCAGCAATAACCACATCCATCGGGATGCTTTTGACTGGGATATGTGCAAGGGTGACGACTAAATCTTTTATCATACCCATGCATTTAACTCTTCTCGAATCAAAAGAGTAGAGGTATCCATATGGTCTGGTGATCTCGAGGCCTAGTTTATCCATAATCTTTTTGGGCATCACGTTATGTGAAGCTCTAGAGTCTAGCATGCAATTATGTAACAGTCGATCCTACACATTAAGAGTGATATAGAAAGGAGCGAAGCTGTCTCTAGCACCCTCAAAATGTGGACTGAAAGTGATATTGGGCTTATCATCTTCTAAATTTAGCACGTCAGACTGGCTTTCTTGATCTGAACAACCTATCACTTTGGTTATCTGCTTTCGATATGCATGATTTTTTGCTAACTCAACTAGAGGAATTGGTATTTTTATCTTATTTATCTCATTTTCAAAACTAAAACCTCTAATGCCTTTATCTACTTCCCTAGTTGGAACCTCAGAGTCTCTCTTCTCCAGCTTATTTGTCTGAGCAGACTTATTGCTCATGATTTTGTTTATAGGTGTATGTGTCTCGACTATCTTGATCTCCTTTGTTTGGGTCTCAACCTCCTTCTTTTTAGTATCGAGCGAGTCTGCCCCTTGTATTTTGTTATTAGATATTTCGGTATCCTTTGGGGAAGGTTCGTATACTTCTCCTCTGGGGAGAATTTTCTTAGGTTGAGGCATCATCGCAGGTTTACTTTTAGACCTCAAGTTATACTTAGGTTGGATTTCAGCCATTATGGAATCAGTTACCTCTTGGTAGACCGAGACATCCATATTGTTTGTTTCATTGTCTTCATCTGAAGGTTGCTGAGTGTTTAGGGACTCTTCGTAATCCTCTTTGTTTATGTAAGGTTGTGTGCAATCATCCCCAATATTGGTCACGTCATCTTCCAAATCCCTGAAATCGTGCAGGTCATTTCCCCCTATAAAATTTTCATTTTTTAGAAGAGTTTGGATTTTCTGATCTTCATTTTTTATCTGTCTTTACGGATTTTGAGGATTAGGGTTTCTCCTGAAATACCTCTTAGTGAAAGAATCGGCTTTAGATTGATCCAACTCCATCCTAGAGATCTTGTTTGACATCTCTTTAATTATTCTGGCCATATCATCCATTTTGTCTTCAGTGGATCTGTTTGACCCTGAGGGTCCTGCTTGTTCCTTAAAGAGTCTGGCTTCTCGGTTTCCCATTTCTATCTTAGCTTTCAATTTGCCAGAAGCCATCATATTAGATTCAATTTCCACGACATCATCCTGCATTCGGGTTAAGGTAGCTCCTCTCCTTTCTCTTAAGAGAAGGGCAAAATCAGGTTCAAAAGCTCCTGCGAAAGTTAGCTTAGCTGCAGGTTGGGATGGTGTGACTTCGGCTGGGATCTTATTATACAATTTATTAAATATTTGAATAAATTCCATGACTGTTTCTGAATTCTTTTTTCTCAAAGATCCGAATTCAGTTAAATAATACAAGTGATCTTTCCTTTCTCCCCATTGTCTAAGGAAGGCGTCTTCTAAGGAATTGTAAGATAATATTGATCCTGCAGGTAGGCTTCGAAACTAGGTTTGTACCTGTCCTTCGAAATTTTGAACAAATAGTCTCGAATACACGTCTTCATGCTCAAGGCCTAGAATATCAGTGAACTGATCAAATAAGTTTATGTGTTTGGCTGCGTTCAAGTCTCCTTCTCCTGTAAACATGGGTAAGTTTTTTATATAATTTTCGGGAAGGTCATGAAGAGGTTCAGGTAGAACCAAAGGCGCATATCTCACAGCCACTTTAGAAAAAATTCTGGGAGGTGGGAGAGGCCCTTGGTTTTCTATTCCTCCTCCTGGAGCCCCACCACCTACTAAAACTCCTCCACCTCCTCCTCCGAAAACCCCTCCACCTCCTCCTCCAGTAGCTGCCATCGGTACTACAGGATATGGAAACAGTGTATTGTACAGGGGATTCTGGAACACTAAAAGAGAATCTGTAGCTTCTTCGCGAGGTAAGAAAACCAAATCTGAGTGATAAGGGATGCGTGGAATTGACTCTTCTAATTTACAAGAAATATAATCAGGGGAACCCGCAGGCCTGGAATCTGAGTATAAAGTATACTCTCTGAGACTTGGAGGGATATCAATCTCTGGTAAAATCCTTGTGGGGATTTTACCTTTGTACACATCGGGGTTTGTTGGATAGGTTTCACTTTTAGCCTCAGAGAAAGCCAAGATCGGATTGATGGTTTTGGGTGAAGGACTATGCAAAGTTGAAGGTTCAAAAGGACTCTTGGTTTTGTGTTGAGGGTATTTAAGCTGATAAATTGCAGTGGTTGGCTTGAGAGAACCTCTTGCTTTCAAAAAAATTTCAGGATTGGAGACGGGCGTGGTCTGTTTACACTCTGGGTTTTGTCTGGTATTCCTTCGACTGGATGATAGTTTATTTAGACATGGAGTCACCAAGTGAAAGATAAAAAATCCTTTAGAAAGTGTTCACTCTTTGTTCACTATCAAAGGGCGAAACTAGCAAGAAATGTCGTTCTTCCTAGGGAAAAGGTTTCGTAACTTCGTTCCCCGGCAACAGCGCCAAAAAGATGTTGTTCTAGAGTCTGTACTTAAGGCTTAGAAAGTACAGTGTTTAGGCATCCAAAAGTGAGTAAAGGCTAAAAGAAGGAAAAGTATCGACCTTCGGCAAAAGAATCTAAGGTTGATTTCCAGGTTGTCGCTGTCTAGCTTCCAACTGCTCCTGAACGTTAATATCCCGTTCAATAGCAGCCCATGAATGTTCAAGTTCTACCCGGGTAGTAGCTGTTTTGAGAATAGTATCAAAAAGGTTTAGAGCGATATGTGTTTGATCTGACAAACCGAGTTCAATGTTAGGTTGTCTAACTACGGGGACAATCATAAAGGAATAGTAAAATTAAAAGAGAAATCAAAGTTTTAGATGCTGTCTCAATTCGATCGTAATAAAGAGAACTATTTAAATTAATGTTAAAAAACCAAATTCAAACCAAAGGCCTTTTCCCGTAACTGAGTTATCGTTAAATAAATGTGTGTGTGAAAATGTGAGAAAAACATAAAGTTGTTTATAATACAAGGCTCCTATTAAGGGAGAATCTCGCCCTGTAAACAGAAGAAGAAAAAGTGAGAAGAAATCTGACGAATGTATAAAATGTGACAATCTAATGAGTTCACAGGTCTTGTACTTGCTAATAGCCGATACAGAGGAAAAGTTGTAAACTATATAGACAATTAAAAATTAATCACCACAATAGATGTTGTACTAAATTGTAGCGAAACATTCATCAAACATATATATGTGAAATGAAATGAACATGAAATCACAAAGGGGACAAACGCATAACACAGTCTGGACGGAATCAGGAATCTTCAGGTTGCTTTTGTATTAATATCCAAAAGAGTGATTCTCTATTACAAACGACAAAAATAGGTCCAACCTTTTTCTTTTCTTCAAAATGTACATTTATACAAATTTTCATGCGCTGGAATCTCAACAATTCTAGAGGGTTTTGGTTACAATTAAAGAATCGAAACATTTTGTTTCTTCATGTCTGTTCTCATTTGGTACCCGAAGCCTACCTCTTCGCATGATCTATGAAAATAACGCACTTTTCCACCAGCTGTGATATCAACTTAGATTTCTCTGCTTGATTATTTGCCTCGAAAATATAGCAGTCTTTCATCAATAGTGGCATCTTTCCTTCCACCTGTTGATCTTTAGCATTGATAGAGCATAACAACACACTTGGTTTAATTAGCCATTTTTCTATTTGCACTATATTTGTCTGAGTGACTTGTGATATTTCGGCTAATTCTCTTTCTTCATTTTCCTTGATATTTAGCATATATTTGGCTGTATTGATCTGACTCGGTACTTCCATGCCATTTTCACCATCAGAACCCAACCAAATCTCACTTAACAAAGAGAAAATTTCTTCGCAAGATTTCCTTAGCTTCATAGCTTGTTGTTTGCCTTCGGATATATTTCTCTCCCATTCTTTCAAGAGGATATTACCCCTGGTCTTCTCTGCGATGGGAAAACTAGAACCACTTCTTGTTCCCCTTCTCGTTGTGGCTATAATAGCCTTCTGGAACGCCACCCGAGCTGCTTCGGCTTCCCTTTCTCTAAGAGAGAGATTTTCCAACATCTGATCCATGAGTTGGAAGTTTCTTTGAATTGTTTCTACTTTAACAAGAAGACCCTATTGCACCGTCGATAACCTTTTCCTGATCTCTATTGCTTGGGATTGAAATATCCCAATATCGATTAACTGGCTTTCGGTGAATTCTAGTTTGGCCCGAAGCTGATCTATCAATTTTTCTTGCTGGCCTATCTGAGTCTGACTCGTATGAACCATCAACTGTGTCTGTTCGAGATCGACTTTAAGTCGATCGATTTCCTTTTGGTCTTCTATTCTTGCTTGTTTTAAAGTCGCACTTGCTTGATCTTTAACAACAGACTCTGTTGTAGCTAGTTTAGCCTCTAGCGTCTTGATCAAACAATTTTTTCGTTTTAGTTGGTGTTTTAGGGTCCCGACCGAATATTGGTTCATCGTGGCGAAAGCCCCCAATGTCCCAGCTATTTGTGTCGCAAATTCATCTTTTTTCATCTTTCTCCCATCATTTATAATTTTAAATTTCTTAGAGACAGCACCTGCCTCTTGGTAGAGTTCTTGTCTCACAACCATTTTCCTTTTCTTATCAAAAAGGAATTTATTCAAAGGTAGCTCTTCTACTGATATAGGTGTTAATTTTTCACCCAAAATCCAACCAGTAAGGGTAAATCATATGGAGGGACGACAGTGCCGAAAACCCTGATGTATGAAAATTCTTACTCCATGTACCAATCGACCACTCTACTTAAATTTTCTATGATGCTATCCGATATCCTGGGTGGTGGATTACCAAAGATGGCAACATGTATCGGTATGATTACCCAGTTGAAGATTTCGTATATGAAATATGAAGCCTTGTCTTCCCAAAGCTTAGAATGGTATACATGGACTGGCTCAACATCTGATGGAGTCGAAATCCAATTCATCAAAGGAAAAGGTTTGATGGAACATATTGCATCCATGAGGTATGTAGACATAAAAAATGAAGCAGCTTTACTGCCTTCTTTATGTGCCCGATATTTTGTAATCCGGTTGGTCAGAATATCGGACAACAATTTCGCCCAGTCGAAAGAACATCCTTTTGCTATGTTGTGCATTAGAAGCAGCCATTGGAGGAAAAAATGCGTGGTATCTTCCTTCCCATACAATCTGCGGGTCTTCATCGCTATGTATTTTAAATGTGGTTCTAAATAAGATATGGAGTAAATTCCATTGCTATCTTCCCTGAACTTCGTTGGGTGTGAAACCTAATCTTTGATCAAATCAGATAAGCTTTTGTCATATTGCTCACATTCTTTCTTTTTAAAGTCCTCAATAAAATCTGCATTGTATGTGAAGTTCGACGGGTGTGGCAACTTGTACATAACCTGTAAGATTTCTGGTCTGAAGGTCCCAACAGTGACCCCCTGCTTGCTGATGATGGTTCTAGTAGGGATGTCTGCATGATTTAGCGCCCACTGGATCATGTCATAGTAAGGTAGAAGGCGCGGTCGGGCCGCTACTTTGTGCATTTATGCCTAGACGACGATCTTGTATTTGGTAGTCATGTCATATGTCACGTTGTAACTGGAATCATCCGAACAGTCCACCAACTCCGATTGTAGCACCTCCGAGACATATGACTAAGTCCTTATGGAATCAACGCTTTGTGGTGAAGTATATGAAACATTATCAGAACCTTGTCCTGAAACCTCAACGCTTGCTTTGGATGATTTTCGCGGAGCCATGACAGGAGATTGTAATTTAGCTCTTTTGCGATAAAAATGCGTATACATAAGAAGTTAGCTCACTGAGAAAAAATTCTGTGTGCGGGATAGAAATAACTTTATGAATAAAATAGAGAGCAAAAGATCTAGATTTTCGACCATTTATCACATCGATGTCCTTATGAACAGAACGGTCCAATCATATTTAAAAAACGGATTTAGCAATAAATACCCTATCTTTACTTTGTCGTTTTGCCTTACTTCCAATTAATGCCGTGAAATTCAACGGTTCGTGGCACAAGCTAGCATAATGAACATTTGAAATTACCTCGTAAACTGTGCGTTATTATCAATTGCATTAAACATTGATTATGCTGACTTGGCTTACTTAATCAGTATTTAAATTACCATTTTGGCGTTCGCCGTATCGGGACTTTTAACTCTAATCTTTCGAGCCTCCAAAACTCGAGATCGCGATGATTTGATTTAGTTAAGTAAGGTCGTAATCAGATTAGGTGTTTTATCAATCATGTATTAATTTATAATGTGACTTCGCGGCTTGGGGCTTCGAGGGTATAGTTTCCGGGAGGAACATATGTCGAGTCACGAAATCCCGAGAAGCTTTAACCATGGTCAAAACTACACACTCTAGACACTAACCCGGGTTTCTTATGCGAGGATCTCGCGGCTTCGTCTTTCGGGGTTATGATAGTAAGGATTTTGCAGCAAGTAAATATTGAGACGCGAAATCCCAATGATGCTTAACTATGGTTTAGAGTAACTTTACTCTCGTTACTGACTTGGGTAAGCTTTAAGGTCATTTCGCAATTTCATGCATCGGGGCTTGTAGACTATGTGATTTGTAACTCCCGACAGGCGATATCCCAAGGTGTATAAGTGAAAATTCTTTTTAAATGATTTTAAAAATCTTGCCTTAAGAGTATATGACCATCGCTACTTCACATGATGAGACTTCTACAACTTTTGGTAAAAATGACAGAAAAATAAAAAACCTGTTGGAAGATTGGTTGTTGTCATTGATGTCAACCCTAGTCATGGGTTTTGGACCGCAAGATTGATGAACATATTTGGACATGAAGGAAAATGCACATGCAGATACAAAACCCATGGATGGATAGTATAAATCATGTTGTTTCCGGTGGTATGTTGCACGTCACGTGGATCCTCATGGTTGAGGAGAAATGAATTTTTTAAAATGACAAAGTGAATTATACATGTAGGCCCTGAAGATAATTACATAAAATAATTACAAAATAAGAAAGTGTCAGGTTGGCCCTAATGTTAAAAGGAAGTGACCTAAATGGTATAAATAAACATCATTATACATTCATTTGATACAAGTCAAATTTCAGAGGGAATAAGAAGGAAAAGAAGGCTGGATTTCAAGGGAGGATGAAGTCTTTTGGTGATGTGTTCTAAGGTATGTTATTTTCAGGTCATCTTACCATTTTTGCTATAACTTTTTTTCTAGAATGATTCATATGGTGAAATAGTTATGGTATTGAGAAGACATATCAAGGTACCTCTGGGAAAAGTTTCAGATCTTGATTCACTATAATTATGGAGATACACTCTGTGGAAGATAGGGTTTGTGACCAGTCCTGAAGCTAGTCAATAAATAGGTTTTCTGGGTAAAATAGTCATAACTTCTTCATACAGAATCCAAATGAAGTGGGACCACTTCCATTGGAAATAGTACAGACTATAGTTTCATGTGTGTGAGTTTCCAAATTGGATGTTAAATATTGAGCATGGGGCATGTTGTACAAGTTGGGTCTTATGAACATACCATAATTGAATAAAGTCTACCATTCTTTCTATAACCTCCTTTTGGGGAGGATTCAAGGAGTGAAAATTGGAGGAGTTTCAGAGAATACATTGAGTAATATTATCTATAGGATCATAGTACTCTAAGAATTGAAGAATTGCAAAAATTGAAGAAGTCTCAGGAAGCATTATCAGGTTCTATGT
>ML777443.1:779999-839274 GCA_009831015.1 Picea engelmannii | reverse complement strand
AGTCATTACTTCCCTTGAACAAAAACTATTGATTATTTCTCATATATTGTGCATGGTGTATTGTGGTGTATTGGTGTAACTCTTATACTATTGTTCATTGCTCATTGTATATAATTGAATGGTTTAAGTATAATTTGAAAAAGTTTTTTAAATTGTACTTGATACTGATTCACCCCCCTCTCAGTATCAACAAAACCATCTTTCGATTTCAAGAATTTAGAAATAGAATTCGAGGTGACTAAACAAAGGCGGCTCCAACAGAAGGAATTTGTTGGTGAAGATGAAACATGAGGAGATATCTCAATGGGGCCTAATGGTTGGAACCCCAATAACACCTGAAAAGGGTTGTGGCTAATAGATCTATCAAGGGCTTTGTTATATCTTTTCTTCACTAGGAAGTGCGGAGGCACCAAAGCAGGTGAAACAAGAATGTCTTTGGGATCTTCTACAATCTTCTCAACCTAATTTTGCTAGATAGAAAGGTATTTGGCCGAGTTTGTAGTGGTTGTAGAGTGCTTTTTTTCACCTTCTGATTGTATTGTGAAGAGGCTAAAATTTCTGGTATGAGAGATTACTTTTCAACATTTTTTTTCCATGACACTAGTCGAAACTACCTATGGTACCTTGTAGAGATGATCCCCCAGAGTAAAAATGACACTATGACGTTGAGAATCATAAATAACATCACAATTACACATATATGGATATCCTAAAAGAAAATAACATACTTCTAATTGGGAAACATCACATTGTGCATCATCCTTGAAGGTATCCATGTCGTAGGACAAGCAACATTGTTGGATGACATTGGATATCGTCCCTGGTGAAGCCACCCGATGTTGTATGGTTGCGGGTGTGATGTTGTCAACAAATATAACTTCTTGACGACCTCTACTCACCTTCTCCCACATATTCCACTATCAATAATGAAATGTAGTGGGCTCGCCTTCTCCCACATATATGAATGGAAGGGGTGCCCCCCCTCCTCAGGCTCCTGAGGTTCTTCTGGTTGGATTTTTGGGGTCGTGATGGTAGTATTGGGTTCTATATCAATGATATATTTCCTTTTATTGTTTTCTGAATCAGATTCTGAGTTTGGGATCAAGTCTTTTAATTTGAGCTCAGCCACCAATGACTGTTTCGAGAAACATTCATCATTTTTGTGCCAAGGGATTTTTTGGAAGTCGCACTACTTTCCAATGTCCTTATTCATCTTCCCATTACTCTTTTTTTGCTGTGACTTGGATTGGTTTTCATGAGATTGGTTGTTTTGTGAGTTAGGGCCACCTTTACCATACTTAGGTTGTTGTGTATTTTCATACCCAAACCATCACTTGTTCTGCTGCTTAAAGTTTTGCTCGATTTTGATAGCATATCGATAAGTGACTCCTAGTGATGAGATGTATAGAAACTCTATTTATGTTTGGATGTACATATGTAGACCCCCACGATATTTTAGAACCAGATGTCACTTAGAGTCTTTAATACCGAGCTTGGTGTGTAAGGTATGGAATGTATTTGTGAACTTTGGCATTGTATTTCCCCTCTCTTGACACAGTGTGGTCTATCTCATGTAATGGTTGTCATAGTTTCCAACAGGATAATATTTTTCCTTGATGACATCCATAAAAAAATTCCAAGTAGGTTAGACCTCAAACATTCCAGACTCCTCTGTGGAATTTTTCTCATAGTAATTCTCCCACCAAATTTTTACATGGGGGACAACCTTAAGGAGCGCAATGAAATATTTTCTCTATTGGAAGGTATTTGTGAACTTTGGCATTGTCTTTCCCCTCTCTTGACATAGTGTGGTCCATCTCGTGTATTGGTTGTCATAGTTTCCAATAGGGTAATATTTTTCCTTGATGACATCCATAAAAAATTGCCAAGTGGGTTCAACCTCAAACATTCCAGACTCCTCTGTGGAATTTTTCTCATAATAAGTCTCCCACCAATTTTTCACATTAGAGACAACTGTAAGGAGTGTAAGGAGATATTTTATCTATTGGAAAATTTGTGGATAAATAAATATCCTTCTAGTATATTTAACCACTTTTCCAAAGAATCTTCATCTATCTAACCTTCGAACATAGGAATATAAAAATTAAATTGTACCTTGAAGAGGTGATGCTTCCAAAGTGGTTGTTTGATGAATATGTGTCTTCTGTTGTCGACAATTGTCAAAGGATTTGGGAAAAATTCTCCATCATTTCGTCCCTCTGTTGCATGAAGGATTCCTCGAGAAAAAGATGAATAAGATCTCATGTTGCCTCATCTCTCTTTTCTTCTTCCATGGGAGTTTTCTTGGGTTGGAAAGATCAATTTTCCTCAAGAGAAACTAGCTCAAGACCCAACTCTTTATACCCTAACATCGTCGGGGACATGCACTAAGAAACAAGAAGGAGAATATTGTTATGATACCACTGATCTAGATTATGCTGAGAACAAAATGAAGGTAAATATATTACAAAGAAACACAAAGAGATATTGCAATAAACACAGAGATACAATAATACTCAATTTCTATTAATGAATGAAATATTAAAAATCTGTACAAACAAAAAGTGAAATGAACTCTCTAGAATGGTGGCAGTTTATCTCTGAGAAGAGATGTGATGGATACACTCATTCACAAGAAGATTTACCTGCAATGAGACACAAAATGATTTTTTAACATAAAGCATTAATGAGAAAACCCCAAACATCTAAAACCCTAACTCTGGGAGATGAAATGCCAAAAGGTTTGTGGGCCTCAATGGGGGTAGTTGATACATCAACTTCCCAAGGGCATAAATTTTTCATACGATCTATGTTTGGGGCACTCGATACCTCATCAGAAAGGTATAAACGATGAGTACACATTTTGACTGGGTCCAGGACAGATCCTCCGACTACATAAAAAGAATGTTATTTAGAGCCTCAAAATGGTCGTGGAAGTTCAAGACCTGAAACAATGTAGAAGGATTTCCAAGGTGGAAAATTGTGTTTTGAGCCAATGGAATAGGTAGGTGGCCACCAATATCCACCTGGATCATATGACCCATGCAGGTTCTCCAAACAAAGCTTAAAAATAGATTGTCTTAAGTATACCAAGTATAGTTATGCAGACTGCACGAGGATTCAAAATAAAATGAGAAAATGCTTGCTCTATTTTCAATCCTTGTGTGAGGTTCTACACTTTCGACCCTTGTACTAAGAATTCATGCCACTTATGTTTTGGAATTGGTACAATTGATTGCATAGACATGTGTGCAATTGGCAGAGCGATGTCATCAAAACTTTTGCACATGTGTATGTTACACAGAGTCGGTAATTTGTCTATTTAGCACTTGGTCTATATTCAAATCTCGTATGAAGAACTGATACATTTTCTCTCTCTGCATTGTCACAGTTTCACATCTCCTCACTTCCAATAGTTCCATGTGAGGTATTGTTACAAGTGTCATAATATTTAGGATAGCTCATTGATTTATGGCACATTGGTTTTCTCTAATTTACGAGGAAATGGCATGGATCTAGAAGCGATGCGAAGAAAATATTCCAGTTATATGTCAATTTCTCAATGGTTTTTTTTTAATCATTTCCCCTATTCTAAAGCTAGTTGATATAAGTGGAAAATAAAATTTATCAAATTCACATCCTTTTGTTTGATAGTGTGTGCGATATGCACAATGTAGTTACTTGGTTTCATTCAAATTTGCATTAGCATTGGTGTAATGCTTAAGCAAACCAATCCTCTTTTATTAATTGTATTGATGAATCAAATGGTTGGATGAAATATTCTTGATGTGCATCATATATGAAAAAAATAATTTAGTGCCTCATTATTTTTTCATTTTTAGGGGTGGATTGAATTGGTCAAAAACTATTTCAAAAACTACATAGATCAAAAAGGAAGTAAAGAGAATCACAAAAAAAAAAACTATGTTGTTTTGATATTGGAATTGTTTTCCCCGGGTATAGCTTAAGCATCATCTGAATGACATAAACTGAATGAAAACATGTTTTCATATTCGTGTTACATATTTAAAAAGTTCTTGTTTCTGTGTTGGATCAAGAAATTGTGTTGGGCATTGCAAGCAACTGATATAAGAGATATTCTAGTCGCAGAGAAAATAAAATATTGACAATTTGCATTGTCTTTGCATCTCACTTCCATTGATCTACATTTCTATTTGACTTTTTTGATGTGCAATACATCAAAACAATCACCAAAGTTTAAAAATAAAATAGGGAAAAACAATAAACATGGAACGAGAATTAGAGAGGTGCATTTTTCTAATTTTATATGTGTATTATTTATTTGCTTCTCTTTTGTCATTCGTTAATATTGTATATTTCATGTGATTTTGACATAAGGGTTTATTTTCCGGTTCATTTCATTTGTTGCATTGCTTTCACATCAAAATTAAATAGAGAAATTGTAGGAGAAGAAACTCAAGAACAATGTCCCAAGAGGAGGTATGTCTGTAACAATTACAAAAGGAACAACCTTTTTTTTGGTAAATTATATGCATATGAATCAATATATATATCCATATTGCATAGTAGTGCATATAATCCAAAGTGCATATTGCATATGTGGCTATCCTATGGGCGATGGGTTGGAAATTTAGGGTTTGTCAATATTTTATGTACAAAACTCCAAGGCATATGCATATTGAATATTTTGTGGTGGACAAAAGAAATTGTCACCTGAGATGATGTGGGAATGACACATACTAGGTATCCTTTTGTCAGATGTGAATGGACAATGTATTGAATAAAAATTCTTGGACTTGCATGGATTGAATGATAGTTCATTAACGAAGTAATACACATACAAATTTAAAATAGTTAACTATTGAATTGAGAAAAAACACACTGGATTGCAAAACAAAAATATTGTTTGGATTGGTTTCATTTGAAAAGAACGACACAAACAAATAAAAACCATTACACTTCATAGAATTGTGCTATTTACATTTCTCATTTAAATAATGGTTGCATGACTCTGCACCATGGATTATTCCTTCTTAATATGTGCTTGTCCTATAATTTTATGCTTATCTGTTAAAGGAAAACAAGATTTGGAAACAAGATGATCTTTTTTATTTATATCTGTAACACTATCGCTTGATGCAATGAGTGTTATAGAGAAGAAAGAATGTAACGAACCCCATCGTTACAACAACAAGCAACCAAAAACAAGTACAATATATATATATGCACGCACTACACGTCACATACCAACATAACGACCTAGAATACTAGCACATCAATCAACTTGAAGAAACATACGCCATTCAATCAGATGAAGAATAAAAACGAATACTCACCTGTCCTACCCTGCAAAGGCTAGGACCTCTAGGACACATAAGCAACACTCAAGCCCAGGTTCCCATCGATTTTGACCATTTAAGGTCTCAAGGCTGGCGACTATTCTAAAGAACAAGGAGGTGTCTACATCCTGCCCAACACAAGCAAGACAACACCTCCTAAGCTAAAAGGAAACATCAAATCAACCAAACAAAACAACATCAAATGACACAAGTAACTAGAACCTTCCCTGTGAGCGAGAGACAATCACATTAAACGCTACAATACAATGTACAAAACCTCAATTACAATAAACAACAACATCCACACCGAGAGGCGAAAGACCCTAAGCCAGGTTATCATATGCTCTTCTTGATCAACGCACACAATGATCCAATATTAAGGAATGATGTCGCCACAATGTGACAAGCACAATAGGAACCCATGCGCAAACATAAATAAATTCTAAACCTTCGACCAAACATAAAATCCAACATTTTCCAAAATCCAACTTGCACTGCCATACATTATACGAAACCATAATGAGATCATTGTGTTGAATCTAGCTAAACGGGGTGCAATTTAACTACATTCAAGATAGGGTTAAAATTTTCAACCATCTTAATGTATCTCATTACTATTTTACCATCATAAGACTATTCTAGCACATTGTGTCATACCTCAACTAATATAAACTCATAACAATACTTCCCTACTTTTAAAAATAAACCATGCTTCCTATTAGCGCCACCATTTTCCTTTCCATTTAGAATCGGTTTTATTCGGGGTATGTCCCATGAACGCAAACATGTGAATTCAAGTACGTAGAACCGTGGGGTCGAAGTCAGCAAGTGGTCAGTTGGCCCTTGGAAACAGGAAGGGATGTCATAGTCGAAACTTGTGTAAGTGGTACGGGTATGTCTTTTCCAAAGAATCGAGTCCTGTTTAGAAACCAGTCTCTACATGCCCCAGGTCGAGTCAATTAGTTAATGGAAGTCACATCCGCAAGTGCATAATCTATTATCAGTTCGTCCTAAAGGATGAGGGAATGAAAAATCGCGGCGTTTGTATCATGCATGCCCTGCAAACATTATCGCATGTATTCTACATGTGGGGATGTGCCATGGAAAATCTGCAATTCGATTGAAAACATCCTGTCGCCATGAATTCACTGTTCTCCAACATGATTCCTCCTTCTTATTGACTTGTTATAAATTTCAGATGCTCGACACTCATTTTAGTCGTGAAACTAGGTCCGCACTTTGTTTGCAATTTCCCTTGCCAGTCCAGGTTAATCAAATTTCCCTCCCTATACATTTGTCAAATACACCACGCACAGAATACATACTGGTCGCACCATGGTGACCTCCCAAAGCATGAGGAAAGGCACGCAGAGCAGAAGAATTTCTAGGTCCAAGCCCCAAAATGACTGGGAGTCGTTCTCACCTGTAGCAGGCATTCCCAAGGACGTGAAAGGAGTTATCCTTTTACCCACAGAGACGATCAAATCAAACCATGCGGAACCTGAAGTGGAAAGACTTGTGAAGGGAGGAAAGATAGTGGAAGCCCCGTCTCCCCTACAGAAAATACCTGGGAGAAGGGGTAGGCCAAGGAAGAACAAGGAAGATGGGGAAGCCCAATTTTCAGAAGCGCCACGTGCCATATCAATGCACTCATGCCCGCCATCCGACTGGAGCCGAATGGGGGATTGAGCCGCAAAAGCAGGAGAAAATCAAGGGAAATGGATACTGCAGGAGATAATGATCAAGAGCCATCTCAACAATTGAAGCAGACAAACCTAACTATCACTGAACTCTAGCAGGAGAACATGGAGTTGAGGCAGCAGCTAGCGACAAAGACTATGGAAGCATCAGCAGTGCAAGTTTGCAAAGGGAAAGTGTCATGGCTAAAAATACAACTCAGAGAGGCGCAAGACACCATTCTACAACTGTGAGAAGCACAGAGGTTGTCTAAGGAAAGACATACAAAGCATTCCAGAGAATGTGAAGCAGCCGAGAAGGAAGCCTGCACGGCTCTCGCCAGTGCGTAGAAAAAAAACGTTTAGTTGGTGTTCGTCTCTGCATCCACAAAAATAAGACAAATATTGGAAGTTTTTAAAGGACACGTTTCACTAAATCACTCTACCATTTTGAAAATGGTCGTGAAAATAAAACAACCACTTGTCGCAGACATTTTTCCTAGCAAATGATCGTGCAATAGAAATCAAATCCATTATAACAGATAGGGAGTTCCTGATAGACAACTGTTTGCTCAGGCATCTGACCAAAGGGAAACACTAACACATATTTTCCTGATATCGAGACTTGACCGATGAACATATCCTCGTGGCAAATTTGTGAATAGACATGTGTAAACAAACGTGATTATTGCCTATTTTTGGAAAGCGCCATGCAAAGAGTCTCCAATGCATACTACTTAGTTTCCTAGTTTTAGGGCTAGTAGTTAGAAAGAAGGGTAGCCCAAGCGGTGCCCTTGTTTATATATTTCATCTTTTCTATGTAAGCCATGTTGGTTGGAAAAATTGGTAGACGATAACTATTGTATGTCATTTGAGTTTTTGATCGAAATTTAATGCAAAGGTCCTGTAACTTGATGAAAATATTCTAATTGTAGCAGTTGGATGCATTGTGTCTCTTTCTTTGCATATGTTCTTCCTGTCATCTTTATTCATATTTTTTTTCTGTCTATTTCAGAACGAATTTTTGAACATGTGGATTAGCTGCGCAGCGCCGCTTGTTCGCGCCACTTAAACAAAACGTTTTCTTCTAAAAGATAACTTTGAATTTTCCCGCGACGGTGCTCCGAGCTACTTCCTGTGTTTTCTCCCCGCCACACATTACAATTTTACATTGAATATTGTTGCTCTCTTAGCCTTATCCTCTCAAGTCCAGTCACCAAGTCATTTTTCTATGTCATTTCCTCAAATCGACTCCATAGACAAAGTCTTACTTTCTTGTGCCAATATAACCAGAATCCATTACATCAAAGGTGTTAAATCTAGCCATTGATTTCAAATCCATATCCCGCATGGAGACTGTGCCTCCCAAGAGAGCCCTCTCCATATCTGAAAGGCTAGTTTCAGGTCTCAAAGATGGTTGAAAAAGTTACCTTCATCGTATGTTTATCAGTCGAACAGATTTAGAGAGTGCTAACATTCTAGTGTCATTGTCGGGGATGAAATTCAATAGATTATCCTAGGGAGAATGACTAACGTTGTAGTTTGAACCTTGAGGGTAATAGAGGGAGAAACATCTGTACCAGATGAAACCCTTACCCTGGCGACTCCAGTCCAAAAATACCAGTAGCTCCAAGTAGCATAGTTCAAGAACCCTGGTTCCGAAGATGATATATACCAAAGAAAATCCTGACCCAAACCCCATAGAGCCTATGTACGAATCCGAGAAGATTTTTTTCAGGACTAGAGTGCAAGAGTCGGACACATTCTACTACCTAGACAGAAGCCTGTCGTTACCCAAAGACGATGCGCAGAGCATTGACGACCTTGAGTTTGAAGAATTTTTCGAGCAAACTCTTTTCAGGTCTAAGTCGTAAACCAGCTTGGATGAAACTATTTTCGACCTGAAGAAATTCCAAGCCCTGATATCAAATAATATCCCTCAAAATGTGAATCCCCCCAGAGACATGGCCACCAAATTCTCCCCCCTCGTCCTATCAACCCAACTACATGACTTGCCTTGGAATTACAGCTAGACAATCAGGCTCTACGATGTTGAAGGAAGTGTTTCTACCCAGAGGCACCTAGACTAGTTTAATGATTTCATCGACCTAGAGGAGGTGGACTATGCAGATGCAAAAATCAGGCTATTTGCGCAGAGCCTTTCATGAGATATAAGAAAATGGTTCAAATCTCCCCCACTCGTGAGCACTCGAGACTTCACCACATTTGAGACGTCTTTCCTGAATAAATGGGGGGACAAGAAAAACCCTTTGCGGCTGTTAACAAAGTACAATAATATGAAGAAAGCACTGGAAGAGAAAGTGCAGGAATTCTCAGCCCGTTTCTTGAAGGTGTACAACTCAATCCCTGTAGAAGTCAAGCCACCCCTGGGGCTGTGCAGTTGCGGTAAGCAGATTCCTTTGATAGTGATTTCACCCTGTTGTTGAGAGAAAGAATATCAATAAATCTAGACGCTATAATGAGTAACTCTGTCTAAGTCAAAGTAAACATGATGGCATCGGGGAAAATAAAAACGAGGTTCAACTGAGGCGATAAGAGACCCCAGGGAGATGCATAGCCATCGACGTCATGGTCCTTAGATGACAAGTTCGACATGATTATGAAGACCATGGAGAAGATGATGGAGAGAATGTCCACGAGAAACAGACCTACTGCCCAAGAACAGAACGACCCACAGCCTAGGAATTAGAGCCTCAGAAGGGTTCAAGTCCCTCAGATCAGATAGAGGGAACATAAAGAGCATAGGGATCAAGGTGACTAGAAGACAATACCTCCATTCCAAAACAACTACGCAGACGAGTTCTTCGATCAAGTGTTCGAATACCAGATGCATTGTTGCAACGATAAAAAACCGCGTGTGTTCTTGACAAAGAGAGAGATTGATCGGTACATGAGAAAAAATGACGACTTCATTTTGGAGATAGACGATGATATGATACTTGAAACAGATGATGTTCCATCTTGGGAGACATAAGAGTTTAGGAAAGGCTATCAGAACGCTATCATGCAGTTCCATATGAAATATAACCTCTAGAGAAAAGACGCGTCTGCCGAGCTGCAACAAACGAACCCCATAAGGAAACCTCTGGCGGACACCCTTTCCATAAGCCAACCGAGGTCGGACAGTGCAACCAAGTATGCGACGGAGAAGGATAAGTCAAAGGAGGAGTTCCCCAGGAAATATCTGGATGCAGGCCGGGAGGCAGGTGGAAAAGAGGTAGAGAAAGTTTGTCCCCCTTTCAATTTTGAACATGAGATGGCCAAAATAAAAATCTATGTCCCGTTCAATGAACTTATTAGAAATGGAGAGTATCGGGAGAAAATCATCAAAATGCTGAAAATGGGAGGGACCCCCGATACATTGAATATTCAAGATGATCACCTCGTTATCCTTTTTGGTCTGCGTGTTGAAGAGACAAATGACATTGAGGACATCCCTTTGTTCTACGTCAGTCTAAAGGTCCATGAAATGACCCTGCATAATGCCATGTTGGATTCCAACACGTCACACAAACTCATGCCAAAGGTGATCATGGATGAATTGGGTTTGGATATAATGAGGCCATACAAAGACCTTTTCTCTTTTGATTCAAGGAAATTCAAGTGTTTGGGCCTCATCAAAGACCTAGTTGTGTTGTTGACTCAAATCCCCTCAAAGAACATGGTTATGGACGTAGTCATTGTGGACATACCCCCAAAGTTTGGCATGTTGCTATCAAGGTCATGGGATGCGAAGTCAAAGGGCACTTTGCAAATGGATATGTCATATGCCACCATCCCTATTTTTGTCCATGACAGACGATTGTACAAAGAAGTGTTGTTGAAATACATGGTAAGCAGCAATACGCAGCCAAATAACCATCCTATATACGCCATCGACACTGAGGTTGGTTCTTCTATATTCTACAATGACCTGTGTTTCAAAGAGGAAGAGTCGATAGCCATCATGATAGCTGATGAGAAAACCGTGCGGGAAACGACAGAGTGCGCCGACCCGAAAAACCACGTGGAAAATGGGGTGTGGAACATGATTTTTGATGGTGCAGTTAGCAAAGAAGGGATCAGGGCCGACATATGGGTAAGCCCCCCTGAAGTGGGAACAAAGTTGCGCTCATACAAGATCATGTTTGAATGCACCAACAACATGGTCGAGTATGAAGCGTTGATTTTGGGCCTGAAAGTGTTGAAAGAATCAGGTGCAAAGAGGATAGCAGTGCGTGGAGATTCTGAAATGGTCATAAACCAAGTTAAAGGCATATATCAAATAAGACATCCTAGGTTGAGAGCATACAGGAACTTGGCGTTGGACCTGCTTGAAGAATTTTCGGAGTATGATCTATCTGCTATCCCGAGGGAGAAAAACCAGATCACTGACGCTTTGGCCACCTCGGCCTCATTTTTCAAGATCCTCATCTTCCCCAACAAAAGGTATGAAATTGAAGTCAAGCACAGGCCAACAGTGCCTGAAAATATCAAATACTAGCAGGTGTTTGATGACGACAAGAAGGTAGAAAGATTTCTTCAGAAGAGCGTCGAGTTCGCTAATACTCACATTGATGATGATTGTTGTTGCAATGAAGATGGGAGCGCGGATGCACACAGTAATGATGAACCTTTCCAAAACCAGATTGTGGGAAGGGACATAATACAACTAAAAAATAACATTATTCCGAAGGGGTTAGTGTCGCTGTAAAAGTTGTTTGACAAAAATGACGTGGCTAAAAATCCCAAGATCACTGCAAGCAAAAAATACATGGAAGACTGCAATATTGGGACTGAGGAGAACCCGAAAATGATAAAATTATTGAAAACACTTAGTCTATAGGTCCAGCAAGACTACTTCAAGCTCATGAAGGACTTCCCAAACATTTTCGCTTGGAGCTACGATGATTTGAAGGTGTATGACACCAATGTAATACAACATGTTATCCCTCTCAAAGAAGATCATAAACCTTTCAAACAAAATCTGAGATGGATAAATCCCCTATTGTTGTCGTTGATCGAAAAGGAGGTAAATAAGATTTTCAATGCTAAGATTATTGTTTCTTTGCGATTCTCTAAATGGGTAGCTAATTTGGTACCCATAAGAAAGAAGAGCGACGAGATAAGACTGTGCATAGAATTCTGGAATCTAAACAAGGTGTCTCTTAAGGACCACCACCCTCTTCCAAAAATGGACTATATCCTACAAAAGGTGGTGGGGTCCCAGAAGATGTCCATGATGGATGGTTTTTCAGGGTATAACCAGATCATGGTTCACTGAGATGATAGAGAAAAAACATCTTTCACAACTCCATGGGGAACGTTCATGTACGCTAAGATGCCTTTCGGTCTGATGAATGTTGGTGCCACTTTCTAGATGGAAATGGACATAGCATTTGTCGACGAAAAGGACAAGTTCATTGTAATCTATCTAGATGAAATCATGGTATACTCTGCCTCTGACAAGCAACACCTCGAGCACCTAAGGAAAGTATTCCAGAAATGTAGAAAGTTCAACATATCGCTAAATCCAAAGAAATCACATTTTGGGGTGAAAGAAGAGAAGTTATTGGGACACATTATCTCCAAGGAAGGAATTAAGATAGACCCCAATAGGGTTGAAGGAATCCTGAAGATCGACACCCTGCATAGTAAAAAAGAAGTGCAATCCTTCCTGGGAAAAGTAAACTTCTTGAGGAGATTCATCCCGAACCTCACAGAAATCATAGAACACATAAATTGCATGCTCAGGAAGGGAAACGAGATCAAGCGGAACTCGGAGGCCAAGAATTATTTTGAAGATATAAAAGTGGCACTGACTAAGGCTCTTGTGCTAGCCAGCCCGAACTTTACGAAAGATTTCATCCTATTTTCATTTTCCTCAGAACACGCTATTACCAGCGTGTTGTTGCAGAAAGACGAGCAAGATTTTGAAAAACCCATAGCCTATTTCAGACAGACATTGCACGATGCTCCACTAAGGTACGACATCATGGAAAAATAAGCATATGCCTTAGTGAAAGATTTGAAAAGGTTCAGGACATACATATTTCACTCCCATGTCATCGCTTATGTGCCCAGCAGCTCAGTAAAGGATATCCTAACTCAACTCAACCCGGAAGGAAGGAGAGGCAAGTGGACAGTGTCCATGCTGGAATATGATCTAGACATCAAGCCTACAAAACTGATAAAGGGTCAGGGCCTTGTGAAGTTAATGGCGCAGTTTGACTGTGATGTTGTAGGAATGAATTTCATCATTGATCTGTTAGAATTCCCTCAAGAATAAAAGACTGTGCAGGTGTCTCAGGAGTTCATTGATTCTCCATGGTATGCAGACATCATCTATGTGTTGGAGAATCTCCAGGCCCCTTCGAGCATAATTAATACTAAGGCCATATTTCTCAAGCTTAAAGCAATTAATTTCTGCATCCTGGACAATTCACTCTACTGGAAAGACCCTGGGGAATATTGTTGAGTTGTTTGCTGGAGGATGATGTGAAGCGGGCCATACAAGAATTTCATAAAGGTGACTGCGGGGGACACCACTACTGGAAAACCACCGCGCACAAAATCCTAAGGGAAGGTTACTACTGGCCTACAATCTTTGCTGACGTGTATAAAGAGGTCTCCAGCTACCATGCATGTCATATTTTTTACGGGAGAATAAAGCTGTAGCCCCTGCCACTAAAGTTGATCTCAGTCGAAGCAAATTTCATGCAATGGGGTCTAGATTTCATAGGAGAAATAAATCCACCATCCTTCGCGTAGCACAAATGGATACTCACGGCCACCGACTATTTCATGAAATGGATAGAGGCAATCCCCACAAAGCAAGATGCCAACGCAGTCATCATCCAATTCCTGGAGACAAACATCTTGTCGAGGTTCAGATGTCCCATCAAAATCATAACAGACAATGTGGTTGCATTCAAGTCTAAGAATATGGAAACATTTTGTCAGGATTATAATATAACCCTGGGGCATTCTACGGTGTACTATCCACAGGGAAACAGGTTAGCATAATCCTCAAATAAGATCCTAACCAGGATCATCAAAAGACTCATGCAAGACAATAAGAAATCTTGGCAGAAAAAGATTATCTATGCGTTGTGGGAAGATTGGGTCACCACGAAGAAGTCCATCTCAACGTCGCCTTTCCAGATTGTATACAAAACAGACGCCATATTCCCTACCTCACTGGCACCACCAGTTAGGAAAGTTGTTGCAAGAGAAGGAGGTCGAGTCGAATGCCACGCAGAGGAGAATAAATCAGTTAATTCACATACAACAGGTGAGGGAGCAGGTGTACGATCGATCACAGCTCCATCATGAGAGGATAAAGAAAGCCTTTGACAAGCATTCTAAGCAGGAATATTTTCATATTGGAGATCTGGTGTTGAGATGGGACGCGATAAATGAAGATAAAGGGAAGCACGAAAAGTTCATCCACCTTTGGACAAGCCCTTTCAAAATCAACACGTACTACAGGAACAATGCTTATTTCCTAGAAGGATTAAATGGATAATGCCTTGGTTGGGGGCCTGTAAACGAGAGGTTCCTCAAGCATTATCTGATGAAATAAAATCTGTTTAAGTCATTTTTCATTGTAAATAGTCATTCTAGTTTTTTTTGCGTCGAGCTAGTAGGTTAGTAGAAAATTGAAGCCCGAAGTTTATGCTGAAGTTTTAGAAGCTGCGTCGATAGGATTAGTTTGTTTTCTGGCTGTCATTTATTTCTCTCAGTGTCTAAAGTTTGAAAAAATCCCAATGGTCAGGCACATGGTCTATTTTTCTTTGCTACCTTGCGGGGAGGATAACATCCTCGTTGGAGCTAGCTGTTAGCGCTGCCATTTTTGTTTCCATTTAGAGTCAGTTTTAGTCGGGGTATGGCCCACGCACCCAAACATGTGAAGTCAAGTATGTAGCACTGTTGGCTCGAAGTCAGCAAGTCATCGGTTGGCCCTTGGAAATGGGAATGGATGTCAGAGTCGAAACTTGCATAAGTGGTACGGGTATGTCTTTTCCAAAGAGTTGAATCCTGTTAGGAAACCATTCTCTACATGCCCCAGGTTGAGTCAAGTAGTTAATGGAAGTTGCATTGGCAAGTGCAACAACTATTATTAGTTCATCATGAAGGCCAAGGGAATGAAAAATCACAGCGTTCGTATCATGCATGCCCTGCAAACCTTATAGTCTGTATTCTACACGCAGGGATGTGCCATGGAAAATATGCAATTCGATTCAAAACATCCCGTCACCATGAATTCACTGTTCTCCGATACGATTCCTCCTTCTGCCCAATTTGTAATAAATTTCATATGATCGGCACTCATTTCAGTCATGAAACCAGGTCCACACTCTGTTTGCAATTTCCCTTTCCATTCCAGGTTGATCAAATTTCCCTCCCTATTGATACAATGCACGTGGAATACATACTGGTCACGCCATGGCGACCTCCCAAAGCATAAGGAAATATGCGTGGAGTAGCAGAATTGTCAAGTCCAAGCCCCAAAACGACTGGGAGTCATTCTCACCTGTAACAAGCATTCCCAAGGACGTGAAAGGATTTATTCTTTTACCCACAGAGACAATTATTTCAAACCATGCAGAGCCTTAAGCGAAAATACTAGCGTAGGGAGGAAAGACAGTGGAAGCCCCATCTCCCCTACAAAAAATACCTCAAACAATGGGTATGCCAAGGAAGAACAAGGAAGCTGGGGAAGTCTGATTTTCAGAAGAGCCGCGTGCCATATCCTTTCTCGAAGAACTACTCATGTGCACCATCCGGTTGGTGCCTGCTAGGGGATCGATCTGTGAAAGAAAGAGAAAATCAATGGAAATGGATACCACAGGAGTGAATGATCAAGAGCCATCTCAGCAATTGAAGCAGGCAAAGATGGCTATCGCTGAACTCTACGAGGAGAACATGGAGTTGAGGCAGCATCTAGCGACAAAGACTATGGAAGCGTTAGCAGTGCAAGGTCATGAAGGGAATGTGTCATGGCTAAAAAGACATCTCAAAGAGGCAAAAGACACGATTGTACATCTGCGAGAAGCACCGAGGTTGTCAGAGGAAAGACATACAAATCATTCCAAGGAATGCAAAGAGGACGAGAAGGAATCCTGCGCAGCTCTCACCAATGCACATAAAAAACAAGTTTAGTTGGTATTCATCTCTACATTCACAAACATAAGACAAATATTCGAAGTTTTTGAAGGACAAGTTTCCCTAAAGCACTCTACCATTTTGATAACGGTCGTGAAAATCAAACAAACACTTTTCGTGCACATTTTTCCCAGCAAATGAGTGCGCAATAGAAATCAAAGTCGTTATAGCATATAGAAAATTCATGGCAGACACATGTCCGCTCAGGCAGGGTTATTAGGGATGTTCGAATTCCCACGTACTCTTGCATTAATTTGCTCGCGTCAGATTGACGGTCCATGACCTTCCTTGATCCAACGGATTAGAGTACATCGCAACTTCAAGTTTCGGGAGTTTGGTCATGCCAATGATCGAATATCCCGATGTGGGAATCCCCGATCTCACCAATCCGATGGTCAGGGAGGGCCCCAATAGATCCTTAGATCTATGGTCCTGAATCCTGATCACGTCATAATTTTGGGTTTAGGTAGTTTAGTTGCACCAATGTGAGAACCTCCCAACGTGTGAATCTTGCGAAGTCTGAAGGGGTCAAGAAGTTAACGCCCACATTCCTTCCTCAAATTTAACGACTGTAATAGACCATGGATCTTTCCAAATGTATCTAGTATGTTCAACTACCAAACGAAAGGATACTCCCTTTTTATACTTGAATTTCTCGCTATCCCTCCCGAGCTTCGTCGGTCATGAAGGATTTAAGAGCATTACTCTCTTTCTCCTGGACTTAACACATAGAGGGATCTTCAGTGCAACTATTGCGCTCCTTCATCAAGTCTAGGACTTAAGTGGTTCTAGGTTTCTGCTTACCTCATAGAAAGCCTGTGAATATGTACACTACCTCTTCGACACTTAATAGACTCCGTCCTCGTAGGGATTGCGGGATCCAACCTCCGCATTTAGGGAAGTACTCACTCGACTCTAGAATGGTGATGTAGTTCCCTAGGGAAGGCGCCTTCGAGTGATTAAACCAGGGCACATGGAACTCTAGTGGAATTATAGGCTCTCAAGGAAACAAATGCATATTCATAACTTAATCATTTAATACATAGAAAGAAACCTTTATAGACATGTAAATATTGTCATGCATCCATTATTTGCAGTTCAAAAGCATAAGGTAAGAAAACACTTATCAGAACCATAGAGTGTGATGCGACTACTGAAATGGGTGTTCATTTCCACCCAAAAAATAGGCTCATTCACTCTCAATGGATTTATCATTGGCCACCCCCGAGCTTAAGCCATGATTCTTTGAGATTCAATCTCTTACTTCCATATCAACAAAAGTTCGGTATGAAGGTTACTCTCCTTCTCCCAATATAGAAAACTAGATCAGAATGAAGGTTACTCTCATTCTCCTAGTTCAATCTCTAATTTCTATGATCAAAACTTACTGTTCCTCCTTCAGTCCTTCCTCAGACCCGAGAGTTTTCGCTCCCGTTTCTCCATTCTTCTCTGCCTGGTCTCCCTCTGTCCACCACGCTTCCTTTCTTTCCTCCCTCAACAAGATTGTGTGTGGACCAAATCCTCCAATCCATTTTCAGGTCCAGAAGCCTTACCAATGGGTATTTTTCCCCATCCCTCATTGACTCTTGAGGAGGCCTTCCCACCTACCAGCCTGACGGGAATTCATTCCTGGTCAGAGAGTTGTTCTGATCTGAGAAAATTATTTCCAGCATGGTACTAGTTTGGTGAAGGTTAACACAACCATTACTAGTCCCCTCCACCACCTTTCACAGCATTTCATGGTCTCCCTCTTAGCACATCCCCTCTTTCATCGACCTCCTACACAAGGTCCATCAAATCAAACATTCACACTTTCAATTTTTCCATAGTTCCTCGACCCATATAGTTATATTTACAAACTGGGGAAAACATGGTGTTACAATTCCCTCCCCCTTAAAGTAATCATCGTCCTTGATGTTCTATCTATCAACATGATATGTATGTACAGAAGTAAAAAAAATCGGATATGTCCGTCTCATGGCATCTTCTATTTCCCACGTAGCCTCATCTGGGCCAAAGTGTTTCCATTGCACCTTAACCTATGCAATGATTTGGTTCTTGAGTGAGGTTTCCTTTCTGTCTAATATACATTGGGGTTCTGACAAGAATTATCCCTCTGGCTCCACCTGGATCATAGACCAGTCGATTATATGATTAGCATCATGTACATATTTCTTCAATAATGAAACATGAAAAAGATTATGTGCCTTTACAGTGGGAGGAAGTGCTAGCCTATAGGCTATAGGTCCCACTCTATCTAAGACTTCAAAGGGTACACAATACCAAGGTGCCAACTTGGCATAGGATTCCATTCTCAGGGTACTCTTCCTGGGTATAACTCTGAGATAGACATGGTCTTCGGTCTCAAACTCTCTGAGAGTTCTCTTTCTGTTGGCGTAACTTTTTTGTCTATCCTGAGAAATCTTCAGATTTTGTCTTATCTGAACCACTTGTTGTTCCATTTCTTTCATCATGTCAGGTCCGATTGAAATTATGTCCACTGGATTGCTCCAACTGATTGGAATCTTGCACTGTCTACCATAGAGGACTTCAAAAGGGCTCATCTTCAAGTATTCTTGATAACCATTGTTGTAGGAAAACTCTACCAATGATAGGTAGTTTTTCCACTTCTTAGGCTGATGCATTACATGCATCCTTAGCATGTATTCTACTATTTGGTTCTCTTTTTGTCTGTCCATCAGTTTGGGGGTGATAAGCTGTGCTAAATAACAATTTTGTCTCCAATCCGTCCATTAGGGATTTCCAAAAACTTGAAGTGAATTTGGTATCTCGGTCAGATACAATTTCCTTGGGCATGCCATGTAGTCTGAATATCTCCTTCATGAAGATGTTGGCAATATCTATTGCCTTGCAAGTTGACTAGACAGGGATGAAATGAGCAGACTTGCTCAGCTTGTCCACCATGACCATGATGGCAACCTTTTGCTTGGTCGACCTTGGTAGTCCAGTGATGAAATCCATGGAGATGGTTTCCCATTTCCATTATAGGATTGGTAAGGGCTGTAACAATCCTGTTGGATGTCGGTGTTCTGTCTTAACTTGTTGGCACTCTAGGCACTTAGCTAGATAGTTAGCTTTGTCTTTCTTCAACCCAGGCCAATAGAATATTTTCCTAGTGGTCATGATCATATTCCGATATCCTGGGTGACCAGTATATGGTCTCTTATGTAGTTCATCCATAATGAACCTCTTCAAGTCGTCACAGTTTGGAATATACAATATGTTTTTATAAGTCAACAACCCTCCCTCGAGCATTTGGTAGCATTCATACTTCAACCCTGTAAGCTCTTGTCTTAGGTATGAGGTCATAGTCTTAAAGAATGCATATGTCTCTTGTGCATGTTTGATTATTTCCCTGACATCCATTTCAAAGGTGCTTACTGCTGCCAGATGAATCATTTTTATACTTCTACTAAGGGCATCGACCACCCTATTTTCCTTTCCTTTTATGTGTTTGATTTTGAAATCGAATTCACTTAGGACAACCATCTACCTAGCTTGCTTGGTGTTGAGTTTCGGTTGATCAAACAGGTGCCTCAACCCACAATGGTATGTCATAAGAACAAATCTCTTTCCCAGGAGGTAGTGCTTCCACATTTTTAAAGCATGTACTATGGTTGCCAACTCTAGGTCATGGGTCACATAATTGATCACATGTTCATTTAATTTCCGAGACGTGTAGGAAATCACACGTCCTTCTTACATAAGGAATCCTTTGATTCCTTCCTTCCATACATCTGTACATACGAGGAAATCATTATCTGGGTCTGCAATATTTAGCACGGGTGCATAGGTCAGGAGGTATTTCAGTTCCTGAAATCTTTCTTCGCATTTTGACGTCCAAATGAATTTAATCCCCTTTTTCTGAAGGGCAGTGATTGGACAACCAATCTTGGAAAACCCTTTTATGAACCTTCTATAGTATCCTACTAATCCCATGAAGGACCTAATATCAGATACCTCTTTCGGGGCAGGCCATTCCATAATGGATCTGATCTTGTCAGGGTCTACTGCCACCCCTTCCTTAGATATGACATGGCCTAAGTAATGGACTTTCTTATGAAATAAATCACACTTGCTAAACTTAGCATAGCGATGATGTTCTCTTAGTACTTGAAGTACGAGTCTAAGATGTCCTTCGTGCTCCTCCTTGTTCTTGGAGTAAATTAGGATATCATCAATGAAAACCAACACAAATTTGTCCAGGAATTTTCTAAGTACATTATTCATTAAGCACATAAAAGTGGTGGGGCATTGGTTAACCCAAACAGTACCACCATGAATTCATAGTGACCATACCTCGTCCTAAAGGTTGTTTTGTGGATGTCTTCATCCTTAATCTAGACTTTATGGTAGCCAAACCTTAGGTCGATATTCGAGAATATGGATGCACCTCCCAATTGGTCGAACAGGTCATCGATTCTTGGTAATGGATACTTGTTCTTTATGGCTTCCTTATTGAGTTGTCTGTAATCTATGCATAGTCAGAGTGTGCCATCTTTCTTTTTCACAAACAGGATGGGCGCTCCCCACAGAGATACACTAAGTCAGATGTAGCCTTTGTCCATCATCTCCTTTAGTTGTATCTTGAGTTCAACCAGTTCTGGCGTGCTCATCTTATATGGCACTCTAGATGTTGGTATTTCTCCTGGTGTAAGCTCTATCGAGAAATCAATATCCCTTCTCGGAGGTAGACTTGGTACTTCTTCGGGGAACACGTCCTTGTATTCTCTTAATATGGGGTGTTCCTATAGGTTTGGTTTGTCATCCTCAATGGATTCCAACACATGTATTGCATATAAGGAACACCCTTTTTTGCAATACTTCTTCATTTGAAGGATTGATATTTGTCTCACTGAGACAGGCTTATGAATCCATTGGAGGGTCATCTTTCTCCCTTCTTTTTTTACACATTCTAAAGTTTTATGATAACAATCCATTTTAGTTTTATAAGTAGCCAACCAGTCCATACCAATCAACAGGTCATAATATCCCAGGGGAAGTATGTTAAGGGTCTCTTGGGTGGGCAATCCTCCCATGATGAATTGGCAGGCTGGTATGGCCTCTGCCACCTTTCTTTTGGTCCCAGTGGCTAGTTGTACCAACCATGGTTTAACATGTCTAATTGGTTGCAGTTTACACTTATTGGTAGTCTGAGGTGCTACATAACTCAAATTAGAACCTGGGTCAATTAAAAAAAAATTGGATGGTTGGCGATCATACCTTCCAGCTCCACCACTGAAGCTTGGTGGTCGACTTGATTATTGTCCAGGGATACATAGATTCATGGCATTCTCCTAGCCACATCATTGACGGTGGTAGATTCTTGGATATTGTAGACCCCCTTACCATTTTGTTGTCAGTGTGGGCAGTCCCTCAATCTATGATTTTATCCACAACCCTAGAATTTTAAGGGTTCCTTCTTTAGGTTATCGGTCTTTGTTGGGACTGTTTGAAAATGTTTATTTCCACTTTGAGAGGGGAAATTTTGCTAATATACACTTCTAGTAAGAAGGATCCCCCTAGAATATTTTTCACAGTTCTTAAATCTTGAGGAGTTAAACCTTTTCTTCTAGAATCCTGAACTACTCTTCTTCTTCTAGTCCTCGTGGGGTCTTGTCTTACTCCCAAACTGTTCATAACAATACCTTGCCTTCCGGATAGATTCTTCTAAGGTCCTTGGTTCGTTGAACTCAATCATATCCCGGTAGGTCTGAGGTAACCCACTAATGAACCGTTGCATTTTTTATTTTTTCATCTTTTATGTAGGGTACATACCTCAGTAGTTCAAGGAATTTATTGACAAATTCCTCTATGGTGAGTTGTCCCAACTGAAGTTCTTAGAATTCCTTAGTTTTCCCATCCATGTTATTTTCTAACAGATACTGCTTCCTGAAGTATTTCTCAAACTGTTTCCATGACAAGTCCTTGTCATGGAGTCCTTTCACATTCCTAAGGTGTTCTCACCATATGGAATCCTTTCCATTCAAGTTGAAGATGGCTATTCGAGCATTCAAGTTTTCAGAGTAGTCATGGACTCTGAAATACTTCTTTAAACCAAGCAGCCAAGCTTCCACCTCTTCTCCCTTCTTAATCTCTCCATCGAAAGAGGGTGGTTTGGCTTTCTTGAACTCTTCAGGACTATAGGTTTTGGAATGCTTACGTTTCTTTCCTTTCCTCTGAGAATACGAGTTGGCCCTGGTACTAAAAGATCCTTCGAAGTTGTCAGCTTCCTTTCCAGAGGACTCTCCCAACGAGTTTCCCCTACCTCCAAGTTGGACCTTCTTCGCAGTACTTTTCCCAGTGGGGTCACTCATGGAGTCATGTTTTTGGGTCTCAGGTAGACTCTGACTTCTCTTCTTGTGTCGTCGGTCTGCATGACTGGTTGCGGGTTCATGTTGTAGTTGCCTCTGTATGTTGGATAAGCTCTATAGCAAGACTGTTTCAATTTCTGTTTGTTTCTCTTGATCCTGTATCAATCTCTCGTTGTCAGCCTTGAAACTCTGTAACTCGGCCCTGAGGCTCCTTACAGTTTTAGCCAGATCTGGAGGGGTTTCCACCACCCTCCTTTCGTCAGATTCTTCATCTCTATTGTGGGAGCCATCCCCCACTTCATGACACATCACCATCCTTTAGTATTGGATTTTTCTCGTGATTTAATGACTGCTCGAGTGTTGAAAAAAAAACTTATTGTTAGATAACAATCTATTAGTTCATGAACAATACACAGTTCAATTTCTTAATGCATACACATAGTAGAAAGTTTCATTCCTTTCTTTTATAACATTTTTAAATCAAACTTTTTAAGAAAGAGGTATGGTAGGGTGTCATTATTTTAAAAGTACTTTAAATAGAGTTTTTAAGTGACTCGTCCGTGAACCCAAGCAGGTCAAGTGTTGTAACCATGCTCTGATACCATTTTGTAACACACCCACGATGGGGAAAAATAATATATATATATATATATCTTCTTTCTCAAATAGTCGATTTCTTCATTCATGGTCTCTAATCCTAGGCAATGGAAGTCAGGAAAGAACCTCAAAACCACTTAAAAGGATCTCTTTCCCTTCAAACACAGGTTGTATGGAACTCGTGGCTTCCTCCTTTACGCCTTTAAGCTTCAACATAATTAGGCGCTAGCTCTCCGGACTAAGTCCCTTCCTTGATGTGACCAACGCTGTGACCAGTTGCCAAATCGAAAGGCGCATCGCGATTTTGCGTCTCACATCTTTGCATCTTATGAAGTTCACTTGTTCATCCTTCCCTTAAAATGAGTCGACGACCCATATCTCTCCTTGATCCAATGACTCATAGAAAATCGCGATTTCACATTTCATGAATTCCCAGAACTCTACTTTTGACTTCTTGATTTGTGGACTCTCGATAAGACTAGATCTATGGTCCACGATCTTCCTTCGATTAACGGCTACGATCAAGTCACAATTTCGCATTTCATGACTTTGGAGGTTGGTTCTCCTCTTTTCTCCTGATACCTGATTTTTCGATATTTGTGAGCATCAGATCAACGGCTCACCACTCCCCACGATCAAATAGCTCAGATCAAATCGTGGTTTCGCATTTCACGATTTCTCACAACTCCACCCTTTGACTTCCCCGAGTTGCGAGTTAGTGAAATGATGGCCTCTCACCACATGTCCTCCTGGATGGACGGTTCTGATGATTTCGGAACTTTGGAACCCTTTTCCCCTGACGTACCCTCGAGGATTATTGTTAGTGCTCTTTACCTTGATTGGGTAGCCACGATTCTTTTATGCTCTAACCGAACAGGTGAGATATGTTCTCCTCTGCGCTTACTCATCATTGTATAGACTATGATCTAACAGTCCAGATCTTTCATGATGATCGATCCAACGATCACTGTAGCTCCTCCTCCTGAGATTTCACTTGCTTCCCTGGCTTGGAAGATCTCATATGTTTCAAAGGTCTCGGCCTTCAATTTACTCCCTATGAGCCCTAATGTATGGGTCTCAACTCCAATTTTCCCTCCTGAGCTTACAAACTTGAGAAACGTTCACCTCTTGGAACTCATCTTTGCTTCAAAAGGGCGCTTATCTCTTCTGGGCTGGGTTCTTAGGGATTTTTGAATTCCCACGTACTCTTGTGTTAATATTCTCATGTTGGATCGACGGTTCATGACCTTCCTTGATCCAACGGACCAGACTACATCACAACTTCGAGTTTCAGGAGTATGGTCATGCCAACGTGTGAATCTCCCGATGTGAGAATCCTCGATATCGACAATCCAACGGTAAAGGAAGGTCCTGATAGATCCTTATATATACAGTCCTGATCACGTCGCAATTTCGGGTTTCGAGAGTTTAGTCGTGCTAACATGCGAATCTCCCGATGTGTGAATCTTGTGAAGTCTGAATGGGTCGAGGCATTAACGCCCGTGTTCCTTCCTCAAATCTAACAGTTGTGATAGACCACGGATCTTCCCGAACGGATCTCATCTATTCAACTACCAAATGAAAGGACACTCCCTTTTGATACTTGATTTTCTCGCTATCCCTACCGAGCTTCGTCAGTCATAAAATATTTAAAAGCATTACGCTCTTTCTCTTGGACTTAATACATAGAGGAATCTTCGACACAACTATTGTGCTCCTTCATTAAGTCTAGGACTTAAGTGGTTCTGGGTTTCTACTTACCTCATAGAGATCCTGTGAATATCTGCACTACCTCTCCAACACTTAATAGACTCTATCATCGTATGGATTGCAGGATTCAACCTCTGCATTCAGGGAAGTACTCACTTGACTCTAGAATGGTGATGTAGTTCCCTGGAGAAGGAGCCTTCGAGTGATTAAACCGTAGCGCATGGGAATCCAAGCGGAATTATAGGCTCTCAAGGAAACAAATGCATATTCATAACTTAATCATTTAATACATAGAAAGAAACCTTTATAGACATGTAAATATTCGCATGCCTCCATTATTTTCAATTCAAAAGCATAAGGCAAGAAAACACTTATTAGAACCATAGAGTGTGATGTGAATACTGAAAGGGGTGCTCATTTCCACCCAACCATAGGCTCAGTCACTCCTAATGGATTTATCACTGGACACCCCCGAGCTTAAGCCACGATGCTTTGAGATTCAATCTCCTACTTCCAACTCAATGGAAGTTTGGGACGAAGGTTACTCTCCTTCTCCCAATATATAAAACTAGATCAAGACAAAGGTTACTCTCCTTCTCATGGTTCAATCTCTAATTTCTATGATCATAACTCACTATTCCTCCTTCAGTCCTTCCTTGGACCCGAGAGTTTTCGCTCTCGTCTTTGCATTCTTCTATGCCCGGTCTCCCTCTGTCCACCACGCTTCCTTTCTTGCCTCCCTCAGAAATATTGTGTGTGGCTCGAATCCCCTAGTTCGTGGTCAGGTCCGGAAGCCTTACCGATGGGAAGTTTGCCCCATCCCTCATTAACTCTTGAGGAGGCCTTCCCACCTACCATCCTGACGAGAATTCATTCCTAGTCAGAGGGTTGTTCTGATATGAGAAAATTGATTCTAGCATGGTACTGGTCCGATGAAGGTTAACGCAACCATTCCTGGTCCCCTCCACCACCTTTCTCATCATTTCGTGGTCTCTCTCTTAGCACATCCCCTCTTTCAATAGTCATGCAACACGTAACCATTTTCTATTAAAATAATCAGAATTTACATTCATCGACCTCCTACACAAGGTCCATTAAATCAAACATTCACACTTTCAAGTTTTCCATAGTTCCTTGGCTCGTATAGTTATATTTATAGACTGGGGGAAACATGGTGTTACACATGAGGGACGACTTTCAAGAGCGCAAACGTAATCTTTTCTCTGTTCAAAAAGTTATGGACAAAAAAATACCCTTCTAGCATATTTAACCATTTGTCTACAACATTTGCATCTATTTGACATTCAAATATGGTAATATCAAAGTTGATTCATACCTTTAAGGGGATGGTGCCTCCATTCAAGGAAGATGCATCACTTGTTGGTAGCCGCCGAAGGATTTGCACAAAATTTTCAATCATTGTGTTCCTCTGTTGCATGAGGGCTTCCTCAAGAAACACATTGAAAGGATCTCATGTCCTGTCGTATTTATTTTCTCCCGCCATGAGAGGTCACTTGGGTGTGCGCGAGATTTTTACTCAAGAGAAGCAAGCTTGAGACCCAATTCTTTGTACCTTGACCTTGTCGAGGACATGCATTAATAACAACAAGGAGCAGGACCGCTCTGATACCACTGATCTGTATTTTATGAGAAGAACGGAAATGAATACAAGTTTTTTATTCTTCTTAACATAGAGACACAATAATAACAAAGAAGCAATAACATAGATACAATAAAACTGGTTTCTATTCAATAAGGAAACAAGTTGAAACTGTAAAATGCAGTGGAACATAAGCTTTTTAGAATGGTGACGGCTTATCTCTGAGAAGAGATGTGACAAATGCGCTCATTCGCAAGAAGATGGTTACAATGAGGCTCTCCAAGCCTTTTTTACAATAAACAAGAATGCCAAAACCCTAGACATCCAAAAACCTAACCCCAGGAGATGAATCACCAAAAGTCATGTGGGCCTCGTTGGGGTAAGCTAGTACATCAACTTCTCGGGGTTGTAACTTTTGCATACGATCTTCATTTTAGGTGAACGATATCTTGTTGGAAAGATATATATGAGAATTACACATGTTACCATTAGAATCTAACTTAATCTACATTTTGACTGTGAAGATCCCTAAAAACATTGTTTAGGGCCTCAAATCGACCTCGGAAGTCAAGGACCCAAAAACTAGGAAACAATTACCAAATTAGAAAAATGAAAAAATGAGCTAGTTGGAATAGCTGGGAGGCCACCGAAATCCATATGGATCAATCCTCCCCACTTAAGAATAAATGGTCTCCATTGCATTGAGTGCCCCCATCAGATGAGGAAATTTTCGTTGAATTTGGCCTCGGGTGAGCCACTTGCCTTGGTGCAAGAGCTGCCCTGCTTTGACAACTCATTAAAGTTGGATAATTTGATGGTGAGTGCCCTTGACATGTGTGTCCACAATATGGTCACTGGATTCCTGTTGCATACAGTCAGGGTTGATCTCTGTTGGTGTCAACTGTTCTGCTATCTCTGAGGTGTCCAACAATGGTGAGAAGTATGGTCAAAGGAGATCCACGTTGAACACTGGGTCTAGGCCAAGGAAAGGAGGAATGTTGATCTCATAATCATTTTTACCCATATCCTTGGTGATGGTGTAAGGTTCGTAACGAAGTGGGTGAAGCTTCCGATGGGGCCCTGTATTGCGTTCTTTCTGCAACTGTAACCACACTTTGTCTCCCACCCGAAACTTGTGTGGCACCCAATGTTGATCATGGCGTTGCTTGTACTTGGAATTGGACTTTTGTAAAATATCCTAAACTTGTTGGTGGATGTGCTAGATCTGATCAATGAACTAGGAGGCTTTTTCATATTCAAATGGAGCAGGTAATAAATCGACCAGGGTGGCCGCAAGAGTTAGTGCAACATCCATGGGAACCAATGGTTGGAATCCCAACCCGAACTGAAAGGGGTTGTGGCCGATTGATTTATGCAGGGCTCTGTTGTAGCTATGTTGAAAATAGGGAAGACTCTTATCCCATGTGCAGGGGTGCTTGGAATTTTACATTCACAGGATATGCACCATCATCCATCATCCTATTGACGACCCCAATTTGGCCATCTATTTGGTGGTGGAAGGTAGTGGACTTGGTGAGCTTGGTGTCCAACAGTGACTAGAGGTTCAACCAGAATGTGTTGAGGAACTAATTGTCCCAATCTGAGATAATGTTTTGTGGGATTCCAAAATGTACCCAGACTCATTCAAAAAATAGCTTGGTAGTGACCTATGGTGTGATGCTCTTCTTGCGGGTGGATAGGATTGCCATCTTGGAAAAATGATCAACAACCACAAAGACACAGTCATTTCCCCTCTTGGTGGACATAAGGCCTGACATGTAGTCCATTGAGATGGATTCCCAAGGCTTGTTAGGAGTAGGCAAAGGGGTGTACATTCCCTATTTCTTAGTGGTCAATTTGGAAATAGCATAGGCAGTGGAGGACCTGATATACTTGTTGACATCATGTGAAAGTTTCGGCCAATAGAAATGTTTCTGCAGCAATTCCACTGTCTTTTTTAAGTCGAAGTATCCTACCACCTGACTGTAGTGGGCTTCCCAAATCATCTTCACTCGCTCCCTTGATGGAACACATATATGGCCCAGTTAACAAAATATCTCGTCCTGAAGATGGAAATTAGTGACAACTGAGTTTTCCCCCAACATTTGGTATGTGGTGGTGAAGTCAGGGTCTGTCTCATATAGGTTGGGCCATCTGGAGGTATCGTGGCCATAAGAGTCTAGAACCATGGTGAGTGTCGCGACTAGAGGTCATTGACGCAATCAACGACTTGGTTGGTACTACCTATTTTATACTTGATGTTGAGGTGCAACTGCTACAAGTATGTGGACCACTTATGATGGTGATCATTCTGCAATTTTCCCCATGTCTGCATGAACTATAATGGTTTATGATTTGTGTGGATCATTGTCTCCTTACCGAGAATGTAATGTCTCCACTAGCGGCAAGATTACACAATGGAGTTCATTTCTTTGTCGTAAGTAGGGTACTTATAGACAACATCAGATGGTGTCTCACTATGATAGGCCACAGGGTGGCCATGCTGAGTGAGAATTGTGACCACGGCATAGTTCGAAGCATCTGTCTTGTTCTCAAAGGGCTGTTGTAGGTCTATTAATGAAAGTATTGGGCTTGAGCACAAGCACTACTTTAAATCATCGAACACTTGTTGTTGGGACATGCCCCACACAAAGTTTTGCTTACCACCACCCCTGGTTACTTGGTTGAGGGCCCATGCAATATGGGATAATCCCAACACGAACCTGCGATAGAAATTGGCAAGGCCTAAGAAGCTCTGAATCTCAGTGAGTGTGGTTGGGGCTGGCTAGTCATGGATGACCTGGATCTTGTTTGGATCCACATGCACACAATGTTGATCCACGATATAGCCTAGGTATTGGACCTTGTCCATGATGAAGGAGCATTTTTCCAAGTTGGCACAAATCTTGTGTTGTCGTAGTGTGTGCAGAACTTGTTGAATGTGTTGCAAGTGTTCCTCCCAAGTCTTGTTGTAGATAAGGATGTCATCCATATACACCACTACAAAATTATTGGTGAAAGGTCACAGGATATCTTCCATCATCCTCATGAAATTTGTTGGAGCATTTGTCAAACCAAAGGGCATGACCAACCATTCAAAACGACATTTTTTTGAATTGAAGGTTGTCTTCCATACATTTGTCTATTCTATGGGGACCTAGTGGTAGCTAGACTTCTCATCAATCTTACTGAAGTACTTGTCCCCCTTGAGTCGATCAAGGAGTTCGTTGATTTTGGGAATTAGGTATTGGTTCCTTACCGTGATTTTATTTAGGGCCCAGTAATCAATGAAAAGTCGCCAGGTCCCATCTTTCTTCTGCACCAGCACAATTGGGTTCCCATAAGGAGATGAGATGGGACGGCTATTCCCTTTGTGGATCAGTTCTTGAATCTGTCACTTGATAGCCTCATTCTCTAACAGAGAGCGACGATATACTGGACCATTGGGAAGCGGCGCGTTGGGGGTTAGATCGATGGGATGCTCGACCTGACAATGCAAAGGTACATCGGTAGGTGAGGAGAAGATATATTTGTATTCTTCCATGACCTTGTTTACTTGCTTCTGCTATGTGGAGAGATCAGTCGTGGAGGCCCTGGATGTGGCTGCAATCTTTCGCTCACTCTGAGAGAGAACCACGAAGAAGACAAACTTCCCGGTCTAAGAGATGACCTTCCTACACTATTTGGCAGAGATCAAGGAAATAGCACTAGGTGGGACTGTATCGGGTATCTTGTATAATTTCTTGTTCAAAGTAATAATAACAATATGAGGCCTAGACTCATATACAACATGACGTTTCCATAAATAAGGTTGGCCCAAAAGAGAATTACAAACTTCGAGAGGAGAAACATCACACAATACCTCATCTTTGAGGGGCTTGATGCCATACGACATGCGACACTGTTGGCTAATGCAGAGATCGATTCCTTGGAGGAGGCATCCAATGTTGTAGGGATACGGGTGTGCCATTATCAGTAGGGCTAGCCACTTGATGGCCTCTTATGAGATGAGGTTCTTCTAGATATCAATGATAAATTGCAGTGGGGTTCCTTTTACCCACATATATGAATGAAAAAGGTGCTCGCCTTCTTCTGGCTCATCTGGTTCATCGGGTTAGACCTTGGTGGTAGCAACACTGGCATTGGGTTCTGCGTCAATGATATGTCTCCCCCTTTCTGGTTCTGACTTAGATTCAAAACCTGCATATGAATCATAGGCTTTCACCTCAGCCACTAGTGATTTCTTGGAGCTACAATCAATAGTGTTATGCCAGGGGCTCTTATGGAAGTCGTGTCACTTCCTGGTATCTTTCTTTGTATTTTCGGTGTCCTTATTTACTTGTGGCCTAGACTAGTTTTCTTGAGGCCGTCCATCTTTTCTCTGTCCTTTGTTCTGTGGGTTGGGGCTTCCCTTTACTTGCTTCTGATGTGAAGGGTTCCCAGGACCAAATTTCCACGTCTTTTGTTTAAGCTTTTGCTCGATTTTAATGACATATCGGTAGGCCGCTCCCAAGGATGAGATGTCCAAAACTCCATTTTGTCTTGGATGTATCTATGTAGACCACTACGATACTTGAGCACCAGATGTCACTAAGAATCTTTGATACTTAGATTAGTGTGCAAGGTATGGAAGATATTAGTGAACTCTAGCACTTCTTGGTCTCTTTCTTGCCGCATTGCGATCTATTTTGTATACAGGTCGTCATAACTTCCGACAGGGTAGTATTGTTCCTTGATAGCATCCCTAAAGAACTCCTAGGTGACTGCTAGTGTAAATAATGAGGGTTCCTCTATTTCCTTTTTCTCACAGAAAGTCTCCCACCAATATTTGACATGGGGGACGACTTTGAGGAGCGCAAACATAATATTTTCTTTGTTCAAAAATTTATGGATAGAAAAATACCCTTCTAGAAGATTTAACCATTTGTATACAACATTTGCGTCTATTTGACCTTCAAATATGGGAATATAAAAGTTTATTTGTACCTTGAAGGGGGCAGTGCATCGGTTCGAATAAGATGTGTCACCTGTTTGTAGTCGTCAAAGGATTTGCACAAAATTATCCATCATTCTGTTCCTCTGTTGCGTGAGGGCTTCCTCGAGCAACATTTTGAAAAGATCTCATGTCTTGTCATATTTCTTTTATCCCGCCATGAGAGGTCACTTGGGTGTGCGAGAGATTTTGTCCTTAAGAGAAAAAAACTCAAGACCCAATTCTTTGTACTCTGACCTCATCGGGGACATGCATTAAGAACAACAAGGAGCAGACCGCTCTGATACCACTGATCCAAATTTTATGAGCTGAACCAAAATGAATACAGATTATTATTATTCTTAACACAGAGACACAAGAATAACATAAATGTAATAACAAAGATATAGTAAATTTGGTTTTTATTCAATAAGAAAATAAGTTGAAACTATAAAATGCACCGGAAAATAAGCTTGCTGGAATGGTGGCGGCTTATCTCTGAGAAGAGATGTGACAACTATGCTCATTCACAAGAAGATGGTTACAATGAAGCTCTCCAAGATTTTTTTAAAATAAACAGGAATTCTAAAACCCTAGACATCCAAAAACCTAACCCTAGGAGATGAATCGCAAAAACGTCATGTGGGCCCCATTGGGGTAAGCTAGTACATCAACTTCTCGGGGTCGTAACTTTTGCATACAATCTCTGTTTTAGATTCACTTTATGTCGTTGGAAAGGTATATCTGAGGACTACACATGTTGCCATCAAACTTTTAGTTTTATATTGGTGAGCCCTAAAAATGTTGTTTAGGGCTTCAAAATGGCCCCGGAAGTCACGGACTCGAAAACTAGGAAAAAACTGCCAAACTGGAAAACTGCCAAAATGAGCAAGTTGGAATAGGTGGGAGGCCACCAACATCCACATGGATCATATTTGAAACAAATTTTCAAGATAATATCATATTCTAACTGAGAGACATATTCTCCACCCATTAGGTCGAGAAGTTCAATGTAATCATCTCTGACCCCTCTTAGAAACAAGACATGTCGTGTCTTGGGAGCCAAATCTCCTTGTCATTCCCTCTGTAAATTATATTTGAACCTTTCAACATAATCCTTAAGGATCTCATCTTCATGTTGTGTCATCCTAAAGAATTCCTCTCTCCTTTCCTTATCCTTACAATAATCTTGGTATTTTTCTAGGAATTTCTTCGTCATCTTGTCCCATTTGCAGATGTTGTCCTTTCCAAGTCCCACAAACCAACATAATGTGGTGTTCTTGGGTGTGGCTGGAAAAATATCCAATTTCTAGACATTTAACACATAATCATAACTTTTGCAAAGTATGTCGAATTCGAAGAGGAAGGTGTCGAGATTTTCTTTAGATAGACCATGAAAATTTGGCAAGACTGAATGAAGGATATTCTTCATTTTGGTCTCCTCATTTTCTCCTCTAATAGGAAATCCCAAAGCAGAGGATAGAAAACCATGAGAATCGTCGGATTTTAGAAAAGAACGGGCATATACTGAGTCAAATCTGCTGGGCGACAGTTGGTAGGTGAGTCAAATCAGCTGGGCATATACTGAGTCATATCCTTCCAAACTGACTCATATACGGTTGGTAGGTGAGTCAAATTAGATTGTGCTGTACTTCCAAACTTAAATTAGATTGTGATGTACTTTGCAAATAAAGTCGAGATATTTGCAAGAAAATGGCGTTAACAATTCAGGAATTTCCACGAAAGACCACCACACCAATTATTTCCAGGCCATTGCCATGGAATATGACGTGTCCTGTATATTGAAATGAAGTTGCATGGAATATGATGTGTCGTGTGTCCTGATATTGCCACGTTAGATTGCTCGTGTTCAATAGTATGCAGTGGATCTGTACTTGTTACTTTCACCTTATATACGTCTGACACACTAAAGGACACGTCCGTTGCAACTTGCCTCAACTTCATTTTCAATATATAAAGGACACGTCCGTTGCAACTTGCCTCAACTTTATTTTCAACTTACTTTCACCTTCTATTGCATAGTGCGTGAGATTCTCGTCTCTATTTTCTCTAAATTCCTGAAGCATTTTTTATAGTGCGTTTTCATTAAGCCCGCAAGGGTTTGGTAAAATGGTGGATTTATTGTAAAGTAACACCTCTAGAAATGTTTCAAGTGAGTGGTTTTTAGGTGATAACAAGTTTTATTTTTCGTCTAAATATTATTCTATGAGTTTTTTTGTTATTTTTTTTTGTCTATGATGTAGATATAACACTAATGTAATGGTGTCCTTACCAAATCTTAAATGAAATAACAAGTAATAAAGGATTATCACTTATGGTAAATGATATCATGTTTTGATAAATATGATTTGATCGCCAAACAATTTGATAAGGTATTGTTTGTGTGGTTTGAAGAAAAAACAATTGGTGTAACCTTCCTATGTGGAGTTGTTTGTCTTGAAGGCCATGCTCATCAAAGGGGTTACTAGTGTTGTTATGCTAATCAAATT
Source organism: Picea engelmannii (assembly GCA_009831015.1). Classification (NCBI taxonomy): domain Eukaryota; kingdom Viridiplantae; phylum Streptophyta; class Pinopsida; order Pinales; family Pinaceae; genus Picea; species Picea engelmannii. The sequence continues at coordinate 805,385 of ML777443.1, read as the reverse complement.
TATTGTGTGTTAAATATCTATGTAATGAAATAGTGATTAGGAAGTGGGTTATGGAGGATATTGTGCTATTAGATTAAAAAATTAGTGTTGCAACAAAGAAAGCAGTGGTGTTGTTCTAGATCCTAAGCTTTTGTGTGTGTCACAAAATCTTGGATCTACATGAATATGGCATCCATTTTTTCTCCTGTGAGTGCATGGGATTGGTAAATGGATAATAAAGCATAGATGTATTGTTATGTTTGTCACAATGAAAGGTAGACTTATCAAAAGATTCATTGGTTGTGATACTAGTAGTATAATGATTACTTGGTGTGTTCTAGTTAATTGCTTACTTGGTGTGTTCTAGCTACGCATTAGATGGCCCGGTGTGTCTGAGATAAGATGGATAAGATGAAAATTAGATGACCTCAGTTATGGTGTGTCCAAGTTGGGAGGTTTAGTCTATATACTAGACATGTGAGTGCAACTTAAATAGAACATTTGGATGTGCATCTTAATGTTTGGGTGCATAATTTGAACTGGACACTCAATCTTGCTTGAGCATGAGGGAAGTGGATGCATGTCCATATGACATAGTTAAGTTGAGTCTCTTAAATGACCACATGTTGCATTTCCTTGAAGGGGGAGATTGTTCACTCATATAAGGAGTTTTTTAACACATGGAGGAGGAGGTTGTGTGTCTGTTGAATGCTCTATGAGTGGACTATATGTTGGTTTTGGACTCAAGGTGATGTTATGGGATCAAAATCCTATATAAAAGTTGGTATGTGTGTCAAAACAAGGAAAGACTCAAGGGTCAAGTGTCAACCAAGATTCGTTGCATTTGTTGCATTGGTTCGCTCTTGGAATATTGATGGAATTGGTTTCACATCCAAGGGGATTTCATCAAGAATTTGAATGAGCCATGCCTAAAGGACTTCCTATTACTAATTAGATTGACGCATCGTCTAAATGCTCTATGTTTTGGCTCTTTCTCGACCATATTTTTCAGTGGATTTTGTCTGAAAAATTGTTAAAAATGTATATTTAAGTGGTTGAGTCTGTATAATCTGAGCACCCCAGGTGTTTTTTAGGACACTTAATCTATTGATGAATTCAAAATTGTAATTTATACAATAAAAATGAGTGATTTCACCCAGATTTATATCGTTAGAATACGGTGAAAAATGCCAAAACATAGAACGTTTAAACAATGCCTTAGATTGATGGTTGCAAGGGTTAGGTACCCATGTATTTTAGTTGATTCTTTTTTCTTTATATGTACTTCAACAAATTTATGATGTCTACAAGAGGCAAGTCCTTGGTTGAACAAAAATATAGACTTTGTTGGAGTCTTTGGTATCTAGGGGAGCATGTGTTGTAGAGTACTTGATGTTGATGAAGCCCTGACCTGATAGACATTGAGACAAATACTCATTAAGGGGGAGTGTTGGAATTATTAACTCCTACCTGTATTAAATATTAACTTGTGATACTTGATCATACAAGAATATTGTGGTTTGTTATTGTAATGGTCATTATAATGTAGAGTTTGTCTCTGCATGACCAATTTGATTCCAATAGGTTTCTTGGTTTAATTGGATATGAGAGATTTTCTCCAATTAGTTAACTTTTAGTTTGGAGAGTAGTTTGAAAAGTATGCTAAGAGAGTGTTGTTTATGTTTGTAGCATCAGACGGGCACTTCTGTGTATATCTAAGTGTCTACATGTGTGGAAGTTGTCTAAATCCCTCTACCTTAGTAATTTAATTTAATTAAAGGAATTATTAAAGTAAAGTTCTTTTATTAATTAGTTGAGTTTAATTTAATGAAATGTTAAAGTCATTAGAATTAGTGAATTAAATCTTAGCCATTGATCTCAAGTGAGGTGAGATTTAATCTCAATTGTCAATCACTTTGAGATTGGGGTTAGGTCATAACTCAACATTATAAAAGAAAAGATAGGGTGAAGGGGGAAGACACTTCATATGACCATTATATCATAGAGAAAGAGAGTAGAGAAGGAATTTTTCTCAAGGATATCTCAGATAGGTGAAGAAGGACTTTCATCTAGATATTAGTTCAGGTTAGAGGAGAAGAGAGAACAGGGGAAACTACAGGAGGATCGGAAAGATCAGAGCCACAATAGTAGGGACGAGTTGTACGCACTTTGCAGGTCAAACGGGGTGTGTAAGTACGTGGGTTATAGTGCAGGAAAGCACATACATATGTGGGATATAGTGAGGAAAGGCACGTACAAATATGATAAAGTGAATGTATGGGGTTGGACAACCACAAAGGAGTTGCTAGGTTTTGCAGGTGTTGTATGTAGTTTTATGTATTTCTCAGTGGGACATTTTCTTAGTAAGGGAGCCCTTGTGAGCCTTTGATATTATTCTAATGATAAGATGATCTGAAGGGCATAAATATTTGTGTGTTTGGAATTGGTTTATTTTTCTTTTCTATTTATTTCAATTAATTATTCCATCAAGTGTATTTTGTTTTGTGAGCTACTAATTTGATTTATCTAGGTGTTGGGATTAGAAAATTGACATAGAATTAGAGCATTCACTCTGAGAGGGAGCTAGATTTTAGATCCACAACAATTTGTAGAAGATCTGTCAAATCTTCAAGGATGTCTCTACAGATCTATAAATTAGTAGTTTGGAAATTGAAGGATGAATTTTTGGAAACAGACGTAGAGAAACATAACTTGTTTCTACAGGTCCGTACATGTGTATCAGTACAACATAGTGCGTACATACATGAGCAATAGAAGAGTAGAGTGCATATACATGATTTACAGTGCAACAGTTCACATACATTCGTGTGGCACATGTCAAGCAGGTTGAGTACAAGTCTATATAGGGGAAGTTTCAGTAGAAGGTTATTTCCACGATGGATTATCATATCTAAGGGATGGAAACAACAAATCTGAGAGTTAAAGATAGCTTGGATGGTGCATCCAACCTATTATCTTCGAAAGGAAGAGTTACTTTTCTTTTGAAGGAATATGATATTTGGGAGATTGTTGACAAAGAAGTTCCTCCACCGACAGATCCACAAGCATTGGAAACTCACAAGAAAAAGGAGATCAAATCTTAGCGAGTAATATTGGATGTAGTAAATTATCATTTGATTCCTCAATTATCCAAGAAGAAGATGACCAAGAAAATGTCTGATTCCCTGGTAAGTTTATTCTAGAACGATAACTTGAATAAGAAGATGATCTTAAGAAATAAACTTAGGTTAGTGCAGATGTCTATATATGACAATATTATCAGCTATTTCATGAGGATCACTCAGGTATGTGATCAACTTGCAGCAATTGGGAAGAAAGTGGATGATGTAGAAATTGTAAATGTGGCACTAAATGGTTTCCCAAAGTCTTGGGAACCATTTGTCAAGGGATTCTGTGCTCGGGAAAATATTCCAGATTGACAAAGGCTATTGGACAATTGTATCTGGGAAGAAACTTGGGAGGATTCTAAAGGAATAAATCAAGGAGGTAGAGATGAGAACCCAACCCTTGTCAATAAGAGAAGGAAGGGAAAAGGGAATTTTCCCAACAAGATGGGTAATAGTAATAGAGGTACATCATAGCTGGGGAAGAAGGAATTGAATAAGCTCAAGTGTTTAGCATGCCATAAGAATGGTCACTATGCATCTCAATGTCTAAAGAAGAACAAAGGAAGAGGAAAATCGTAGTAGGTAGAAGCATCTGAAGAAACTAAGTTGGATGAGTTTGCTTTGAATTTTGAGAGGGATTTCTCACTAGTTTCTTTCCTTTCTACTAGCACAACACAAGGACTGTGTGGTACTTGGAAAGTGGTGCATATCGTCATATGAAAGAAGCACGGGAGCTATTCAACAATCTAACAAAGAAGGACTTAGGGATCCATGTGGAGCTTGGTTATGATGCCAAGAATGTAGTGAAGGGAGAGGGAACAATTTTGTTCTGACTTGAGTTAGGTGGTTTATTTGATGCCCAAGATGTTCTTTATGTACCAGTACTTAGAAAAAAAAATATATCGATCTCAGTTATGGAGGAAATGGGTTTTGTAGTTATATTCCAGAGAGGGAAAGTACTCATATGTCCAGAGAGAGATATCCCTAACAGAACAGTGGTCATTGCGGTTAGAGAGGGTAATTTATACAAGTTGCAGGGAAATCTTATGCAGGCTTTGGTACATGAAAATGAAAACCTATGTGAGCTATGGAATAGGAGGTTGGGACACCTACACTACAGGTTACTGCTAATTATGAGGAATATTGTCACTGGTCTTCCATACTTCAGTGTTGAGTATAAGGGTGTGTGCAGAGGTTGTGCACTTGGAAAGAATGCCAAGGATCCTTTTCCATCCATCAAGAGTAGGTCCAAGGGGATCTTAGATCTTATACATTAAGATGTGAGTGGATCAATGTCAATAGCATCAGTTTAGGGAGAGTCATACTATGTGATGTTCATTGATGACTTTTCTAGGAAAACTTGGATCTTCTTTATGAATACCAAGGATGCGTTCTTCAGTGAGTTACGAGTGTTCAAGGCTGTGTCGAGGCTCAAGTAGAGAATTAGATAGGGAAACATATCAAGGTATTGAGGTTGGATAATGAGTGAGAGTACACCTCCAATTAATTAAATGATTTCTACAAGAAGGCATGGATCAAGAGGGAGTTGGAAGTCTCATACAACTCTAAAAAATATGGGGTTGCGAAGAGAAAGAATTGGTACATTATCGGTTCTTCCATGGTTTTTGTAACACCCTGTTTCTCCCAGTCTGTAAAAATAAATATACTGGCCAAGTATTGTGGCAAACTCAGAAATGTGAATGTGTGAAGTGAATGGACCTTGTGAAAAAGTTCGATGAATGTAAATAATATTATGAATATATATATTGCAGGACTGCTGAGAGGGGGGTGTGCTGAAAAAGAGACCACGATGGTTGAAGAAAGGTGGTGGAAGTAACCTGGAATGGTGGCATTAACTTCCACCAAAACCAATACCGTATTTGGACTTCACTGGCCCAGAGAACCAAGAGCGGCTCGTTGGCCCCGAATTAAATGACTCACCAGGTTGGTAGGTAAATGGCTCCTCATGAGTAATGAGGGATGGGGGTGAACTGCCCATCCGTAGAGTCCTCAGACCTGACCACCGTGAGGAAGATCGTTCCACAAACAACCTCGTCGAAAAGAGAAAATTCAGGAAGAGTGTGCGATCAAGGGCAGACGCGAGGGAAAGAGAAAGAACTCTGGAAAATACAGAGTGAGTGATAGCGGAGAAGAAGGAGAGTAATCTTGGTTCTTGGTCACTAGCAAACAGAGACTTAGTCTCGCAGCATCGTGGTCTCAGCTTGGGTGGTGGCTAGTGGTAAATCCGTTGGGAGTCACTGAGCCTATGGTTGGGTGGAAAAAAGCACCCCTCTCAACAGTTGCATCACCTGGTGTTTTTCTGATAAGTTTTATATCTTGTATCTTGAAATTTATATGCTGACATGTATGTTCATAGTCTGTGCAATTATGAATGGTTTCAGTGTAAGACTGTCTGCACAGTGTTTTGATCAGAAATGACGGCTGGATGTTTTTATTGGAAAGACCACATATGGCTTATGTTTATATATATATATATATATATGATGAACTAATACAGATTTTCAAGTCTGCTCTCGGGAGATTTGTTCCTGTGTTTTTCCTACCTGATGCCTTGGATATATTTCCTCATGAAGGCACCCTTTCGAGACCACTTCCTTACCTTCAAGAAGACCTTCCAGTTTGGTCTTCAAAACCTGGTGTAAATTACCTGAGGATCCGAAGGAGGATGTTATAGTTTAAGCCTTAAACTCTTGCACGAGGGAGAATGGTCCTCGTAGCTCCAAACATTTCGGTATTTCTATACCTAGAGTACCCAAGGGAGAGTCCCCTTGCACTCGCAAGTCCCGAAACCCCGACTTGCGAAATCCTGAATTATTAGCGTGGGGGTAAATTAAGTGTTTTCAGAGTTTCGGCACCCGGAGTATCTAGGTGCGAGTTTTCTTGTACTCGCAAATCCCGAAACCCCGATTTAAGAAATCTTGTAATGACAGCATGTGGATAAGTATCGAGCAACGGATGATATCCTATCAGAAGATCTAAGGTCAGTCGCGACCGTTAGATTGGAGGAAGAAACAAGGGCGTTAAATGCCTAAACCTCTTTCTTTTATCTTTGTGAGTAGCGAAGAAATTGGACCGTAGATCCAAAGGTTCGTGAGTGTACCTGAACCATTCATTCATAAGGGCACGTGGTGGTCGGTAAGCGTTTCAGCGTTTTGGCACCCAGAGTATCTAGGTGCGAGTTTTCTTGCACTCGCGAGTCCCGAAACCTCGACCCGCGAAATCCCGAAACGACAGCGTGTGGATAAGTATCGATTGACGGACGAGATCCTGTCGGAAGATCTGAGGTCAGTCGTGACCGTTAGATTGGAGGAAGATACGAGGGCGTTAATGCCTCAACCCCTCCCCTTTTATCTTCGTAAGTAGTGAAGGAATCGGGACCATAGATCCACAAGGTTCATGGAGGTATCTGGACTGTCCATTTATAGGACACATGGCTGTCAGTAATCATTTCGGTGTTTCGGTACCCAGGAAGACAAAGGGGAAGAACCCTGATCATCGTGAGTCGCGAAATCCTGATAACTGAAACCCCGAAATAGTTTAGGGTATGGATGAGATAGCATAGTTCGGCATTTCGGTACCCGGGACACCTAGGGGTAAAATCCCTTGCACTTGCAAGTCATAAAATCCCGACTTGCGATATCCCAAAAGATAGAGTGTGTAAAAGTTATCATATTTCAGTATTTCGACACCTGGGGTACCTAAGTGCGAGCCCCATGTGTTTGCCAGTCTTGAAACCCCCGACTCTCGAAATCCCGATGGCGGAAACCCCGAAACAAGGAAGCATGTTTAGAGTTAGTATTTCAGAGTTCGGCCCCCAGAAAACCTCGATGTGAGACCTCCTATCATCACATCCCCCGAAATCTCGACTTGCGAAACCCTGAAGTATGAAACCTCGAAACGAGTATAGAGCAACTAGAATTAATGTTTCGGTGTTTCGGCACCCAGGACATCTAGAGGCAAGTGCCTTGTCCTCACATATCGAAAAATCCCGATAGGCGAAGTCCTAAAATGGATTAGCACACGTGGTTTTGGCGTTTCAGTTTTTCGGTGCCCGAGACTCCCAAAGGTCAGTTTTCCTCATATTCACTAGCCGTGAAATTTCGATGGATGAAACCCTGAAATGAACAAAGGAATACCTGCATTGCGATTTTCCCGTATCATGAAAGTCGATGAGTACCCTCCGATAAGGCCTGTGGTCATAACCGCTGATCATATGAGTGCGGATAAGGGATGGCAGGGTCTGTATCAGGCCCTGTAGGGATTCGAGGAACTATGTTCCTCGGAGAAAAGAAGAAAAAGGCCGAAAATTTTGAAATTTCGTAGTGGGTATGTTACAAATTGGTATCAGAGCATGGTTACAACACTTAGCCTGCTTGGGCTCATGAACGAGTTGCGCAGAAGCTCCATTCAAAACACTCCTAAAAGGAGTAACCCCCTGTCTTAACCCTCCTAATCAAAAGATGAAGTTAAGAATGAAAAACCCCTACTGTGTGTGCATGATAAAAATACAAATTATTTACTGGTTATAAATAAATATAAATATTGGCTAACAACCAACATTTTTCCTTTTGCACACAAGTAGACGATCAGCCGCGGGAAATTACAGACGTATAAAATGGCGACTCACCATGAAGTGGGGGAAGGCTCCCACAATAGAGACGAAGAGTCGAATGAAAGGAGGGCAGTAGGGACCCCTCTAGATCTAGCCGAGACTGTGAGGAGGCTCATGGTCGAATTATAAAGCTGCAAGGTTGAAAATGAAAGGATGATGAAATAACAAGAAAAGAAAATAGAAATTAACGTAGTTTTACTGCAGAGCTTATCCGATCTACAAAGACAAATGCAGCATGAACCTGAAACTCAGAAACATGGTCATATCATTGGCCACACTAAGAGGAGCACCTCGAAAAAGGTCCACCCCAGAGGTAAAGGACAAGCATCGGATGATTCCTCTGAGAAGGAAGCTGGCGATTCAGAAGGCTCTTCTAAGCAGTAGAACTAGTTATTATTCCCAAAAGAAACAGAAGAAGCAAAAGCCTTCCAAAGGTCGTAAGTTTGAAGAATTCAGAAAATCCAAAACACCCTCCTTCGATGGTGAAATAAAGAAGGGAGAGGAAGCAGAGGCCTGGCTGCTTGGACTAAAGAAATATTTCAGAGTCCATGACTTTTCAGAAAATTTGAAGGCCCGAGGGGCCACCTTCAATTTGAACGGAAAGGCTTCCATTTGGTGGGAAGACCTTAAGAATGTGAAAGGGGTTCGTGAAGAGGACCTGTCCTAGAAAAAATTTGAGAAATACTTTTGGAAGAAGTATTTGTTGGAAAAATATTTCGACGAAAAGACTAAAGAGTTTTATGAACTCAAACTGGGACAAATCACTATAGAAGAATATCTCAACAAATCCCTCGATTTGTTGAGGTATGTACCTTATATAAAAGAGGAAAAGGCAAAGGTGCAACACTTCATTAGTGGACTACCTAAGGACTATTGGAACAGAATTGAATTTGATGAGCCAAAGACTCTAGAAGGCACTATTCGAAAGGAAACCTATTGTCATGAACAGTTTGGGCATTGAGCAGAACCTCGCGAAGGATGGAAGCAGAAGAGTAGTTCAATATTTCAGAAAAGGGGGATTAAATCCCCAGGATTTAAGAACTATAAGAAGAACCCAAGAATGAGCTTCCCAGCCCGGAGTGTGCACCAACAAAATTTTCCCTCCTTGAGCGGAAATAAAACTTCTGGACCCATATCAGTGAAGACTGATAACCCAAAGAGAGAACCTTTGAAATGATGGGGTTGCGGGGAAGAACATCTATTGAGAGACTATCCACACTGACAATAGAATAGTCGGAGGATTTATAACATCCAGAAAGCTACTACCGTCAATGATGTGGCTAGGAGTGTGCCACAAATTTATGCAGCCTTGGATAATAACCAAGATGACCACCAAGCTTCAGTGGTGGAAATAGAAGGTATGATTTCCAACCATATAGTGTCTGTTTTGATTGACACTGGTTCAAATTTGAGTTATATAGCCCCTAAAGTTGTTGATAAGTGTAAACTACAGCCACAAAAACATACCAAGCCATGGTTGGTACAGTTAGCCATTGGCAACAGAAGAAGGGTAGCAGAGGTTATACCAGCCTGCCAATTGATGTTGAGTAAATCCCCCACCCAAGCAACCCTTAACATATTACCCCTAGGATCGTATGATCTGTTTATTGGTATGGATTGGCTAGCTGCCCATAAAGCCAGATTGGACTGTTACTATAAAACCTTATAATGTGTAAGTAAAGAAGGGAAAAAGATGACCCTTCAAGGGATTCGAAAACCTATCTCAGTAAGACAAATATCAACTCTGCAAATGAGAAAGTATTGCCGAAAGGGATGTCCCCTATATGCAATATGGGTGTTGAAAACAATCAAAGGTGACAAACCAAGCCCTGATGATCACCCTATCCTGAGAGAATATAGAGATGTGTTTCTGGAAGAGGTACCGGGTCTACCTCTGAGAAGGGACATAGACTTCTCGATAGAACTTTCACCGGGAGCGGTGTCGGTGTCTAGGACACCCTACCGGATGAGCACACCTGAGTTAGTTGAACTCAAATTGAAATTAAAAGAAATGATGGATAAAGGTTATATTCGACCCAGCGTGTCTCCATGGGGAGCACCAGTCTTGTTTGTGAAAAAGAAGGACGGTACCCTTAGACTGTGTATAGATTATAGACAACTCAATAAGGTAACCATAAAGAACAAGTACCCCTTGCCCAGGATCGATGACCAGTTCGACCAATTGGGGGGTCCGTCTATTTTCTCAAAGATTGACTTGAGGTCGGGATACCATCAAGTCCTAATCAAGGGTGCAGATATCCATAAAACTTCCTTCCAGACACGGTATGGTCAATATGAGTTCGTGGTAGTGCCATTTGGTTTAACCAATGTCGTTTCCACTTTCATGTGCTTGATGAACAATGTACTCAGTAAATTCCTAGACAAATTTGTGCTGGTTTTTATTGACGATATATTAATTTACTCCAAGAATAGAGAAGAGCATGAAGAGCATCTTAGGCTTGTGCTGCAAGTGCTAAGAGAACATCATCTCTATGCCAAATTTAACAAATGTGACTTCCTCCAGAAGAAAATACATTACTTAGGCCACGTCCTATCTGAAGAAGGGGTAGCAGTAGACCCTGACAAGATCAGGTCTATCATGGAATGCCCTACCCCAAAGGATGTTTCAGATATCAAATCCTTTATGGGATTAGCAGGTTACTATAGGAGATTTATAAAAGGATTCTCCAAGATTGGTTGTCCAATCACTGCCCTCCAGAAGAAGTGGACAAAATTCATGTGGACACAGAAATGTGAAGAAAGATTTCAAACCCTGAAACATCTACTGACCCATGCACCCATGTTGAATATCGTCGATCCCGAAGATGACTTCCTCATGTGCACAGATGCTTGTAAGGAAGGGCTCGGAGAAGTCCTTATGCAGGGAGGAAGTGTGGTCTGCTATGAATCCCGAAAATTGAATGAGCACTAAGTCAACTATGTGGCCCATGATCTAGAGCTGGCTGCCATAGTGCATGCCTTAAAAATGTGGAGGCATTACCTCCTGGGAAGAAAATTTGTACTTATGACAGATCACTGTGGATTGCGATATCTGTTTGATCAACCAAAGCTCAATGCTAGACAAGCTAGGTGGATGGCCCTCCTTAGCGAGTTTGATTTTGAAATCAAACATATTAAAGGAAAATAAAATAGGGTGGCAGATGCCCTTAGCAGAAGCATGAAAACAATTCACTTGGCCGCGGTGAGAACCTGTGAGACGGGTGTCAAAGAAAGAATCATGAATGCACAAGAGACAGACACATTCTTCTAGACCGTGACCTCGTACCTGCAGCAACAACCCATAGGGATAAAGTATGGAGACTACTAGATGATGGAAGAAGGTCTGCTCACTTATCGAAGCAGATCGTACATTCTAGATTGTGACGACTTGAGGAGGTTCATACTGGGGTCTTGTCTTGCTCCCAAACTATTCATAACAATACCTTGCCTTCCAGATAGATTCTTCAAAGGTCCTTGGTTCGTCGAACTCAATAATATCCCAGTAGGTCTAAGGTAACCCACTAATGAACCATTGCATTTTTTATTTTTTCATATTTTATGTAGGGTACATACCTCAGTAGTTCAAGGAATTTATTAAGAAATTCCTCTATGGTGAGTTGTCCCAACCGAAGTTCATAGAATTCATTAGTTTTCCCATCCATGTATTTTTCTGACAGATACTGCTTCCTCAAGTATTTCTCAAACTTTTTCCATGACAAGTCCTTGTCATGGAGTCCTTTCACATTCCTAAGGTCTTCCCACCATATGGAAGCCTTTCCATTCAAGTTGAAGATGGCTATTTGAGCATTCAAGTTTTCAAAGTAGTCATGGAATCTGAAATACTTCTTTAAACCAAGAAGCCAAGCTTCTGCCTCTTCTCCCTTCTTAATCTCTCCATCGAAAGAGGGTGGTTTGGCTTTCTTGAACTCTTCAGGACTACAGGTTTTGGAATGCTTCCATTTCTTTCCTTTCCTCTGAGAATACGAGCTGGCCCTGCTACTAGAATATCCTTCGGAGTTGTCATCTTCCTTTCCAGAGGACTAACCCAACAAGTTTCCACTGCCTCCAAGTTGGACCTTCTTTGCGTTACTTTTCTCAGTGGGTTCACTTATGGAGTCATGTTTTCGGGTCTCAGGTGGACTTTGACTTCTCTTGTTGTGTCATCGGTCTGCATGACTAGTTGAGGGTTCATGTTGCAGTTTCCTTTGTATGTCGGATAAGATCTATAGCAAGACTTCGTTAATTTTTGTTTGTTTCTCTTGATCCTTTATCAATCTCTCATTGTCAGCCTTGAAACTCTGTAACTCAGCTCTGAGGCTCCTTATAGTTTTATCCAGATCTGGAGGGGTTTCCACCGCCCTCCTTTCGTCATATTCTTCGTCTCTGTTGTGGAAGGCATCCCCCACTTCATGACATGTCACCATCCTTTAGTGTTGGATTTTTCTCATGATTTAGTGACTGCTCGAGTGTTGAAAAAAACACTTATTGTTAGATAACAGTCTATTAGTTCATGAACAATACACAGTTCAATTTCTCAATGCATACACACAGTAGAAAGTTTCATTCCTTTCTTTAATAACATTTTTAAATCAAGATTTTTAAGAAAGAGGTAAGGTAGGGTGTCATTATTTTAAAAGTACTCTAAATAGAGTTTTTAAGTGACTCGTCCATGAGCCCAAGCAGGTCAAGTGTTGTAACCATGCTCTGATACCATTTTGTAACACACCCACGATGGGGAAAAATTATATATATATATATAAATTTATTCTTTCTCAAATAGTCGATTTCTTCATTCATGGTCTCTAATCCTGGGCAATGGAAGTCAGGGAAGAACCTCAAATCCACTTAAAAGGATCTCTTTCCCTTCAAACGCAGGTTGTATGGAACCCGCGGCTTCCTCCTTTACACCTTTAAGCTTCAGCGAAATTAGGCACTAGCTCTCCGGGCTAAGTCCCTTCCTTGATGTGACCAACGCTGTGACCAGTCGCCAAATCAAAAGGCACGTCGCGATTTCGCGTCTCACATCTTCGCATCTTACGAAGTTCACTTGTTCGTCCTTCGCTCAAAAGGAGTCAATGGCCTAGATCTCTCCTCGATTCAATGACTCATAGAAAATCACGATTTCACGTTTCACGAGTTCCCAAAACTCTACTTTCGACCTCCTGAGTTGTGGACTCCCGATAAGACTTGATATATGGGAATTGAGAACCCCATGTCCTCCTACATGGATGGTTCTGATGATTTCGAAACTTTGGAACCCTTTTCCCCTAACGTACCCTCAAGGATTATCGTTAGTGCTCTTTACCTTGATTGGGCGGCCACGATTCTTTTATGCTCTAACCGAACGACTGAGATCTGTTCTACTCTGCACTTACTCCTCGTTGTATAGACTATGATCTAACGGTCCAGATATTTCACGATGATCGATCTAATGATCATTGTAGCTCCTCCTCCTGAGCTTTCACTTTCTTTCTTCGCTTGGAAGATCTCAGATGTTTCAAAGGTCTCGGTCTTCAATTTACTCCCTATGAGCCCTGATGTATGGGTCTCAACTCCCATTTTCCCTCCTGAGCTTACGAACTTGAGAAAAGTTCGCCTCTTGGACCTCATATGTGCTTCAGAAGGGTGCTTATCTCTTCTGGGCTGGGTTCTTAGGGATTTTCAAATTCCCACGTACTCTTGTGTTAACCTGCTCATGTTGGATCGATGGTCCATGAACTTCCTTGATCCAATGGACCATAGTACATCACAACTTCGAGTTTCGAAAGTTTGGTCACGCCAATGTGTGAAACTCCCGATGTGAGAATCCTTGATATCGACAATCTAACGATAAAGGAAGGTCCCGATAGATCCTTAGATCTACAGTCCTGATCACGTCGCAATTTTGGGTTTCGAGAGTTTAGTCGCACCAACGTGCGAATCTCCTGATGTGTGAATCTTGTGAAGTATGAATGGGTCGAGGCGTTAACGCTCGCGTTCCTTTCTCAAATCTAATGGCTATGATAGACCACAGATCTTCCCGAACGGATCTCATCTGTTCAACTACCAAATGAAATGACACTCCCTTTTGATACTTGAGTTTCTTGCTATCCCTCCCGAGCTTCGTCGATCATAAAAGATTTAAAAGCGTTACGCTCTGTCTCCTGGACTTAATACATAGAGGAATCTTCGGTGCAACTATTGCACTCCTTCATCAAGTCTAGGACTTAAGTGGTTCTGGGTTTCTTCTTACCTCATAGAGATCCTGTGAATATCTTCACTACCTCTCCAGTGCTTAATATACTCTATCCTCATAGGGATTGTGGGATTCAACCTCCGAATTCATGGAAGTACTCACTCGACTCTAGAACGATAATGTAGTTCCCTGGTGAAGGCGCCTTCGAGTGATTAAATCGGGGTGCATGGAACTCCAAGAGGAATTATAGGCTCTCAAGGAAACAAATGCATATTCATAATTTAATCATTTAATACATAGAAAGAAACCTTTATATACATGTAAATATTCGCATGCCTCCATTATTTTCAATTCAAAAGCATAAGGCAAGAAAAAACTTATCAGAACCATAGAGTGTGATGTGACTAGTGAAAGGGGTGCTCGTTTCCACCCAACCATAGGCTCAGTCACTCCCAGTGGATTTATCACAGGCCACCCCCAAGCTTAAGCCATGATGCTTTGAGATTCAATCTCTTACTTCCAGCTCAATGGAAGTTCGGGATGAAGGTTACTCTCCTTCTCCCAATATAGAAAACTAGATCAGGACAAAGGTTACTCTCCTTCTCCTAGTTCAATCTCTAATCTCTATGATCAAAAGTCACTATTCCTCCTTCAGTCCTTCCTCAGACCCGAGAGTTTCCGCTCTCGTCTTTGCATTCTTCTGTGCCCGATCTCCCTCTGTCCACCACACTTCCTTTCCTGCCTCCCTCGACAATATTGTGTGTGGCTCGAATCCCCCAGTTCGTGGTTAGGTCTGGAAGCCTTATCGATGGGAAGTCTGCCCCATCCCTCATTAACTCTTGAGGAGGCCTTCCCACCTACCAGCCTGACGATAATTCATTCTTGGTTAGAGGATTGTTATGATCTGAGCAAATTTATTCTAGCATGGTACTAGTTCGATGAAGTTTAATGCAACCATTCCTGGTCCCCTCCACCACCTTTCACATCATTTTGTGGTCTCTCTCTTAGCAAATCCCCTCTTTTAGTAGTCATGCAACATGTAACCATTTTCTATTAAAATAATCAGAATTTACATTCATCGACCTCCTACATAAGGTCCATCAAATCAAACATTCACACTTTCAAGTTTTCCATAGTTCCTTAGCCCATATAGCTATATTTACATATTGGGGGAAACAGGGTGTTACACATGGGGGATGACTTTCAGGAGCGCAAACGTAATCTTTTCTCTATTCGAAAAGTTATGGACAAAAAAATACCCTTCTAGCATATTTAACCATTTGTCTACAACATTTGCATCTATTTTACATTCAAATATGGTAATATCAAAGTTGATTCATAACTTTAAGGGGGCAGTGCCTCCATTTGAGGAAGATGCATCACTTGTTGGTAGCCGCCAAAGGATTTGCACAAAATTATCCATCATTGTGTTCCTTTGTTGCGTGAGGGCTTCCTCCGTGAGGGATTCCTCGAGAAACACTTTGAAAGGATCTCATGTCCTCTCGTATTTATTTTCTCCCGCCATGAGAGGTCACTTGGGTGTGCAAGAGATTTTGTACTCAAGAGAAACAAGCTCGAGACCCAATTCTTTGTACCTTGACCTCGTCAAGGACATGCATTAATAATAACAAGGAGCAGGACCACTCTAATACCACTGATCTGTATTTTATGAGAAGAATGAAAATGAATACAGATTATTATTATTCTTAACATAGAGACACAAGAATAACAAAGAAGCAATAACATAGATACAATAAAACTAGTTTCTATTCAATAAAGAAATAGGTTGAAACTGTAAAATGCAGCGGAACATAAGCTTTTTAGAATGGTGACGACTTATCTCTGAGAAGAGATATGACAAATGCATTCATTCGCAAGAAGATGGTTAGAATGAGGCTCTCCAAGCCTTTTTTACAATAAACAGGAATTTCAAAACCCTAGACATCCAAAAAGCTAACCCCAGGAGATGAATCGCCAAAAGTCATGTGGGCCTCATTGGGGTAAGCTAGTACATCAACTTCTCGGGGTTGTAACTTTTGCATACGATCTTCATTTTAGGTGCACGATATCTTGTTGGAAATATACATATGAGAACTACACATGTTACCACTAGAATCTAACTCAATCTACATTTTGACTGTGGACATCCCCAAAAACATTGTTTAGGGCCTCAAAACGATCCCGGAGGTCAAGGACCCAAAAACTAGGAAACAACTGCCAAACTAGAAAAATATCAAAATGAGCTAGTTGGAATAGCTGGGAGGCCACCAACATCCATATGGATCAATCCTCCCCACTTAGGAATAAATGGTCTCCATTTCATTGAGTGCCCCCATCAGATGAGGAAATTTCAGCTGAATTTGGCCCCAGGTGAGCCACTTGCCTTGCTGCAGCAGCTGCCCTGCTTTAACAACTCAATAAAGCTGGATCCTTTGATGGCAAGTGCCCTTGACATGTGTGTCCACAATCTGATCATTGGATTCATGTTGCATACAGTTAGGGTTGATCTCTGTTGGTGTCAATTGTTCTACTATCTTTGAGGTGTCCAACAATGGTGGGAAGTATGGTCAAAGGAGATCCACGTTGAACACTGGGTGTAGGCCAAGGAAAGGAGGAATGTTGATCTCAAAATCATTGTTACCCATATCCTTGGTGATGGTGTAAGGTTCATAATGGAGTGGGTGAATCTTCCAATGGGGCCCTGTATTACATTCTTTCTGCAAGTGTAACCACACTTTGTCTCCCACCTGAAACTTGTGTGGCACCTGATGTTGATCATGGCATTGCTTGTACTTGGAATTGGAATTTTGTAAAATATCCTAAACTTCTTGGTGGATGTACTAGATCTGATCAATGAACCAGGAAGCTTTGTCATATTCAATTGGAGAGGGTAATAAATTGACCGAGGTGGCCGCAAGAGTTAGTGCAACATCCATGGGAACCAATGGTTGGAATCCCAACCCGAACTGAAAGGGGTTGTGGCCGATTGAGTTATGTAGGGCTCCTTTGTAGCTATGTTGAACATAGGGAAGACTCTTATCCCATGTGTGGGGGTGCTTGGAATTTTACGTTCACAAGATATGCACCATCATCCTATTGACAACCCCAATTTGGCCATCTATTTGGAGATGGAAGGTAGTGGACTTGGTGATCTTGGTGCCCAACAGTGACCAGAGGCTCAACCAGAATGTGTTGAGGAACTAACTATCCCGATATGAGACAACGGTTTGTGGGATTCCAAAATGTACCCAAACTCATTCAAAAAATATCTTGGCAGTGGCCTATGGTGTGATGCTCTTCTTCTAGGTGGCTAGGATTGTCATCTTGGAAAAATGATCAACAACCACAAAGACACAGTCATTTCCCCTCTTGGTGGACATAAGGCCCGACATGTAGTCCATTGAGATGGATTTCCAGGGCTTGTCAAGAGTAGGCAAAGGGGTGTATATTCCATGTTTCTTAGTGGTCAGTTTGGAAATAGCGCAGGCAGTGGAGGAACTGATATACTTGCTGACATCATGTCAAAGTTTCGGCCAATATAAATGTTTTGGTAGAAATTCCACTGTCTTTTTTAAGTCGAAGTGTCCTGCCACCCGACTATAGTGAGCTTCCCAAACCATCTTCACTCGCTCGCTTGATGGTACGCATAGATGGCCCAGTTGACACAATAGCCCGTCCTGAAGATGGAAATTAGTGACAACTGAGTTTTCCCCAAATATTTGGTATGTGGTGGTGAGGTCAGGGTCTATCTCATAGAGGTTGGGCCATATGGAGGTAATGTGGCCACAAGATTCTAGCACCATGGTGAGTTCCGTGACTAGAGGTAGGCTGAGGCAATCAACAACTTGGTTGGTACTACCTATTTTATACTTGATGTTGAGGTGGAACTGCTACAAGTATCTGGACCACTTATGATGGTGATGATTCTGTAATTTTCCCTGTGTCTGCATGAACTATAATGGTTTATGATTCATGTGGATCATTGTCTCCTTGCCGAGAATGTAATGTCTCCACTAGCGACAAGATTGCACAATGGAGTTCATTTCTTTGTCATAAGGAGGGTACTTATAGACAACATCAGATAGTGTCTCATTATGATAGGCCACAGGGTGGCCGTGTTGAGTGAGAATTGTGCCTACGGCATAGTCCGAAGCATATGTCTTGATCTCAAAGGGCTATTGTAGGTATATTAATTAAAGTAATGGGGCTGAGCACAAGCACTGCTTTAAATCATCCAATGCTTGTTTTTGGGACATGCCCCACACATTGTTTTTCTAACCACCACCCCTGGTTACTTGGTTGAGGGCTCAGGCAATATGGGATAATCCCAACACGAACCTGCGATAGAAATTGGCAAGGCCTAAGAAGCTTTGAATCTCAGTGAGTGTGGTTGGGGTTGGCTAGTCACAGATGACCTGGATCTTGTTTGGATCCACATGCACACAATGTTGATCCATGATGTAGCCTAGGTACTGGACCCTGTCCATGATGAAGGAGCATTTATCCAAGTTGGCATAAATCTTGTGTTGTCGCAGGGTGTGCAGAACTTATTGAATGTGTTGCAAGTGTTCCTCCCAAGTCTTGTTGTAGATAAGGATGTCATCTAGATACACCACTACAAAATTATTGGTGAAAGGTCACAGGATATCTTCCATCATCCTCGTGAAATTTTTTGGAGCATTTGTCAAACCAAAGGGCATGACCAACCATTCAAAATGACCTTCTTTTGAATTGAAGGTTGTCTTCCATACATCTGTCTATTCTATGGGCACCTAGTGGTAGCTAGACTTCTCATCAATCTTACTGAAGTACTTGTCCCCCTTGAATTGATCAAGGAGTTCGTCGATTTTAGAAATTAGGTATCGGTTCCTTACTGTGATTTTATTTAGGGCCCAACAATCAATGCAAAGTCACTAGGTCCCATCTTTCTTCTGCACCAGCACAATTGGGTTCCCATAAGGCGATGAGATGGGATGGATATTCCCTTTGTGGAGCAGTTCTTGAATCTGTCACTTGATATCCTCATTCTCTAACAGAGAGCGATGATATACTAGACCATTGGGAAGTGATGCGTCGGGGGTCAGGTCGATGGGATGCTCGACCTGACAGGGCAGAGGTACATCGGTAGGTGAGGAGAAGATATATTTGTATTCTTCCATGACCTTGTTTACTTGCTTCTGTTGTGTGGAGAGGTCAGTCGCGAAGGCCCTGGATGTGGTCGCAATCTTTCGCTCACTCTGAGAGAGAATCAAAATAGTCACATTTCTGACATTTTACATACTTTTCAATTACACAAATAGTTCATGTTTTATGGAGCGATTGTCGGAAATGTCTAAGAGATGACCTTCCTACATTATTTGGCATACATCAAGGAAATAGCACTAGGTGGGACTGTATCGGGTATCTTGTATAATTTCTTGTTCAAAGTAATAATAACACTATGAGGCCTAGACTCATATACAACATGATGTTTCCATAAATAAGGTTGGCCCAAAAGAGAATTACAAACTTCAAGAGGAGAAACATCACACAATACCTCATCGATACTTGAGCACCAGATGTCACTCAGAATCTTTGATACTTAGCTTAGTGTGCAAGGTATGGAAGATATTTGTGAACTCTGGCACTTCTTGGTCTCTTTCTTGCCGCATTGTGATCCAGTTTGTATACAGGTCGTCATAACTTCTGACACGGTAGTATTGTTCCTTGATAGCATCCCTGAAGAACTCCCAGGTGACCACGAGTGTAAATAATGAGGGCTCCTTTGTTTCCTTTTTCTCACATAAATTCTCCCACCAATATTTAACACGGGGGACGACTTTGAGGAGCGCAAACATAATATTTTCTTTGTTCAAAAATTTATGGATAGAAAAATACCCTTCTAGAAGATTTAACCATTTGTCTACAACATTTACGTCTATTTGACCTTCAAATATGGGAATATCAAATTTTATTTGTACCTTGAAGGGGGAAGTGCACCGGTTCGAAGAAGATGTGTCACCTGTTGGTAGTCATCAAAGGATTTACGCAAAACTATCCATCATTTCATTCCTCTGTTGCGTGAGGGCTTCCTCGAGCAACATTTTGAAAGGATCTCATGTCTTGTCATCTTTCTTTTCTCCAGCCATGAGAGTTCACTTGGGTGTGCGAGAGATTTTTTCCTTAAGAGAAACAAGCTCGAGACCCAATTCTTTGTACCCTGACCTCATCAGGGACATGCATTAAGAACGACAAGTAGGAGACCGCTCTGATACCACTAATCTAGATTTTATGAGCTGAACCAAAATGAATACAGATTATTATTATTCTTAACACAGAGACACAAGAATAACAGATACGTAATAACATAGATACAATAAAACTAGTTTCTATTCAATAAGAAAATAAGTTGAAACTGTAAAATGCAGCAGAAAATAAGGTTGCTGGAATGGTGGCGGCTTATCTCTGAGAAGAGATGTGACAACTATGCTCATTCGCAAGAAGATGGTTACAATGAGGCTCTCCAAGATTTTTTAAAAATAAAAAGGAATTCTAAAACCCTAGACATCCAAAAACCTAACCCTAGGAGATGAATCACAAAAACATCATGTGGGCCCCGTTGGGTTAAGCTAGTATGTCAACTTCCCGGGGTCATAACTTTTTCATATGATCTCTGTTTTAGGCGCACGATATGCCATTGGAAAGGTGAGCCCTAAAAATGTTGTTTAGGGCTTCAAAATGGCCCCAGAAGTCAAGGACCCGAAAACTAGGAAAAAACTACCAAACTGGAAAACTGCCAAAATGAGCCAGTAGGAATAGGTGGGAGGCCACCAACATCCATTTGAATCATATTTGAAACAAATTTTCAAGATAATATCATATTCTCACTAAGAGACATATTCTCCACCCATTAGGTTGAGAAGTTCAATACAATCATCTCTGACTCCTCTTAGAAACAAGACATGTCGTGTCTTGGGAGCCAAATCTCCTTGCCATTCCCTCTGTAAATTATATTTGAACCTTTCAACATAATCCTTAAGGATCTCATCTTCATGTTCTGTCATCCTAAAGAATTCCTCTCTCCTTTCCTTATCCTTACAATAATCTTGGTATTTTTCTAGGAATTTCTTTGTCATCTTGTCCCATTTGCAGATGTTGTCCTTTCCAAGGCCCACAAACCAACATAGTGCAGTGTTCTTGGGTGAGGCTGGAAAAATATCCAATTTCTAGACATTTGACACATAATCGTAAATTTTGCAAAGTACGTTGAATTCGAAGAGGAAGGTGTCGAGATTTTCTTTAGATAGACCATGAAAATTTAGCAAGACTGAATGAGGGATATTCTTCATTTTGGTCTCCTCATTGTTTCCTCTAATTGGAAATCCCAAAGCAGAGGTTTCTTCCTTGAAAACTTCATGTGCCATTTCTCTCTGAGGGTTTTCTTTTATCTCTAATAGTGCTCCAGGAAAGATGAATTTCCTGGAGTGGTATTGTTCACCGATCAAATCCTTTGAAAGTGGAACCTTTGTGTGCATAGATACTTGTACAGTCTCAAATTCTTGAGTGGAGGTTTCATATTTTCTTTTGGAAATGGAATTTGTTGTTGGTGATATATAGTTTGGATGATTGTCCTCCTTTCACTCTTGAGATGTACCTACACTATTAAATTTTTGGGAATTTTTGGATGAACTAATAAATATACCCTATTGATATCTAACAATGTGCATAGAAAAGATTAGAAAAATATTCTACGAAATGATGAAAATAAATCATATAAATCAATCTATTGAAATGAAAATCCACACAATAGAAAAAAAACAACTACACTTTTGATAGTTCCTCGACAACGATACCAAAAATGACAGACTTTTCAATTATAAATCTAAGGTCGTATCTTACTTACGAACTATCGTGCACCATATATGGAAATGGATGTCACAATTGTAGGAAGCAAATCATGCTTTGTGGAAAAGGAAATCACACTTTCAGGAAATAAATCACTCGTGTGGAAAAGTAAATCACACTTGCAAGAAATAAATCACTCTTGCAAGAAGTAAAGCACGCTTGCAGAAAAGTAAATCACACTTGTAGAAAATAAATCAAAGTTGAAGAAAGTAAATCACACTTGCAGAAAGTAAATCAATCTTGCGGAAGAGTAAAGGTGACTTGTTCAATTATTTAGGATATCTTTGATTTTTGTGACGACTGATTCATAGCACATGTACTCAATACTTAGATATTAAACCGCATTGTGCTGGTAAATGAAAGAGCTAAACTACCTTGAATTGCAAAATTACGGAATTATCAACTAGAAAACTAGATGTAGTGTTGCAACAACCATATTTGCGACAATGGGAGTTGCAGCAGCAAGAGTTACAACAACTTAGGTCACCACAATACAAATTATGACATCATGAGTTACAACAACTAGAATCACAACAAGAATGAAGTTAAATAGGAATTGCTGGAAAAAAAAAGAAGATGTTGCAGCTACACCTCAACCATTTGATAAATAATGAATTACAACAATGAGGAAACAATAGAGTTGCAACACAATGTTTTTATAGAGAAATTGATGAAACTAAATAATGAACGGAAATTGCAACCACTTGCTTAGCAATCGAAGATCACTACCCTGCGATCTTAACAAACAAAAGCTACAATAATTGAGAGCTACTAGATTTTAATAAAGGAATTGTTGAAATTAAATAAGGAAATAGAAATGTAATTATAACTACTTCTACAAATTGTAAGAGATGCAAACAATACCGAGCTAAGGAGGGGGTCATGCCTCCTTAGATGAGGTATTGGTCTAAGAATGAAGTAGACGCTTAAACGATCAAACATGCCATCAATTGAACATGAAGAAAAATGAAATTATATTTTCGAAGTTTTGAGTTTTACAATACAGTTGAATATTATAGGCTGAATAATTTCCTCCTCTTGAGCTCAAGGGAGGTCGATCTTTTATACAATACATCTGTTATCTAAATACAACAAAGAGACGGATAGAAAACCATGAGAATCAGAGTATTCATTTTTTTACATTGATATCCTCAGATTTTAGAAAAGAACGGGCATATACTGAGTCAAATCAGCTGGGCGACAGTATGCAGTGGATCTGTACTTGTTACTTTCACCTTATATTGCATAGTGTGTGAGATTCTCGTCTCTATTTTCTCTAAATTCCCGAAGCATTTTTTATATTGCGTTTTCATTAAGCCCGCGAGGGTTTGGTCAAATGTTGGCCTTATTGTAAAGTAACGCCTCTAGAAATGTTACAAGTGAGTGGTTTTTAGGTGATAACAAGTTTTATTTTTCCTCTAAATATTATTCTATGAGTTTTTTTGTTATTTTTTTGTCTATGATGTAGATATAACACCAATGTAATGGTGTCCTTACCAAATCTTAAATGCAATAACAAGAAATAAAGGATTATCACTTATGGTAAATGATATCATGTTTTGATAAATATGATTTGATCACCAAACAATTTGATAAGTTATTGTTTGTGCGGTTTGAAGAAAAAAACATTGGTGTAACCTTCCTATGTGGAGTTGTTTCTCTTGAAGGCCATGCTCATCAGAGGGGTTACTAGTGGTGTTATGCTAATCAAATTTATTGTGTGTTAAATATCTATGTAATGAAATAATGATTAGGAAGTGGGTTATGGAGGATATTGTGCTATTAGATTAAAAAATTAGTGTTGCAACAAAGAATGCAGTGGTGTTGTTCTAGATCCTAAGCTTTTGTGTGTGTCACAAAATCTTGGATCTACATGAATATGGCATCCATTTTTTCTCCTATGAGTGCATGGGATTGGTAAATGGATAATAAAGCATAGATGCATTGTTATGTTTGTCACAATGAAAGGTAGACTTATCAAAAGATTCATTGGTTGTGATACTAGTAGTATAAGGATTACTTAGCATGTTCTAGTTAATTGCTTACTTGGTGTGTTCTAGCTACGCATTAGATGGCCCGGTGTGTCTGAGATAAGATGGATAAATTTATTGGTGTGTCCAAGATGAATGGAGAATGTCTTGGTATGTCTAATATGAAAACTAGATGACCTCAGTTATGGTGTGTCCAAGTTGGGAGGTTTAGTCTATATACTAGACATGTGACTGCAACTTAAATAGAACATTTGGATGTGCATCTTAATGTTTGGGTGCATAATTTGAACTGGACACTCAATCTTGGTTGAGCATGAGGGAAGTGGATGCACGTCCATATGGCATAGTTAAGTTGAGTCTCTTAAATGACCACATGTTGCATTTCCTTGAAGGGGGAGATTGTTCATTCATATAAGGGGTTTTTTAACACATGGAGGAGGAGGTTGTGTGTTTGTTGAATACTCTATGAGTGGACTATATGTTGGTTTTTGACTCAAGGTGATGTTATGGGATAAAAATCCTATATAAAAGTTGGTATGTGTGTCAAAACAAGGAAAGACTCAAGGGTCAAGTGTCAACCAAGAGTCGTTGCATCTGTTGCATTGGTTCGCTCTTGGAATATTGATGGAATTGGTTTCACATCCAAGGGGATTTCATAAAGAATTTGAATGAGCCATGCCTAAAGGACTTCCTATTACTAATTAGATTGACGCATCCTCTAAATGCTCTATGTTTTGGCTCTTTCCCGACCATATTTTTTGGTGGATTTTGTCTGAAATATTGTTAGAAATTGTTAGAAATGTATATTTAAGTGGTTGAGTCTGTATAATCTGAGCACCCCAGGTGTTTTTCAGGACACTTAATCTATTGATGAATTCAAAAAAGTAATTTATACAATAGATTTATATCGTTAGAATCCGATGAAAAATGTCAAAACATAGAACGTTTAAACAATGCCTTAGATTGAAGGCTGCAAGGGTTAGGTACCCATGTATTTTAGTTGATTCTTTTTTCTTTATATGTACTAATACAAATTTATGATGTCTACAAGAGGCAAGTCCTTGGTTGAACAAAAATATAGACTTTGTTGGAGTCTTTGGTATCTAGGGGAGCATGTGTTGTAGAGTACTTGATGTTGATGAAGCCCTGACCTGATAGACATTGAGACAAATACTCATTAAGGGGGAGTGTTGGAATTATTAACTCCTACTTGTATTAAATATTAACTTGTGATACTTGATCATACGAGAATATTTTGGTTTTTTATTGTATTGGTCATTATAATGTAGAGTTTGTCTCTGCATGACCAATTTGATTCCAATAGGTTTCTTGGTTTAAATGGATATGAGAGATTCTCTCCACTTAGTTAACTTTTAGTTTGGAGAGTAGTTTGAAAAGTATGCTAAGAGAGTGTTGTTTATGTTTGTAGAATCAGAGAGGTACTTCTGTGTACATCTAAGTGTCTACATGTGTGGAAGTCGTCTAAATCCCTCTACCTTAGTAATTTAATTTAATTAAAGGAATTATTAAAGTAAAGTTCTTTTATTAATTAGTTGAGTTTAATTTAATGAAATGTTAAAGTCATTAGAATTAGTG